>CM053769.1:63108520-63136505 GCA_028658325.1 Potorous gilbertii
CCTTTCATCCCGGCCCACCCTCTGTGCCCCGGCCCAATCCCTGCAGCTGCTCAGCCTTTCCAATGTCCTCTTCTCTTTGAGGCTCAGCTCCCGTGGCATTTCCCTGTAAAGTTCTGGCCACGCGTCCCCCACGAGCCCCGGGAAGTCCAGTTGTAGCCCCTGCCCTCAAGGTGTAGGGATAACCGCCTACAGGTTGTCTGTGGGACACGTGGGTCCGAAGGGGCTCTGGAGGGGCATCGCACACACACAGACACACATAAACACCCATGCACACATGCACATATAAACACACAGACACACATACACCCACGCAGACACACACATAAGCACACAGACACACACCCTTTTGTGGTTTTTTAAATAAATGTAATTCTCCTAAAAGATTGTCAATTCAGGATAAGAATTTTGGAAGCTGTGATGTAGTTTAATGGTTTCCATTTATTGAAAAAAGTCATTGCCCCACTGGAGAGAGATCGTTGTGCTTCTATTTTTTTCCAGGTACATATTGGTTTGATGAGTGGAAGCTATCACCAGATCTTTTGATGCCAATATGTACTTGTTGGTTTGTCCTTTGTTCTGGAAGAGGATCATGACATCAAGAGGATGACATGACTTCCAGTTGACTTTGATTTGAATGAGGGAGGGCTGTGCAAGGTCACCGTCCTCACTTTCTATACTTAGAGCTTTGTGGAAACACTCACTGCCCACTTTTTTTTATTAGTTTGTTGGTTCCATAATAGTCTTATCATGTGTTTTTTGAAAAGTAACAGGCAATGGTTTTGGTTAGGCATGGATTCTGGGACTTTTGGACAAAGGTGGAAATAAGTGACCTCTCTGGAGGAAGAAGACTTCCTTTACCGTCAGAATTAAAGATCACAAAGATGTCTCATTTTTAATGCCACTACCATCTGCCACCCTTCGAACATATATCATAGGATTGGTGTATTTATCTTTCATTCTTGAAGAGGACCATGATATCAAGATGATGACATGACTTGCAGTTGACTTTGATTTGAGTGAGTGAGGGCTGTGCAAGGTCAATTCTATCAGGTCACCTTCTTCTCCTGAGCCATCTGGGTCCAGTGGCCTGATATTCATTAGGATGACTGGAGTTGGCCCAGGATGCAATGGGAGACCTTGACCCTTTCAGGCTAAGGTCTTTTGGCATTCTCACTCTAAGTGACACACCATGCAATGAATAGGCTTCTGTAAGTAATTAATCAAGGGGTAGTCCCTTTAATAAAAAAAACAAAAACAAAAACAAAAACAAAACTAGACAGGGAAGATCCTCAGAGTTCCTGGGTAAAAGAGATATAATTACTATTTAGTAATACATAGGATCATGTTTCTTGAGTTAGAAGGGACATTGAAAGTTGTTCATAATTACTATTTAGTAATACGTAGCATCATGTTTCTTGAGTTAGAAGGGACATTGGAAGTTGTTTAGTCCAATCCCTTTATTTTAAGATGAGGAAATTAGGGCTTGGGATGGCGGTGGGACTGAAATGCTAATGAGATTAAAGATTTTCCCCATCCATTAATGGGCCTGTCCATTAAGGGGAGTTTGATTAGGGGAGATTTGTAGAAAGGCCCACACCTTTTGTTAATGAGGAACTGATTCTGAAGGATTGTGATGCCCTCTGGCTCTGAAAAATGTATAAATACTCAGAAGTGAGATTTTACTTTGGGACTTACTGATTGGAAGTGTTTGACCAGATGAGACTCTGGGCAGGCACTAAGGAGTCCCCTGGCTGGGAAATCCAAATGTTGGTGCTTCTCTCTCTGGTAACTATGTTTGTATGGTCAGACAGTTATCTATCTGTTGGTCTTTCAGACAGTTGGAAGCCCTGTCTGTTGCTTATGATTTCTCTGTATTTTCTCTGAAGTTTAGGGTGCTGACTTTTCCCCCTGAACTAAGGGAATAATACATGTGCTTGAGTAAAATGATTATTGACCCCTCAAAAATTGTTTTCCTTTTAGGAAAGCACATCAAAGAACCTGTGACAGCAGGCTCTCCTGTGTACGTTGGGGTGCTTGCTTTTACATAGGCAAATGACAGGTCATGGTAAATCATAAGCATCAAAGGTAAGTTTTAAACCCCAGTCTTCTAACTCCAGAGTTAGTATCCTTCTACTAAAGAAAACTTCATATTTTGCCTGCTATTTTCTTACTGAATGAAGCCTAATATCACAAGGGTGGGAAGTGTTTACTAAGTAATCATATTTATAAATTTCAAAGGTGTAGAATTTACTATTTCATCCTGAGTATCAAATTGCAGAACAGTGGAAGGAAAATACAATTTTAAGTTACTTTTTTTCCTAGGACTTTATAAATCAAAATGCTGGTGACAGTCCATATTTATCATATTAAATTTCCTTTTAATTCACTTTCATGTTAAGATTGAAGTTCTTCTATCATATTTATAGTTTCCAAACCACAACTTTAGTTACGATTCAACTTCGTTAGAACAACTTGTGAACTCAGGGTACTTCTTTTAGAGAACATTTTTTTTCCCTCACTGAAATAACTTAAGCTTCCATTATTCATCACTTTTAGCCTGTGGTGAAAACTTGATATATCCCTGACTTGAAGGTAGTATTAAAATTCTACATTAATTGGTTGGGGTTCAGCCTAATTTTATCCAAAGTTAAATACCTGTCTACTCAAATTTTAATTTTTAGTCAAAATGTCAAAAAATCCTTGGATTATATGGAAATGCTATGTGTATATTAGATTCTTACCCACTGATTTCCCAGAAGTCAACTAAATTAAGAATCAGTCAAGTCAATCAGATAAATTGTCAAGAGTATTCCTCTTGATTCTGCTCCTTTGAGACACATATAAAAAGGGTTAAGAGATCTATAAAGATTGTTAAAAGCATGGAGGATAATATCTCAAGTATAAGGTTAAAAAAAATCCTGGGATTTATTTAACTTAGAAAGAAATAAATGGTGTTTTAATTTTGATTCCCTATTACAGAATATGATGATTAACCATTTTTCATCTTGCAGTCTATCCGGAGGGTGACAAGATTTAAATAGAATTAATAACTAAGGAAAGTATGTAAATCTCCTAGGGAGGTCTCTCACTAAAGAATAACTTTTTATCATTTTGTGATGGGTTAAGTGTAATCCACCTTGGAAGAAATTTAAATGCGTCTTAAAGGTATCTTTTAGCTTTGAGACTCTGGAGTCTGATTCACAAACATCTAATAGCTACTGGCCATGAATGACCAGTCCCAGGGACAGCACATGGACATATCCTATGGCTCTTGCATGGTCCATAGGAGACATGACAGGTTTGAGAACTTCAACCACAGGAATTCGGATGTGCTTTCATTATATATGGATTTGAATTTGGTACTAGAAGATATATTCTTGAGTAAAAGTGCTATTCCTGGAGTATTATCAGAGAAACTTAAATTTCCCACATTGGAAATAACAGAACAATTGACACTTAAATATAGTTTCACATATTACTAGGGAATTTGTATTTGTAGATTCTGAAAGCACAGATCTTTTCCAGATTTTTGCCTGTATCCTAAATAATAGGGAAAAAACCATGCTATCAATTTTATGCAAATTTAATTTATTAGTCTAGACATATGCCTCTATAAAACTGATTATCCCTAAGGATAGCTATACAGATTGCAAAAGCAGAAGAGCTAAGTTATGGAAGACTATTAAATAATACTTAGGCTTCCCAAAAGGGATCATCAGCAGAGCAGAGTATGAAGTCTTTAATAGTCTGTCCTTGGTAAGTCCATCAAGATAAGAGTCCTTATTTGTGGGCATTGCGAATAGTTATGTATAATTTAAAATCAGATACCATTAATTATGGAAAAGGCTGTGAGATGAAAATATTTGGAGGGGGCACTACCTCAGTAATGAGTACTTTAAACTATGATCATTGTGGTATCCTATCCCTGGTATTTACTGCATTTATATATTTAGCAATCATATGTAATATCTTCTAGTCTGTGATAGGGGGTATTTGTAAAGCTCAATAATGCCCAACCTCAGAATTTCCTGGCATGAAATGACTGGAATTTACCTTTCTAGGGTTATTATATTTGGAAGAGTTAAGAAAAGAAACTTTTAGCGTAAGTTCTGTGGGACACACAATGCTTATTAGTTTAGCAACTACCTCCTCTAGCAACTACCACAGTTCTCTGCACATAAAAGGTGCTTAATATTGATTAAATCCAACTGACTTTGATTATTCCTGGGGACCATTCATGGAATCATTTTGTTAGATACAATTAATACTGTCATTCTGCTCTTTCCTCTATTTTTACTAGCCTTGATTTAGAAAATAATACAAGGTTTCTCTAGTCTGCTGCCTGTTCTTTGCTGATCTCTCTCCTTACAAACATATGCAAATTCAGGACCCAAGGGAACATAGAAAGTTATCATGTACAGAGACATCCATTTTAGGTGCTGATTGGTATTGTAAGACATTAATGAGGCTTATTGATTGTTGGTGATTTATCCATAAAATAATAAAGAAAGCCACCCAAGGAAGCAACCGCTGCTGCTGTATTGATGGAAGAACACCAGCCTAGGGAGAAATAATCTTATTAGACCACATATCAGATATGCTTTTCATTGCTGCTTCAATGCTATGGACTTAGTTTACCAGGAGTTTAGCAAAACTCTTGACAAAATATTTCATTCTATTCTCGTAGGGAATGGAGTAACATGGATTAGACAATGATGTAATAGATAGATAGATAGATAGATAGATAGATAGATAGATTCAGAACTTGCTGGATGGTTGACTCAAAGAGCATTTTCAAGTAGTTCAATGCAAGAATGTGCTGGAGCCAATTCAACAAACTTGGAAGAGCTTAGAGTTACCATAGTTCCACACTGATGTAATCACTCATTTATTCAGCTTCAGGTATGGACATTTAACTTCATGTGGTAATGTCTTATTTTATTTAGAAGGGTTTTTCATCTTCAAATGTGCACATATATGTCTTTTTTTATTTGAAAAATTTCCCTATGATGTGATAAGGCCCAGACTTTTCTCCCATTTTACATAAACTTAGAGGAGGCTGGAGTCCAGACTCATGCAGAAATGGAAATAATGGAGATTGTCTTGTTCCTGCATCCTAACCCTATATCCTTTCTTTTGTTTCCATAATACTAAATAAACTTATGTGTTTTAAAGAATCAAGGAATTAAGGGTCCTGATGCAAGAAGGCACATGTGACCTTATAGATATTCATGAGACTTGGTAGGTTAAAACTTTTGACTATACTGTGTCTAAGAATGTATATGCCTTCTAAAGAAGAAACAGAAGTAAAGGAGGGATAGCATTGTATATTAATAATACACACTCATGTGAAAACATCCAGAAACTGGAGGGGAAAAAGTATGATCAAGAGCATTTGGGTGGAAGTCAAAGAATGGAAAAATGGAAGAAATATTTGTTATTTGAATACATTATGGTCTATCTGGACAAAAAGAGGAAATACGTAAGGAGTCTGAGGAATACATCACAAACTTGGCACAGAGTTATGACAGAGTGATGAGGGACTTCAATCATCCAGACATATGCTGGAGTTATCATGCTACGCAAAGAAGAGCAGTTAACCATCTTTTGACTTTCCTGATTGATAATTTCATCCTTCACAAGCCACAAGGAGAAATTTTGTTCTAAATCTTATTTTCACTAGTAGAGAGAAAGTGGTTGCTGGAGTGGAAACAATGGGAATATTAGGAAAAGTCACCACTCTATCCTAGAGTTTGTCATAGAGGAGAAGAAATCTAGGCATAGTCTGAGACTTACCCTAGGTATTAGAAGAGCAGTTTTCAAAGGGTTCAGAAAAAAAGATAAGTAAGATCCCATGGAGCAAAATGCTTCCAGAGAGGCTAATCAAGAAGAATGAGAGATGCTCAAGAAGGAAATTTTGAAATTAAAAAGGAAAACCATTACTGTCTGTCAATAATATTTGAAAGATCTTGGAAAATGGGAAATGTACCACATATTGGAAAAGGACAAGTATTTTCCCAATTAAAAAAATAGAATTTGCAGATTTTAACCCAATGAATTTGACTTGATTCCTGGGAATATTCTCAAATGATCACAAAAGAGAGGGTTACAAAACCTCTGGAAAGGGATTACAAAAAATAGTTTGTCTTTGTCAAGATCAAGTCACTCCAGAATATCTTCATTTCCCTTTTTGAGAGGATTATTAAATTAGATGAAGGGAATGCTATGGCCTTACCTGGAGTTTGTCTGGAATTTAGCAAAACTTTTGTCAAAATATTTAATATTATTTTATAGAGAATGGAGTGATATGGATTAGACTAATATAATCAGATGTGGCAAATTAAATGAACATTTGTAAATAGTTCAGCAATTTTCACCAACTTGGAAGAGCTTGTTAAATTTTTATTGTAAGCATTTACAACTCAGAAATGTTCAATCAATATAAGTCCGGACTTGATGTACTGTACTGTTGATTATTTATTCTTAAGCAATAATGCAGATTAAACTTAAAAGTATATGAATACATTTTTTTCTCCCGGGAAAGCCTGATTGTTAAACATTTACCAGCACACCTTGGTTCAATGTCACCATAGCAGAAAGTTTCTAGTGCAATACTCCAGGTATGTGTGCTTGACCCTATGCTGTTCAATATTTTTATTAATGACTTCAATAAAGAAATAGAAACTATATTCACAGTAATTAGAGATGATCAAAATGAGATGGATGGTAGAGTGGGGATCGAAAAGGTTATTGACAGGCTAGACTAAGAAGATGAAATTAAATAAGATAAAATGAAGTTTTGCACTTAAACAGAGTTTAAGAAGGACATTGATCAGTTGGAGAGTATCTAGAGAAGCCCAACCAGAATCGTGAAGGGCCTAACTCCATGACACATGAAGATTGACGTAAGGGACTGAGCATGCCTAGCCTAGAGAAAAGAAGAATTGGGAGGGAGGATATGGTATCATTATCTGTCTGAAGGACTGTGATATGCAGGAGGGAAAAGACTTGTTCCACTTGGCTCCAGAGGTCAGAACCAGGAGCAGTGGATGGAAATTCCAAAGATGCAAATGTAGGCTTGATGTCAAGAAAACTCTAACCCTTCCTTGGAAGTCTTTAAGCATAGGCTAGATGATCATATGTAATGTACATTAAAGCAGAGATTCTTTGATATAAGGATGGACTAGATGGCCAACAAAGACTGAGGTCTTGAACAAGTCTAGGTTTGGTTCACTTTTTTTAGCTGCTCTGACCACTTAAAAGCAATAGTTTTTCTTAGAGAAATGCTGACTAAGAAAACCAAACAGGGCTCTACCTTGCTCTTTTTTTTAACCTAAAATCTGAAAAAATATTGCCAAGAAAAAAAAAACCACTGCTTCAAATTGTTAGAGAAATAGGAAATTGCAGCAAATATTTTATCTTTGTCACCTTTTCATACCCCAAGTCTTTTATACCTGGACTGCCTGATGATTTTCCCTCTACTTTTTCCCTAAAAGAATGTAGCCTAAATGTATCTTTTCAGATGAGTGAATGCAACATATATATGTATATATGCATATATATGTCTTCTTTTATGCACTTGAAATATTATTTGTTTTCAATAATTTTACCTGCAAGGTGTTTGCCTCTCATTAATGGCCGATCTCCAATGATAACTAGTGAGAGAAGAAATAGAAGGGAATATCATGAATGTGCACAAATTCTTTTCTCCTCCTCTATTCTCACCTCCATCGTTCCTGGCTTGTGTGAAACTTCTTGTATTTTTTCCCTTCTAAAATGTGCTTCCTCTCCTGACTATGACCTTATAGTTCCACATAAAAGTAAGGAATTATTATGTCTTCTTCCTTGTGTTCTAGAATTATTTTGCTTCTCCTACAGTTTTCCCTCTTCCTTAAAATTCTTTCTTATTGTCAACTCCTTTCACAACCTCCATTTCATTGATTTCAACTTATAAACTCCATTGTAAAGCCTTGAACTCAGTTTCTTGCTTCCCTCAAAGTGCTTCTCTTTTCATAATGTTATGTTTCATCTGTCCCTTGGACAGAGATTATGGACACCAAGTATAAAATCAGGTCTCTGATCTGATGTTTGTGAAGGCCTTTCTGCACTGTTAGCATTCAGTAAGTTTATGATGTGTCATCACTGTCAACATAATTCTCCAAATAAAATCTTTGCCTAAAAAATTGCTCACTCACAGTGAGTCATTTGCTCTTCTTAAATTTGTTGTTTTTTGTCTTAAGAATTCTAGAAACTAGAACCCTCATTCTGAACCTACTATTTCTTACTTTCAATAGTGGATATAGGTTCACTTAATATCTTTAATTCATTCTCCATAAAGATGATGTTAAGAGAAAGGGCATTAAAGAGGAGTATTTCATAGGAACAAAAATCTAAATGGGTGATTTGCTCAGCACTGTTAGTTTTGTGACTTAGCAGTGGGGTTTGGTTGTAATTTGTCACTGATGTTATTGTGAAAAATTAGCTGGGACTACCTTATATAGGGTGGAATAGCTATCTGTGCCTCATCTTCTCTGTGGATCCAGAAGTTGTGTATTTCATTTCCCACCATGGAACTAAACCAACCTCTAATGTTAAGATGTGAGTATGACAGAAACAGCTTTACTGTTTTCTTCAGAATTCAGAGGAAGATCTGACTCCTTCACTGTCGTTTATTGTAGTTACAGAAAGTCATTTTCTCTGCTTGGTTTTTAAAAATGCAACAATCAAATAGGAGACAAGTATGGTGGAATGCAGTGTAACTGACAGTTACAGTGTAACAGTATAACCAACAGTTACAGTGCAACCGACAGTTACAGTGTAACAGTGCAACTGACAGTTACAGTGTAACTGACAACTAGGTCCCACAGACAGTCTAATTTATATCTTGGAGAAATAGTAAATAATTCATATATTTGACTTTCAGAAAGGTCATTGTATATTCTATATAATACTGGCCTTTGAGGTAGCAAGATCCATTTGGTAAGCTTTGCGTATTTTAGCTCTTATCTCCAGACCTGTTTATTGTGTGTGTTGAAATGCAAATCTCTGTAGCCCTTGCTAATCACCTGCTTCCCTTATTCTTAATAGCTCTACCCCCCAACACAACACAACATAACACACACACACACATATACACACCCACTCATGCACATGCATATCCTCCATTTCACCCTATTGAATGTTTGAGGAAATGATAGTTGATATTCCTAAAAAATCCAAGAGTCTGATGTTACAACCTCATCTGATGGAATATGCCAGATTGCATGTCATCTTCTCTAACTCCTCAACTTCCCCAACACCAAGGCAGTCAACTTTACTTACTAATCTTCCAGTAGCATCCTTCTGTAGAATTCTGCCAACTGAGAATATTCTTAATCCAATGGATTTTGTAGAAATCCGAGTACCCAGAAAATCCACAGAGCATGACTAAGGAAAAGAAAATGAGATGAGTTATTTTCCCAACCTGCTGGGTGCCTTTGACAGTCCTTCCCCTAACCTGCCTCTAATTCCCATTTCCATGCCTTCTGTGTTCCCAGGGTTTAGGTTCTCAGGCCCAACCTGAGCAATACGGAATCTACTGAGCACCTGGGACTCTTAGCTGGCAAGGAAGACTACATCTTTTCTACAGCAACAGGAGGCACAGCCTAGTTCAACTTCGATTTTAGCATCATCTCCCTCAGTAAGAGCTTTCAATTTTGGATGAAATGCATAGGTTCTCTTTGTGATGAAAAGTCCTGATGTGACTTGGGTTTCCCAGCTAAAGAACCTCTAACACTTGGGTTTGCTTTATCCCTGACACCATGGGTTTCTGATGCTTGTCAGTTAAAAGTTCCCTCAACCTTTCAGTACTTGAGGGGAGCAGGGCTGTGACAAAGGCAGAATGTGTGTGTGTGTGTGTGTGTGTGTGTGTGTGTGTGTGTGTACATGTTTGTATCTTTATTTAAGGGCAAGGATAATTTGCACTTATCTGTGGAATGGAATGCAGTTCATACTATTTATCATGAAGATACTTTTATTTTGAAACAAGGATCCATTTTTTTCTATTTTCAAGTTCAATTCCATCATGTTAGAACAAAGAATGTCCATGTAGTGTTTTGATTGGCGAAACAGATCACTTGAGCATTTTTTCTAGGGAACAGACAATCAGAAATCATTGAAATGAGCATTGTTAGTACCAATGAGTAGCAGTTCTTATATGTAAGAGTTATATTTTTGAGATGAATTTTTAAATTGTCACTGTATTTAAGGTAAAGCCTTTTGCTTGTATTCCTTTTGCAAAAAGAATCAGTACCTGTAACTGTAGTGTTGTCTAAGAATAAACCTTTCTTTTGGAAGAACAGCTATAGCAGGGTCTGAGAGAATATTAGCACAAAGACCCATATGCCATCCACTCACCTACTTATTTCCATTCTTATCAAACAAAAACAGTGAATCCTTCCTATTCCAAGTGAGTTCTTGAATTTTTAAAGGCAATTTAGAATGCTTCATTGAGCTCTTAGTTACTGACAACTGTTCCCACCTCTAATTTTGGATCAGAAGCATCAGACAGATTCAGAGGAGCAGAAGGCAAAATGACCTTTTTTTCCCTTTTCTTTCCACTAGTCCAAAAAGGAGTAGAGAGATCCTTGCTAATATGGCAAGATATAAATAATTATAAATACATTAATGCTCTAAGTTGGAATCTGCTTTTAAGGAGATTAAGGTGCCTTACAGAAAAGAAAATATATGGACAACAAACTACATACTAAAAGGAAAAACTAATTTGTCATTCTGATTTTTAGTTCCATTAAAATACTTGTCCAATATGTGGTGCTGCTGGCCAGCTTTCAAAGTGCTCTTCTGAAGTGATCTGCTGGGCCACTTACCATTTTGGCTATTTGAAAGTAGGAGAGCTGTCTTATTAGTTCACCACCACTTTGTCTAGGTGCAGTCATGAGTCTTGTGCAGAGCTTGGTGACATTGCATGGCTGACTCTTCTCTCTGGGGAGCAAGCAGTTCCAGGATGTTATATGAGGAAAACAATGAATGATGTTCAGGAGAATTATAGACCTGGCCATGCTGGCACAGACCCTTGTTGCCATGAGTAGCACATAGAAATGGAGGCAGGTACTGTGAGAAGAATTTGTATGGGAAGGGTGACGATTAATACTTTTCCATCCAGGGAAGAAAGAAAAAGGACAAAACTCACGTGGTTCCTAGTAAAAGTGTCATGCAAGAATCACTTAATTTTTCTGGAAAAGAATTTGAGTTGTCAAACTTGGAATAGATCATGGAGGAGCTTGTGTTACTCCATGAAAGAGGGAGCTTCCAAAATTCTGGCTGTAGAGTCTCTTGGAATTCTGTTAGAGTAAAAGGGTGAGATTTGAGCAGTGACACAATAAAAAAAATGTAATTTTATATAACTTTTAACAAATCTATGCTTTTTCTGGTGTATCTCCTCCCTCTCCCTGCTTTTGCTTCATTCTTTTTTCTTTAAGATTAACTTCCACTTACCCATCTTGTATGTAAATAATTGGGGCAGCTGGTTGACACAATAGGTAGAGCACTGAGCCTGGACTCAAGAAGACTTGGGTCCAAATCTCTTCTTAGACACTTATTTGTTCTTTAACCCTGGGCAAGTCACTTAACTTCTCTGTTTGCAACATCTTCCTCCTCTATACAATGGGGATAATGATAGCATCAACTTGCCAGGGTTGTTGTGAGGACCAAATGAGATAACATTTGGTACAGTATTTAGAACAACGGCTGTAACATAGTAGGCATTACAATGTTAGCTTTTGGGTTCAGAGACCACGTTTTTTGACTTTGTATTCCCAGAACAAAGGCCTTGTGCCCAATACCTGGCACAAAGTAAGCACTTAATAAAAGCTTCTTGCCTGACTGACAATGGCTTCTCACAGAATCATAGAATTTGAGAGTTTGAAGGGACCTCAGTTACCATACAGTCCAATATGTGTTGATTTGAGAACTTGATTTCTCTACCATTGATGTTCTAGACATACCTATCTCATACTCTGATTTCTTGTAAGATCTATGATCTTACAAGGATCAAAGATCATAACCCTGGAACTAGCTGTGACTTCAGAGAATAGTTAGTCCAACCTCCACAATTTTACAAAGGCAGAAACTGAGGCCTACAGAGGTTAACTGACTTCTTCAAGATCACACAAGCACTAAGTCTTAGAGTCAGGATGTGAACTTAAACCCACTGCCCCCAGAGCCAATGTTCTTTCCATGGCACTGTCCAATATCACCCTGAAGATGAATAACTTGGGCCTTATGGACAATACTAGCCCTTCAAAATATGAGGTTGAAATCAGTCAAGAAATATAATTCTTATCAATAGGAAGAGGTTCTTCATGGGCACATTAATTCCCAGAGAATCAAAGTAAGAACAAAGCAGGGGTTCCCAGCTTGGTCAGAAAGGGAGGCTTCCTTTCACTGATCATTGTTCGAATGTCTACTCAGGGTGACAATAAGTATGATGTTACTCAATACGAGGCTTCCAACATGGGCCTATTTCTCCAGAGCTGTCAGAGGAATATTTTAGTATCTGAAGCGATTGTGATGGGAGAAAATTTCTACTACTGCCTCTCAGACTAGTGTTATGCCCTGGTAATATATCAAGAGGTTAGATGGCTGTTTGTCCACTCAATTCCATAGGCTTGTCATGGTCATTTAAGCATGGGGGCCAGACCAGTTTGTCTAGGAAATAACCTCTAAAAAACCAAAATATTTTCAAATCCTTTGTTATTAAAGAAATTCTGTCTTTACCCATCTTACCTCTTAAGTACTTGAAGTTAACAATTTTGAGGAAAACTTTGACTCTGGGGATGATTATTGTCAACCTTTTCATTATCTTCTCAACATTCAAGTTCAGGGGTTTCAGGTCAGAGTCACGAGCCAGTTTTCCCTTGATACCTTTTAGCTGTACTGTGAAGGAACAGGGCAGGGCTGTGAATCAGATCTTGTTTCATAGATGTGCTCTGAATCTCCTGATTCAGAGAAATATCTGAGTCTCATTTCTACTTATTATTAGGTAAAAATCTGCTTGCCCTGAAATTTCACCATTATTGCTCTAGGTCTCTCCACGAGGCAGGAGGTACCAACCCCCACCTCATTTTACAATTCAGCCTCCCTATTGGTCAGAAGACAAGGAGGACAAGGAGGCTGGAAGCAAGGAAAGCTCAGCCCTATAGCAAGTCCCTTCTTCCCTTCCAAAAATTTTCCAAAAAAATAAGTGCCCCTTTCCCCACAGAACACTGTTGTGAAAATGAATGAAGTCACATGTGGGAGGCTCATGACTAACTTGTAAATTTGAGGGATAGGATTTCTAAATACCTGAAGGATGAGATAGTATGAGAGCTCAACTCTATTTTTTGCCCTCAGAGGCAGCAGAAAAAGATCCTTGCTTATGTACCCCAAGATGAGTAAGGAAAATTGAACTAGATAGTTTCTAGGATTGCTGTTGTTCCTCATTCTCTGCATACAAAGTCATTAAACATAATGAAGAAACTGCTACTATGTTCCCATCTTTCTTGATAAAGACCTTGATCAACCGAGTAACCTATAGAGAACCTAAGAGAACCTTCCCTTTCTTCTTGGAGCCCCTATTCTGGGGTCTTCATACGAATAGCTAAAAAAAAAAATTCCCTTCTTGCTAGTACAATGCTGAAAGAAAATGAGCCACAGAGACCACCTACCCTGATTTACTCAGTTGGCCTGTAGCACTTTTTTTAAAGGACCTATATTTCCCATTTTTTTCTTTCTTGTTTCTTAAAATTCCTTGTATTTCTGAAAAGCTAAAGAAAGCAAGGCGAGGGATGTCAAATGATCAAAAGACATGTATTCTTCCTAAGTTTCAAAATTTAAAAGGTCGAGTTCTAGATCATTTCCTGTCCTCAAGGTTGACCATCTAGAAAGGTGTGAAAACAATTTCAGTTGCTAGCCAACCTGTGTAAAAGAAAAAAATCAACATACCTTTTAGCATCAAAAATCCCACCAATGAATCCACATCAAACTCCCTGTATCTCTTCTCCACATAGGAGGTGGCTTTCTCCAGGGCAGAAAGGATCACTTTCCCCATGGCAATCTTGGTCTGTACCTGGTGTGAATTTTGGAAAGACAGGGGTGGTAACAGTAGTATTAGCAGCAGCAACCCCAGTAAGTACATGTCTCAGTCCCCTCCACTCAGCCAAATGGTTTGAAGCACTTCCTGTGCTGGGTATCTCACACCACCCTCCCTTAACTATGCCTTCCCTTTCTCCCTCCCCTTACTCCTCACTGGTCAAAAGGAGGAGCAAAGATTTCTACTATCCTAGACAAGCTGATAAATGCCAACTCTATACTCTAGGGCAGCTGGTTTGAAACTGGTCTTAAGTAGTGAGTAAAAGGAATGTTGAGTATGACTTTGACTATAGGTAGGGTCCCAGGGTGAGGGGTGGGGAGAAGGTCAATGTTACTGGATTAAATAGAAGTCCTGTTTAGGAATATGTTATTGTCCATTTGAATATTTGGGGTAGATATCCCAAATTTGTGCATCCTGCATTCACTTTGTGCTGTCTCAATTCTGCTTTGCTCAAAGAGCACAGCACCTTTTCTTATGTGGGCACGCCATGCTGAGTGGTCCTGTGCCAGTGTCTTCCATGTTGTACAATCAAATATAAAGTTCTTGATAGAGACCTTGAGAGTGTCCTTGTATCGTTTCTTCTGGCCACCATGTGATTGCCTGCCCCATGCTAGTTCTCCATAAAATAGGCTTTTTGGCAAGCATACATTCTGCATTTGAACAACGTGGCCAGCCTATCAGTTACTGCTGAAGACTTGTGCATGGGTGCACCCTCGAAGCAAACATTGGCATCTAATAGACTATGTGATTGTAAGGAGAAGAGACAGACAAGATGTGAGAGTGACAAAGGCAATGTGTGGTGCTGAGTGCTGGACTGATCATAGACTTATCCTTTCCAATCTAAATATTCGCATTCATCAAAAGCGCCGCTTCCAAGGCAAAATGATTACCAGAAGAATTAATGTCAACAAATTAGAGCTATTTTCTGAGCGTGAACACTTTGTTGCTGACTTGGAGGGAAAGTTGAGTCAACACACAGTTGGCCAACAGTGGAGCAGAAAAGGAGCAGGCCATCTTAGGTACCTATGACTGAAAGGACAACACCAACAACAAAGGCAGTTAAAACACAAAGGTTTCTTTGATCTAATCACAGCAAAAGTCTTTGTGCTGGTGAGATAGAGGAAAAATCACCTAGTAGTTTTGAAACCTGAGCTCAATCAGTCTTCTGCTGCAGAAAAAGCCTAAGCACCTGCCCTACCTCCCTTTCCAAGCAAGGACAGTTTTCAAAATTAAGTTTGTCTTTCATTTGGCTATTGAAATAGAACTGATGGTTGCTGTCAAAGGGGTCTGTTTCCATTCTGTGTTTGTTTAGCTGGGAAGAATTCCTTTCCCTCTTAGTCTGATGATCCTCTAGAGAAAGGTGATTTCTCCTCTCCAGGAACACAGGTAAAGCAGTAATTTTTTCTTTGCATTCTAATCTGGCTACTCACAGGAAAGAGATGGAGTAGAGCTCTCACTCCCTCCTCATCTGTAGATTTATTGTATTGAAAAGTAAGAAGGAACTGAATTTGTGTCTCAAATTCATTAGTCATTATCTTTTTGAGTTTGGATTTCCAAAGTATGATGTAGATATGCTGAATTTGCTAGAGGAGTTTTCCTGAATGTACTGTATTGTTCTATTGATTATTGATCAATCAATAAGCATTTATTAAACACCTACTCTGTGCCAGACATTCTGCTAGATGCTGGGGATATAATGACAAAAAAAAAAAGAAACAATCTCTGTTCTCAGAGAGCTTGCATACCATCAGGGAACCTGAGAGGTACATACAGAAACATATTTGAAGACTAACATAAATGTATACAAAGTATAACCTGAGTACATACAAAACAAATGGTAGATAGTTTAGTACAAGTCCTTAATGAAGGAGAACATTATCCAGAGGGGCACCAAGAAAAAGACTTTTTGGAGATGTTGCTTGAGTTCTAAAGGTCTGGGAGAAAGGTATTGAGGTAGAGGTGAGGAGGGAGGATATTCCAGGTATGAGAGGATGCAAAGATGAGAAATGCTATGTCATGGGTGAGGAACTGAAGAATTCCATTTTGGTTGAACCATAGAGTATAGGAAGAAGAGTCATATATAACAAGGTTGAAATGTTTGGGGCTTAGTTGTGAAGGACATCAAAAGTCAAATATTTTTATATTAATTTTATTATTAGGTAAGAGAGAGCCACTTCAATTTACTGAATAAAAAGTGACTTGATTAGAGATCACTTTGGTCACTGTGTGGAGGATTGATTGGTGGAGGCAGAGAACAGAAAGGAGGAGGTCACTTCAATATGCCGGATAAGAGGTGCTGAGGATGGTGGCTTTGAAATTAGAGAGAGAAGGGATGGGATGCTAGTCACATTGCAGAGGTAGAAACAGCAAAATTTGACAACTTATTATTGAATATGTGGAATGAGGGAAAGTGAGGAGTAAAGAATAATGCCAAAGAGGTGGCTTATTAGTGCAGTCTCTTCAGGTCATGTGAGCAGCAAGATGGAGGACTAGACATTTTCTCTAATTTCCATGTCCTCTCAGATCTCTGAAAAACAGAAATCATGAACCAAAGATAAACAATTTCAACTGTCTCCATAGTCTAGCACACCCAAATCCTGAAAGAAAGTTTAAACTACCCCTCAAAATCCCATGAACTGATACCTACTCAATCTGAGTTCACTCAGTACCCCTACCTCACCTCCCATGCTATTGCAGGAAGGCTGCACTAGCAGGCCCAGGAATATAACACAAACTTACAATGAAACCCACTCTTGCACCCCAGTTTTCCTTCCCTCTTTCCAATGGTGTGGAGACTTCAGTTCTAGGCTGCAGAAACTGATTTAGGCTTTGATAGCCAGGGCTGTAATCTGGAAGAACAAGACCAAGCCAGAGAACTGAGGAACAGAGCAAGTGAGACAGGACGCCATATGTATATGTATGTGTGAGGGTTGAGGTGGAGGGTAAAGAGGCTGTACAACACTCGACCATATCTGAGGGAAAAAGCACAGCATCCAGCTGGGCCCAGGTCTGACCACCCAAAAATCAACTAAGGCACATAAATACAGCCCTGAATGTGAAAGGAGGCTGAGGTACTTGTATATCCAGCCCCCATGGAAACCACACTCAGAGGCACATGCCTGTCCAAAGAAACAAATGGGAGAAAAATAGAATGGGAATGCAAATGTACAGAAATGGAGGATAATCTAGAAGACTAGAAGAAAAAAATGATGTTAAAAAATGTAAGCAAAGCATCTCGAAGACAAGCTGTATAGAGATATCCTAAGGATCATAGGTCTTCCAGAAGACTATGACAGGACAAAAAAATCTTAACACTATAATGAAGGAAATAATAGAAGAAAATTGTCCAGAACTGAACATAGACAATGAGATTCTAACTGAAAGCATTCACAGATCACCTCCTTGAGAAAAATGAACCAAAACAAAAAACCAAGGATGCAAACTTCAAGACACATGGTGGTTAAATTTAACAATTCAGTTTAGAAACAATTAAGTTCCACAAGCAATCAGGAAAGAGATTTTCAAATACAAAAGAAAGGAAATGTTAAAGAAATCAAGATTATTCCAAGAGAATGGAAAAATGTGTTCTACAGAGCAATGGAGTTAAGGATACAGCCCAGGGTAATTTAATTGGCAAATCTGAGTGTAACCATATGGGGAAAAAACCCAACTGTAAAGAAGAGTTTGAAACATTTTTAGAAAGAAAACCAGAGCTGAAGAAATTATTTGTTTCTTGAATACCCCAAACAACAGAAATGCAGGAGTGAATAAATAAAAGGACAGCAATAGTGACAAAAGAAAGACCAGGTAGAGAGTACTTTTTTTGAGGGGGTGGTTGTAGAGGGGGAGACAATCAGGATTAAGTGATTTGCCCAGGGTCACACAATTAGCAATTTTCTGAGGCCAAATTTGAACTCAGGTCCTACTGACTCCACAACCAGTGCTCTATCCACTGTGCCACCTAGCTACCCCAAGAAACTACTTTCTAAATTTATGTAAGGAGATAGGGTAAAGGCAGAAATCTCAAAGAGGTAAAGAAGAGGTGGATGGGGGCATTATGGGTAGAACCTGGTGAGAGCCTGCCTACAGGTAAATAAATTTTTGGGGAAACTACATTACACCATGGGAGGGGATATGAAAGAGGAGGAAAAGAACAGGGGAGGAGAGAAAAATGTATGATGTGCTGGTATCAAATCTAGGGCTAGCAGTGGGGAAGGTTTTCTCTTTCTCAGAAAGAGAAGAGGCTACAGACAGTTGAAAATCCAAAATGTTGTGTGAATTGTTAGTACTCAAACCTAGAAATGCTCCATGAGTGAATCCGAAAGGCTTTTCATATTCCCCCCTCCCTTCCCCTACGGAATAGGTGATAAAGAGTGAAGAAAGATTGAAAAATGGGATGAAAATTTAAGAAGTCTTATTTTGGAGGTAGGAGGTGGTTCCACTTATGAATGCTTTTATGGTATTATGGAATGATGAAGAAAGATAATGGATGAAGGTACATAAGGACCTTGCATTGAGAGCTGTGGGATTTGGTGCTTGAAAAGTCTACTTTTCCTACTTTGGGAGAGGGGGAATTGGAACCCCTAAGGGCAACCAGAAGAGTGAGAAGGCATGGACCCAGGAAGATCTTGAGACAACAGTTGGGGGTGAGGGAAGGTAGCTAAGGGAGAGTAAAGATCAGTGGTGAGTTGCATAATCAGGGACTACCATGCGGCAATGTTCTCTCTGACAGTTTCAATAATTGGCATTGTACTGGGAATAAGGAACAATGGAAAAGGGGAATCCATGGAGTAAGCTCTCCAAGGTAGTGGCAGAATGAACCTAAAGTGGAAAGTCCAAAATACCTTAGAAGCTTTGATTACATGAAGAATACAGAGAAAAGAGACTAAATAGTTATAGGGGGTCATGAATCAGAGAATGTGGGTCTAGAGTAGACAGAGAGAATAAATAATGAAGTGTCAGAGAAATTCTTTGTAGAAAGGTACACCAAAAAAAAAAAAAAGAATTTTGAAAAACTAATGAACAGAACTAGCTGAAGGGGAGAAGAGGAAGGGGGAATTTATTTGGCTAATAGAGTCAAAAAGAGGGTGAAGAAATATAAAACTAGATAAAAACAAGAGAGTACAAGGAACTAATAAAATCCTAAAGGGAAAGGCATAACAAATGAGAAGAAGGGCTAAGGGCTAAGGGGAAGAAAGCCAGTGGGAACAAGGTCACTTTAAAAAAAGATTAAAGTAACCTAAGGAACATAATACTGTGTTTACAGCAGAAGAGAGTGAGGTCATTATAACTTGAAAATAAATTTTAGAGACTTGGAGGAAAATATAAACCTAACTCTCATAACTTTAAAAGTGAATAGATAAACTGGAAACAAACAAAAAAGTCATAGAAACAATAAATAAAACAAAAACTAGTTCTTTGAAAAGACTAATACGATTGATAAAATCTTAATTGATCTGATTAAAAAGAAGAAAGCAGAGAGGTGGAGCCAAGATAGTGAATTAGAGGGAACAACTCAACGAAACTCTCTCAATATTCTTCTCTAGACAACTGTAAAATAATGACCCAAATCAAACTTTGGCAATGGTAGAGCCAACAAAAGATCAGGGGGAAACGATTTTCCAGCCTGAGAAAACTTGGGAGGTCAGCAGGCGAGGGTGGGAAGCATTGCTCACATGGTGCTAGCGCTATGGGTGAGCCTTGTAATCCCTACAACAGCAGTGGCAGCAGCTTTGGGAGCTTTCAGCTCAGAGATAACAAATGGATTGGTCAACTGGTCAGAAAGAGATTACAGGAGACACTTTTTCTGGCATTAGATACAGCTGGCTGTAATGGGCAATTGCATTGTCAACAGCAGTTCTGGGTCACAGTTCCAGGGTAGAGAGGAACACATGTGGTCAGTCACAGGGGAGCAGGGGTCCTGGTCTTAGTTTCATTGCAAAGAAGAGAATTAGTGCTTATAACTGCAGGAGAGCAAGGGCAGGGACCAAGAGAGCAGTGACCACACTTCTCCCAGGATCATATCACCTTGGAAACACCTAAAACTTTCAGACTTCCAGAACCAGCTCTGTAAACAGCAGAACAAAAATGCCTGGTGCTTGGGACAGGGCCTCCCTGCTTCCAGGTGAGCAGGACCCAACTTTAGCGCAAAAAAAAAAAAAGTCAAGAAATAGAGTGGAAAAATGAACAAGAAACAACAACAAAAACTTGACCATAAAAAGCTACTATGGTGGCAAGAAAGATCAAGACACAAACTCATATAATGTGAATTTAATGTGCATCAATTACGTTGGGATGATTCTCTCCCCACCCCCACCCTCAAATAAAGGGGTGAGAAAGGGGGAAGGAAGGGGGCAGAAAGGGGAAAGCTATTTCACATAAAAGAGGTGTGCAAGGAAGTGTTTTTATGGTTTAGGGGATAAAGGAGGGGTGGTGGCTAAAACCTCACTCATTAGAATTGGTTCAAGGGGGAAAGAATATGCGTACATACACACATACATACTCTATATGTATACATACACACATATGAACACACAAACACATATATATGTATATACACACACACAATGTAAAATGTATGTGTATATATGTATGTGTGTGTATAGGAAAATGTGCAATTTTTGAAATTATTCATTTATTAACACACTCTTCTCCTTTATACTTCCTTCTCTTTAGGTTTTTGCAACACTGTTGTCTCTTCATTCTCCTATCTGTCAGACCAATCCTTCTTTGTCTTCTCTGCTGGATCTTCATCCATGTCACAACCACTAACAGTGGGGATCCTCAAAACTTTATTCTAGACTTTTTTCTCTATTTTCTCTCTACTTGATGAGAGAGATTTACCCATTATTCTATGTACATGTTTTCTCAAATCTATTTATCCGGCCCTAATCTTTTCCCAAACCTTCAGGCTCACATTTTAAACTCTGCTTATTGGACATCTTCAAATGATATCTCCTAGAAATCTTAAATTTAACATATCCTAAACTGAACTAATCTTTCCTCCCAAACCTCCTCTTTCTGACTCTCCTATTATTCAAGAGTACCACTTTCCTCCCTAGGCTCACAACCCAGGGGTCATTCTCATATCCTCACTGTCTCAAAGATAAATCCCCTTTTGTCTTCACAGAAGTGCTGTGAGAGTGAATGTAAGTCAACTAGGAAACTTAGGTGTACTGACTTATAAATCTGAGGAATTGGAACTATAGTCAACTGAAGAATGAAATAGCCAGAGTTGAAAGACTCAACTTAGTTCTGTCTAAAGCGGCAAAAATGGTCATTGGGACGAGTATAATGGATGCTGTGTGTTTCAGAGGGTATAAAAAGTTGAGCCAAACATTTCCCGGAGCTGTTGCTTTTCTTCCTCTCCTTTTAGAAAGTCATTAAACATGGTCAAGAAATATCTATAACCTTCTTGCTCTTCTCAGTAAGGACTTACATGGTCCACGGGGGGTAGAGATGTTGCTAGCTGAGAGCACTGCCTCTTTCCTCCTGGGGTCAAGAATGAAATAATTTTCTAGAATATTTGTGTTTTCTCCTCCCATGTTAGTTGAACAAGATCCACAGAGACTCCTAGCTTTGATCTGAATAGATGACCTGTAGCATTATGTTGGGGAGGTATAATTTAATTCTTTTTTCTCCTGTTTCTTAAACAGATGACTATCTATTTAACCCTTCAATTGAAATATCTGAAAAAAATTTGAATAGAAACTCTGCAAAAGAGGGTAGGTCACACTCTCTTCCAGGATCAGGAATCTGATCACAGGTGTTTAATCTCCTTGGATCTTTTCTCCACAGAGGAGGTGACTTTTTTTTCAGAGCAGAAAGCATTCTTTTTCTTATGGCAACCTTGCTGTCTGAGGAGTTATTGGAAACACAGGGGTAGCAACAGCAGCAGCAGTTTGGACAGCAGCAGCTCCAGTAGGTACATATCTAGTCCCCTCTTCTCAGCCAAGTGGTTCATAGCAGCCTCTGTACTAGGTACACACTCCTCTCCCACATTCCTTCCTTTCCTTTTCATTGGCCAAAATAAGGAGCACAGATTTCTACTACTGTAGATATATGGCAAGCAAGTAAGTGTTGAGGAGAACATTAATTTTGCATTGGTTTAGGTTTGGAAATGCTTAGGCCCAGCCTGATGAAGAGAGCAGGAAGGCTTATTTTTCTTCCTAATATTCATGGCCTATAGACTAAACCATTCTGATTGGATAATTTCTAGGAACCTTTCCACCTCTAAATCTTTTGATCCTTCATACCTATAGCTAGCTGCTAGACAGGCCCTCTCTCTGCCAGAGTGACCTCATATATTTCCATGGGTTCAACGATCAACTTTACACAAATGATTTCTAAATCTATATGTCTATCTGTTCCTTGTCTCCTGATATCCAATCCCACATTATCAGTCAGATATCTCCCCTGATATCTCAAAATCAACAAGCAGTCCTCCCCCACCCCCATTTCCAAAACAGACTCCTGTCACTCCAGTGGAGAATTCTCATGTAATTGGGGTTGTTTTGTCAGCTTAGTGATCCCCAAGGGAAAAGGTCTCACATTTCTTTGGCCATCTCCACTTCACTTAGAAGCAGATTAGAAATGCTGGTCATCTAGAAGGAAGACTTCTCCAGAGTGACTTCTGTGAAGGGGATCTATGCTAACTCTTCAGTCTCCTTGTACACATACCAACTTTGTGTTTGTCCTTTGTTCTCGAAGAGGACCATGACATCAAGATGATGACATGACTTGCAGTTGACTTTGATTTGAGTGATGGAGGTCTATGCAAGGTCACCAATCTCACTTTCTCCTCCAGAGCCATGTGGGTCCAGTGGCATGATATTCATCAGGATGAATGGAGATGGCCCAGGATGCAATGTGAGACCCTGATCCTTTTATGCTATGGTCTTATCATATTCTCACTTTGATTGAGATTGTTGTGTTCATTCTTCGTTGCCAAAGAAGACCATGCCATCAGAGAATGATGACATGACTTGCACTTGACTTTGTTTTGAGTGAGTGAGGGCTGTGCAGGTCACCAGTCTCATTTCTCCTCCAGAGTCATCTGAATCCAATGACCACATATTCTTCAGGATGATTGGAGGTGACCCAGGATGCACTGAGAGACCTTGCTCCTTTTAGGCCTAGGTCTTTGCAGGTACTCACTTAGGGTGAGGTGAGGCCCATTCATTGAATAGTCCTATTTAAGAAGTAGCCAGGGCATGGCCCCTTTAATGAGGCCAAGAAAAAGAAAGACGTCAGGCTGGGAGGGAAACAGCAACAGTTACTATCAGATTTTCACTTTGAGTGAGATACATCCTTTCAATGAATAAGCTTCTTTAAGTAGTTACTCTAGGGATATAGAGTAATATAAATAAAAAAAAAATCAAACTGGGAGGGTAAGACCCTCAGGGTTCCAGGGTAGGAGAGAAAGAGTTACTATTTACATTCACTCCACGCTAGATGGGTGGGGACCTATTGTCCAGTCTATGAGCTCCAGAGTGAATTGGGTTTAAGGCTTGGTCTTTTAGCAATCCATCTAGTCAGTAAACTCAAAGGGAAAAAGGCAACTTTTGGACATGGAAGTGTACCTTCCCCTGGGTAAAGCACTGAAGGAGGGAAGAGGAGGGGAGGGGAGGGGAGTGGAGGAGAGGAGAGGGGAAGAAAGGGGAGGGGAGGGGAGGAGAGAACAGGGGAAGAGAGGGGAGGGGAGGGAAGGAGAGGACAGGGGAAGAGAGGGGAGGAAAGGGTCGGGGAGGAGAGGAGAGGAGAGGAAGCACTACTCTCTCACAGGTTGTGTTTGTCCTTCATTCACACATACCAACTACAACTGGACAAATGTTTATTTCAGTTCTACTGTTTATAGACCTTTTTGTTAGATACTGAGATTCAAACAACCCTTAAAGAGTTTATAGTCTAGAGATGAACTAGGAACACAAAGAACAATAATACGGGTTAAAAATGATTGAGTTCAGACAAGTCAGAAAGAGTAGACTGAGAGATTTGAATATATGGGACTCATTTCTGGGCATGGGGCAGGTCGACAGGGAAGTCTTCATGGAGGAAGTAGCATTTGTACTGGGCTTGTACTGGGGTGAAGAAAGTTGATAGGTGGAAATGGAGTAAGGTGTGGGGTGGAGGGGGGCAGAATCTGTTATAGATGTGAGAAACCCTGCAAAGGCTCAAGGCAGAAGTAGAATGAAAGGGTGAGTATGCCATTTTGGCTTGTCCTGTAGTGTGTGAAGGCTAGACAGATAGGGATGACTGGAAAACAATACCAGACGGGGAAGCTCTTGAAATTCCAAGATAGTTCTTCGGAGTAAAATGGGTTTGTGATCTCATGGAGTTGGATACTCCCTCCATTAGTGCAGATTACAGACCCTCTGAGCCTTTTCATCTTGTATGACTAGCTCACATTTTCCTATGCATCTTCAGCAAGGGCTCAGTCTAATGTTCTGGGGATCTTTTTCTAGTTCTCTGGACCTTGGGTAAATAGCATGGGGCAGCATGGTGTTGTGGATAGAGAGCTGGCCTTAAAGCCAGGAAGACTTAATTTTATTTTTTTTCAAGGCCTACTTTAAAAACATGCTACTGTGTGACTCTGACTTCTCAGTGCTTTAGGCAACAAAGAGACTATAAGTTGCTGAAAAGTTGCATACCTGCATTGGTAGAGGGAATTTCCTCAACTGGAAGCTCCCTATATACCAATAAAATCGCATATCTAGTCCCCCATCCCTGAGTATTTATTGACACCCTGCTATATGCCAATCACTGTGGTAGGTACTGGCAAACAAAAATTTACTTAGTGTGGCAACACTGGGAATACAAAGAGTTTTTACACAAACCCTGCCCTCAAGCAGCTCCCATTCTGATGGTGGAGAAACAGGTGAAAAATTGTGCATATAAGATATGTTCTGTGTAAATGGAAGGAGAAGGAAGGCACTGGCAATGGGGAGTAAGTGAGGTGAGGTTTTAACTGAGTCAGGAAGGAAGTCTTGAAGGTAGATGTGAAGAGGGAAGAACATTCCAGGCATGAGGCATGGATAAATAAATAAAAGGCATGGAGTCTAGAGATGGAATGTTTGTGCAAGGAGCAGCAGAGAGGCTGGTGTCCTTAGATTGTAGAGTATGTGCAAGGAGTAAAATGTAAGAGAAATGGAATGGTAAGAAGGGTGCTGGGGCTTTAAAAAGCCAGAGCCAATTTTATGTTTAATCCTGGAGGTAAAAGAGAACCACAGGAGTTTTTTGAGTGTGTGTGTGTGTGTGTGTGTGTGTGTGTGTGTGTGTGATGGTTAGAATTCCACTTAAGGAAGAGAACTTTAGCAGTTGAGTAGAGCATAGATTGGAGTGGGAAGAGACTTGAGGCACAGAGACTGACTAGAAGACTGCTACAATAGCATAGGTGTTAGGTGATGTGAGATGGCACCAGGCTGGTGTCTGAGTGACGTGCTGGGGGTGATTATATGAAGGTGGCTGTGAGGAATTGAGAGTGACACCCAGGTTATGAGCCTGGATGACTGGGAGTATGATGGTACCCTTGACAGTAACAGGGGATTTGGGAAAAGAGGAGAGTCTGGAGAGAAAGATAATGGATTCTTTTGTGCATATAGTGAATTTGATTTGCCTATGAGTCATCCAGTTTGAGATGTCTAAGGGGGCAATTGGTGATGCAAGACTGAAAGTCAGAAGAGAGGTTAAAGATGGATAAATAGATCTGAGAATATTCTACATAGAGAAGGCATTTGAACCCATAGAATCTGAGATGTCCTGAAGAGAGATGGGATACAGACAGAAGAGAAGGAGGCCTAGGGAAAGTCTTGGGGAGACGACAATCATTAGTGGAGGTGACCTGGATGGAGATACAGCAGAGAAGACAGAGAAAGTCGTCACACAGATCAGAGGAGAGCCAGGAGAGGTCAATGTTGTGAAAACCTAGAGAGTATCAAGAAGGTGATTATCAACAGTGTCAAAGGTTGCAGAGGTCAAGCAGGAAGAGGATTAGGAGATCCCTAGTAACTTTGAAGAGGGCAGTTTCTGTTGAATGATGAGATACAAAGCCGATTATAGAGAATCTAGAAGTGAGTGAGAGGAGAGCTTGTGGAGGTACTGATTGTAAGTGGTCTTCTCAGAGAGTTTAGTCATGGAGGGGAATTGAGAGAGAGTGGTAAGACAATAGCTATAGGTTGAATCAAAGGAAGGTTTTTTTAGGATGGAGAAGACATGAGTGCATTTGGAGACATCAGGGAAACAGGAAAAAGTGAAGAAAGTGAAAATTAATCAGAGACTGGGGATGACAGACGGAGCAATCTGAAGAGACGTGATGGAATGGGATCACTTGGGCACATAGAGGAATTCACTTCAAGAAGAGCCACCTCTTTGTGTAAGATGGGTGAAGGAAGTATTACAGGAGTGGGGAAAGGAATCTAAACGATGTGACATGAGGAGGAGGAGAGAAGAGGGAGCTCTAAGTGAATGGCCTCCATTTTTTTCAGTGAAGTGTGAGGCAAGGTCTTCAGCTCAGAGGGGGAGGGGAGGGCATAGGAGGCTTGAGGAGGGATGAAAAGAGTTATTGTAATAGCTGCTGTGATAAGTGGAGTAACACTTGATTAGGGAGGTGTAAAAGGATTGCCTTGCGTAATGAAGGTCCATGTGAGATGATATAACATAAATTTGTAGTGGACCCAGTGAGAATGGTTTCATCATTTTCCCTACTTCCATTCAGTAGCATGTGAAAGGAACAAAGGCAGTGGATGGTAGGAATAATCCGAGGCTGGGATTTGGGAGTCCTGATAGGTAATAGGACAAAGGGGCCATGGACTTGAGTGTACAGTATAGTGTTGAACTGGTGCACCAAGGAATGAGTAGAGGGAAGAGAGGAGATCATAACCAGTTTAGGAGTGATGACCTGGGAAATAACTGAGGATGGAGGGATTAGAGGTCATGATGAGGATGAAGGACAAGGTTAGAGGTCTAAGGTAGAGGGTAAGATGAAATGATAAAAGATTATGATCAAAAGGAATTTCAGAACTCAGGTCAACACCTGTGAGTGATGACAAGATCAAAGGTAAGACTACCCCTGTGTGTAGTTGAAGTGAAATGGGAGGAATAAACCATGGAAATTGAGTAGATCTTAATCTTTAAGAATCTTACATTTTCTTTGACTAGGTGGGGAGGGAACAACTTGTACACAGAAATTTAAGTATGAAATGTATGCACAGTAATTCCCAGCAGGTGGTCTGTTCTTCGCTTATTGTTTGTTTTCAGTACATTACAGGCCTACATTCCTTTTCTGGCTTATATCTCTGATGATATCATCACAACACTGCTTCTGCTGGGCATTTCTTCCTTGGTGATATGTTGCAGGTATGTGCAAAGCCTCCATGTGCCTCTTCATTACTTTTTGGGTCACCTGCAACATAAATTCTAAGGAAATGTGTGATTCACTATGACTTATGGCCATATTGGATCACTGGAATAATATTGGTGTTAATAAGATGGACCTTTTTCTCAGGGAGAAGTTGGGAGTCATTAAAGGCAATGAACAATTTCCCAAATGCAGTTTGTACTTGCTTAATTAATTCTTCTCTTTTTCCTGCTCAGTTCTGGGTCTAGTTCCTTGTCCATCTGCATGCAGTGTTTTTCTAAGATATATGGAATAATGGACCAGTTCTATGGGGTGTCCTTCTAACTTCAGGTCAGAATTGGGGCAACAGATCTTTTTTTTCTTCATATATAGTTGGGCTGAACTCTTTTCAGTGATTATTTCTTCTTTTTTTAAAAATTTTTTTATTGTTTTTTTATAAATTTATTTAACTTTTTACATTCATTTTCACAAGATTTTGGGTTCCAAAATTTTCTCCCCATTTG
>CM053769.1:63137005-63207290 GCA_028658325.1 Potorous gilbertii
AATTCTGCTTTTGAAAACATTCTTTTCCTCCTTGGCTTTTTGAACCTCTTTTGCCAATTGAGTTACCTTATTTTTCAAGGTGTTATTTTCTTCAGCATTTTTTGGGGTCTCCTTTATTAAGGTATTGACCCGTTTTTCATGCTTTTCTTGCATCTCTCTCATTTCTTTTCCCAGTTTTTCCTCCACCTGTCTAACTTGATTTTCAAAATCCTTTTTGAGCTCTTCCAAGGCCTGAGCCCATTGGATATCTATTTCAGATGTTTGGGATACAGAGGCCTTGACTCCTATATGTTTACCTGATAGTAAGCATTGGTCTTCTTCCTCAGAGAGGAATGGCATCATTATCTGTTCCCCAAGGAAATAACCTTCTATGGTATTTTTTTTCCCCTTTTCTGGGCATTTTCCCAGCCAGTTACTTGACTTCTGAGAGTCCTCTCCACCCCAGGCCTAGGTCTGCCCAGCTAGTGCTTGGGGTCTGAGATTCAAATGCTGCTCCCCAGTCTCAGGGCTTATGGTGGCAGGCCTGGCTGCTATTCAATGGGAGCTTAATTCCTGGTGCTCAGGTAGGGGCAAGGCCGCCTCCCAGGCTTAGTTCCCTCAGGGGGTTTATGCAGAGAACTTTTGTAATGGAGCTCCTGCCGAGCTCCTGCCTGCTTCGGGAGCCTCTGGCTGCCTGCTGCCTCTGCCGCTGCCTCCCGAGGAGGTCTGAGTCACGAAGACACCCCGCTCCCCTGTCAGCCCGTCCAGATGTCTCTCTCACTGACCTGTGCGTCTGTGGGTGGAGGGACCTTCGCAGCGCCTGGAGATTCCATCCCTGAAGCCTGCTCGGATCTGCTCGCTTCTCTCAGTGCCGCGCGGCCAGGGCAGGGGAGGGCTCCGCTCCCGTCCGGGGCGTGATGGACCTTTGGGATTGGTTTTTCAGGGCTCTCTGGAACGGAAATCTCCTTCACTGTGTTGCTGTGCAGCTTCCACTGTTCCAGAATTTGTTGGGAGTTCTTTGTAGAGGAAATCCATGGGCTGTGGGTTCGGAGCTAGCATATGTGAGTCTTTCTACTCCGCCATCTTGGCTCTGCCCCCCGATTAATTATTTCATTTAGTTGTCTCTGCAGTGCTAACAAACTCCAATTCTATTTGGATTCAGTGCTGTAAGCTCTTGGAGGACTTCATTTTTTTGTCGTGGTATCCCCAGTGCTGGGCACATAATAGGACATCAATAATTGCTTGTTGTTTGAGTGATTGGACATTTCTCATGACAATAACTATACTTGTGCGTGTGTGTGCGTGTGTGTCCATCTTTCGTTGCTGAAGACCATGTCATCAGAGAAATAATGACATGACTTGCACTTGACTTTGTTTTGAATGAGGGAGGGTTGTGCAGGTCACCAGCCTCACCTCCTCCAGAACCATCTAAATCCAGTGACCAGATATTCATCAGGATGACTGGAGATGACCCAGGATGAGGCAATTGGGGTTAAGTGACTTGCCCAAGGTCACACAGCTAGTGGGTGTCAAGTGTCTGAGATGAGATTTGAATTCAGGTCCTTCTGACTCCTGCAGTGGTGCTCTATCCACTGCACCACCTAGCTGTCCCTTGACAATAACTAACATCTTTATTGAATATATATCTCTCTACTTTAACATTTTTAAAATTTTAATGAGAGGGTTACTTAACATAGGTACTTCTGTTGTGACATCTTTCGAGGAATCTTGCAGGATTTTAACTTGTGTATGGGTGACCCTTTCTTGGAAGAGAGCCTTTTTGGACTAATTGTGAAAATCCCATGCATCTTCTCCATAAAGTTCCAACATTAGGAAAGATGTTGGGAAATTTTTTTTTCTCTTTAGTCACAGTGACTGTTGTTTAGTATAGCCTGTTCCTAGGTCACAGTATCATTAAAAATTATTTTTAAATTTTTATTGGTATTTTATTTTTTCCCCAATTACCCATGAAGACAATTATTAGCAGTCATTTTTTACAAGGTTTTGAGTTTCAAATTTTTCTCCCTCCCTCCTTCTATTTGCCTCTTCCTAAAATGCTAGGCAATTTGGTATAGGTCATACACGTGCTATCATAAAAAACATATTTCCATATCATTTGTGAAAGAAGAAACATATCCCAAGGAAAAAAAACACAAAAAAGAATAAAGTAAGTGAAAAAAGTATGCTTTGATCTATGTTCAGAGTCTATTAATTCTTTATTTGGATGTGGATAACATTTCCCCTCCTGAATACTTTGTATTTTTTTTGATCATTGTATTGCTGAAAAGAGCTTAGTCATTCATAATTGGTCATCACATAATGTTGCTTATACTATGTACAATGTTTTCCTGGTTCTGCTCATTTCACTTTGCATCAGTTTGTACAAGTCTTTCTAGGTTTTTCTGAAATCTGCCTGCTCATCATTTTTTATTACACAATAGTATTCTATTACATGCTAAACTACGTTTTATTCAGCTATTCCCCAATTGATAGGCATTCCCTCAATTTCCAATATTTTGCCACCATGAAAATGGCTGCTATAAATATTTTTTGTACATATAGGCCCTTTTCCCTTTAGTATGATCTTTTTGAGATATAGACCTCGTAGTGGTATTGTTGGATCAAAGGATATGGACAGTTTGGTTGTCCTCTGAGCACCGTTCTAAATTGTTCTCCAGAATGGTTGAATCAGATCACAATTCCACCAATCATATGAGTCTTCCTGTATTTCCACATCATCTCCAACATTTATCATTTTCTTTTTTTGTTATATTAGTCAATCTGATAAGTGTGAGGTAGTACCTCAGAATTGTTTTAATTTGCATTTCTCTAATCAAAAATGATTTAGAGTATTTCTTCATATGTCAATAGAATATCCTTTGGACATTTATCAATTGGAGAATGGCTTCTATTGTTATAAATTCAGTACTCTATGTATTTGAGAAATGATTTCTTTATTAAAGACACTTGCTGTAAAGATTATTTCCCAGTTTTCTGCCTTCTTTCTAATCTTGGTTGTATTGGATTTGTTTGTGTGAAAGCTTTTTTATTTAACATAATCAAAATTATCTGTTTTATATTTCATAATGCTATTTCCTTTTTGGCATGAACCTATAACACACTATACTTCTTTAAGAATTTGGATGCTTTACCACTTGGTGCACGTATGTTTAGTATTGATTTTACTATATTGCCTATCTTTTCCTTCCTTATCTCATTTAATTTGGACTATTTTTGCTTCAGCTTTGTCTGAGATCAGGATTGCTATCCCCCCCCCCCCCGCTTTTTTTTTTTTTTTTTACTTCATTTGAAGCATAATAGATTCTGCTTCAGCCACTTACCTTTACTCTATGTGGGTCTCTCTGCTTTAAGAGTAGGATTCTGGTTTTTGTTCCACTCTGTCATCTGCTTCCATTTTATGGGAGAATTCCTCCCAATTACATTCACAGTTCTGATTTCTGTCCATCCTGTTTTTCCTCTCTCTCCTTTCACCCTTTCCCTCCTTGACAGTGTTTACTTTTATCTACTATCTTACCCTGGGTCTGCCCTCTCTTGTCAGTCTCCCCACCACTTCTCCTTTTACTTAATCTTCTCCCCAAGATTGTAGGGTAAGACAGATTTCTGTATTTCACTGATTGTGTATATTATTCCTTCTTTGAGCTAGTACTGATGAAATTAAGGCTCAAGTGATGCCCATTGCCCTCCCTCCCTTGTAACACGTTTTTAACACCTTTTCATGTGAAGTAATTTATCCCATTCTACTTCTCCCTTCCTTCTGTACTCCTCAATCTTATTCCTTAATTAATTTTTTTATGTTATTACCTCAAATTCACCTTATACCTATCTCCTCTATGTATATTTTATCTACCTATGTTTTTAGTGGTACATTTTTCAAGAATTACAAGCATAGGGATGTAAACAGTTCAGCTCCAATAAATTATTTGTTTTCTTTTCCCTTTCCCCCCATTTTTTGGGCTTCTTTTAGGTCTTGATATTGGAGATCAATTTTTTTTGTTCAGTTCTCTTTATGACAACTTGAAATTTTTCTATTTCATTGAATGACTATACGCCGCTCCCCCCTCCCCCCCGCCAAAGAATTATGCTTAATTTCACTGGGTTCACTGGATTCTTGGTTGTCATCCTAGCTCCTTTGCCTTCCAAAATATCATGTTCCATGAGCTCTGATCTTTTAATGCTGCTGCTGCTAAATCCTGTATAATCCTAATTGTGGTTCCCCAATATTTGAATTGTTTCTTTCTGGCCACTTGAAGTATTTTTTCCTTAACCTGATAGTTCTGTAATTTGGCTATAATGTTGCTTAGAGTTTTTATTTTGAGATCTCTTTACTGAGGTGATTGCTAGATTCTTTCAATGCCTCTTTTGCCTTCTGGTTCCAGGATATCAGGGCGGTTTTCCTTGATAATTTCTAGAAAGGTACTATCCAGGATGCAATCCTTTGATTATGACTTTCAGGTGGTCCAATGATTCTGACTTTGTCTCTCCTGGATCTATTTTCTAAGTCACTTGCTTTTTTCCAATGAGGTATTTTATATTTTTTCTGTTTTTTCATTCTTTTGAATTTCTTTCATTGATTCTTGATGTCTCATAGAGTCATAAGTTTCTACTTGCCCTTTAACTTTTAAAGAGTTGTTTTCCTTAGTTAGCTTTTGTTTCCATTTGTCCAATTGTACTTTTTAAGGAGTTGTTTTCTTCAGTGGATTTTTGTATCTCCTTTACCATTTGGCTCATTCTACTTTTTAAGCAGGTGTTTTCTTTTTCTAAGCTGTTGACTTTTTTTTTTTCATAATTCTCTTGCATCACTCTCATTTCTTTTCCCAATTTTCTCCTATCTCTCTCATATGATTTTAAAGCTTCTTTTTGAGCTCTTCCATGAGTTCTTTCTGGGCTTAGGACCACTTCCCATTTTCCTTTGGGGCTTTGTCCATAGGTGTTTTGACATGGTTGTCCTCTTCTGAGTTTGCATCTTGATTTTCCTTGTCACCATGATAATTTCCTATGGTTAGATTCTTTTTTTTTCTGCTTTTTTGTCATCTTTTTTGGTCTTTTTCCTTTTAAATTTGAGCTCTTCTCTTGGGGTGGAAGGGACACTGTCTCAGGATGCTGTTTACTTGGTACTAGTGTGTTCTGAGGCCCATGGGTGACCCTGCTATCTATAGGTGCTGAGAGAGTGGAGTGGGTGGGAGGCTGGCACTGCTGGAGGCTGTAGGGGTCTGTCAGCTTATATGGTGTTGTCAAGGTCCTAGTGCTGGTGTCTTGTGTGTTCTGAGGTCATTGGGGTGTTTCTGCATTTCTCCAGGGCTACACTGGAGCACATGATTGTTTTACTACTGGCTGCTTCCTGTTTGCTTAGGCTTAGGTTTGCCTAGAACTATCCTGAAGCATGTGGAGGTCTGGCCACTGGAGGCTGCCTGTTTGCCCGAGGTAAGCTGAAGCCCCGGATTGTCAAAGCTGGAGTCTGCCTATCCCTTGGCTATGCTAAGGTACATGGAGTGGGTCCTAGTGTTGGTGTTTGCCTGCTCCCCTACACTGAGGCTTAGAATCTCCTACAGATTTGCTCAAGTGGGGCTTGCTGGGATGCTTCCTGTCCTTGAATATGCTCCCCTTTTACCCAAGACAGATCTTTCAAAGTTTCTTGATCTTAAACATTGTTTCACCCCATCTTTTTGCTTGTTCTGTTTTGTTTTGGGGTGCTATTTTATAGTTGTTGGGGGGTAGATATGGGTCATGGCGATTTACTGTTTACTCCACTATCTTGGTTCCTGGAAGAAGATCCATGAGATCATTTTAAATTGAGTTTGGGTTATGTATCTTTAGTTTTCTAGTCCTGTGCTTCAGAGTTTCTTGCTTTTGATTTGACTGTCTCTTTCATAGAATCTACCTGGCCTGCCCAGCATTGATGTGTGCTAGGTTATACGTTTCCATTGTTTATTCACACTTGAGGGGTTTGGCCAAAGGCTTGAATTCAACAAACATGTTTTAAGTAAGAATTCAGTGTGCGCCACACACCATGCTACAATGCTGTAGATAAAGTTGAACAAATTAGATTCTTGTCCTTAACTAATATGTAGTTTTACAGAAGGAACATGTCCATGAAGTAGAATATGTTAGAAAATGATTAAATATATGGGAGAGGTAAAAGAGTGACTTGAGATTCAGAGAGGAACTAATTCTTGCGGAGGGGATTATGAAAAGCTTCTTAGAAGAAATATCATCTGACCAAGGCTATGAAAATTCACATAATTTTCCAAGGGCAAAGCAACAGTTAGCAGGATAAAGGCAGTCAGGATCTAAACCAGAGGAGTAGGAATGGGAAGGAAGTGATTGATATTTTGGGAAGTGAAAGGATTATTTCAGAGATGACATGTTTTAAGCTAGAGAAGTCATAAAACTGTTCACAGAGAAAAAACAGGAGGAGGAATAGGTTTTTTGTGTAACAAAAGTTTAGTTTTAGTCGTCCAATTTTTTTTAAAAGCATTTATTTTCTCTTTCTCTCATTCTTCTCCTACCCCCAAATAAAAACAATTAAAAAATCCTCTCATAACAAATATACACAGCCAAGTAACTCAAATTCTTACACTGGCCTTGTCCATGGAAATTATGCCTTATTCTGATCTTGAGTGCATCAGCTTGTTAGAGGTGGGTCGCAGGTTTCATCATAGGTAGGTCCTCTGGAACTGAAGCTTCTCACTGCATTGCCTGAAGTTCTCAAGTCTTTAAAGGTTGCTTTTATAAAGTTATTATGTACATTATTTTCATGGTTCTACTCTTTTCACTCTGTATCAGTTGTTGTATGTCTTCCCACTTTTGTCTGAAATGGCCTTTGTTTTCTTTACTTTTTATGGTGCAATGATATTCCATTCCATTCACATGCCACAGTTTGTTTGGCTGTTCCCCAGGTGATGGGTAGCTCCTTAATTTCCAGTTTTTTGTTAACATAAAAAGATACTATAAATATTTTTGTAGATCGTGCACTAGACCTGGAGTCAGGAAGTTCAAATCTAGCCTCAAACACTTGATAAACCAACTCAAACAACTATGTCACCCTCAGTTTCCTTATCTGTAAAACAGGAAGAATAACAGGCCCTACCTTCCAGGGTTGTTGTGAGGATTAAATGCTTTGTAATTCTTAAAGCAGTATATATATAAGCTAGCTAAATGCGAGTGGCGCAGCAAACAGAGCACTGGCCTTGGAGAAGGAAGACCTGACTTCAAATTCCGCCTCAGACCTTCCTTGGTTAGGTGACCCTTGGTTAGCCTCTTGATCTCTCTGTGTCTCAGTTTCCTCACCCGTAAGAACGGTGCTAATAATATCGCCTCCCTTATATAGTTGTCATTTAGTTCAAAGAATTTAATGTGTGGAAGGCTCTGCAACTGTAAAGCACCCCAGAAGGCCAGCTGTTATCATTAGCTATTATTCCTTCAATACCTTGGGGGTATAAGTTTAGTTTTAGACTGCTTGACTTGGAAATGCTTTCCAGGAGGCTGCTGGAAATTTGGTTCTAGAAAGCTTGAGGTCATGGAGATGCAGACTTGGGAATCCTTTTTCTAGAGGTGATACCTAAAGTGGTGAGTGTATGATTCGGGTGCATGCAGAGAAGTAAAAGGCTGAGGAGAGAACTTTAGGGGAACGTTCATATTTAGGGCGTTAGATTTTATCTTTCAGGTCCCTTCCAAATCTAAAATCCTACAATTCTTCCTTATAATTTAAGCAGAAAAGAAAGGATGAGAAGAAAGAAATTCTTCCAGATGGAAAAGGAAGCTGAGGTAGTTCACATTAGATGACCCTGACTACCTCAGGAAAGTAATAAGGGCCATGAGAGAACAAAGAGTTAAGGGGTGAGATTAGGTGCTTAGGGCCATTAAAAAAGCCTGAAATGCCCAGAATTGAGAATGTGGTGGAGGATCAACCGATGAATGCTAGGAATCACCAAGATGAGGTCAGATGGCATAAATGCAACATGTTAGTGGAGTCAGAATTTTCCTTTGTAACACTTGACAGTGCAGAAGCTGAAATAACTTACTGGCACTTACCTAAGACTAGACAGTGGCAAATGGAGGAGAGTGAAAGGCCAAAAGGTGCCAGGATGCTAGTGAAAGCATATTTTAAATGGCTGAGAAAAGACTGGGGATAGTGGCAAGGAGAGTCAAGGAGTACACAGGCACTAAATTCAATCTGAATGAGGGTGGGAGGCTATGGTAGAGATGGGAAGTTCAGAGATTAAAATTCTGGAGGTTGAAATGAAATGTGTGCTAATGTTAAAATGGGGAAAAAAAGCACTCTGACAGTTTGATCTTTACAGGTATAATCCTTGTATTTTCACTCATTTTTAGTTCCTGGATTTATAGGGAGTTGCTCACAGAGCAATAAGTACATCACATTTTCCTTTTTCATAAGGAAATAACTGGTCCGATGATTCCAGTTTTATGCAGAAGTTCCAAATAGAGCTTTTTCCTAAAATTCCTCTAAATCCTTACTGTAGCCTTGAACTATCTGCACAGTCTACACCAATAATCTTAGAATTACCATTTCTGAATGTTTTTCATATGGAAACAATTTCTGGTTGTGACTAGGAATTTTCTGCCATCCAATCCCAACTCTACCTAGAAAGAAATAGAAAATGTTTTAGTACAGTGGTTTAGAGGAAGGCATGAGTGAAGGGCTGTCAGTATAGAGCTATATGCTTTGTACCTGTCATTCCTATTATGTTTTAACATGTCTGTTCAATTAGCTGTGAGAACATCAGATTCTGACCTTAGCAGAGAGATTTTTTGATTATTTGTTGTTCTTAATGAACAAAATGATATAAAGTTATGTGATGTATGTAATGCTGTATATCAATACTTTGATGAGAATTAAAGAAAAAAATCAGATTAAGGGTAGAAATGTCACTTTAGGCATAATCTATTAATTTCCTAGTGCTACTGGGTTTTAGCTAAAATCCACAGTACAGAAGAAGTATTACCAAATTCATTAATAATGCTTGTATTGTCATGGTTCATTATTTCTTTAAGGCCTTCTGCCTTAAGAGGAGGGTATTAGCACATAAAAGTGTTTGTTAAACTTGATTCCTAATAAGATACTTATGAAATGAAAACACATTTTCATTTACTAATGGCTGTAATTACAGCAGAAATGCTTAATTACTTATAAGATTAGGATTAAAAAGAAAACCAAGTGTGCTAATTGCTTCCTGCTGTTAGCTGTAGGATGAAAACTGAAGAATTTATGAAAGATCTGTTCCTTAACAGTAATCCTTTTTTGGCTGTTGTACCATCAGATACACTATAAGGATAGAGAGAGGTCTGGGCAATATTTTGTTGAATAATAAATTTACATTTAACGTTAAGGCTTAAGTGAGGGAAGAAATTAAGGAAAAGGTTTAAGGTATTTTAAAAAAATACTATGCTCTCAACATTGGAGAATAGAAGTCATTTTAGTTGTGTAAGTAATAAAAATCTGAGAGACAGAATTCACATGCCTACAAGATTTCCCTGTTTGATTCTTGGTAGCATACCCTGAATCGTTCCTTACCTTAGGACTAGATACAACCATTCTGGGAGTTCATTCTTGTTGCTAGAAGCAATTGCCATCAATAGTAATTTATATTAGTGGGTCACTGGAGCCATATCATTCTTTTCTCTCCATTCTTCCGGCCTCCTCGCTTTACCTTTTCTATGTCCTCTTTGTACATCTTTCGTACAGTTTAGATCTGTCTCCTTAAGGAAAGTAACTAGACTAAAAGTTTTCTCACCTCCACATCAGTGTACTTACTGAGCTCCATCCTGAACAGCTGGTAAGTGTCTGGGTTCCGTATAGTGAAGGCAATGTACACTTCTGGAGCTTTCTGCTCTGTCTGGCAAGCAGAGAGCTTTTGCAGCACTCCAATGAGGGAAAGGATGATCTCTGGGTCATATAGCACATCTACAATGAGAAACTCAGATTATTCACTTCCTTTTAAGTTTATTTCTTCAAATTATAAGTGTTATGTAAATCCTTGACTTAGGAAGAAAGGCCTGGAGAATGCAGCAGTTACATTTGTCTTATGTTTCATTAGGGTGGAGGAAAATTACGCTGATTAAAATGGAATAATCTAGGAGAAAAGTTTATTTTCAAGCTGCTAAAGTACTACCAAAAAATAAAAATCACAGGCAATGACTTGTGCCCTTAAATATATTTTTATAATTTTTTAAGCTGATTGGCCAATATAAAAGATGCATGTGAAACAAAACTTGACAGTTATCCTTAATCATTTCTACGTTCTATGATTAGTATAGTGAAAAAGAGCTAGGTTTGGACCTGTGTAGGTCCTGTGTAGGCCTTGACTTCGAATTCCACTCTGCTGCTTACCATCCTATAACTTGGGAACAACTCATTAACCTCTCTCACCCTCATAGATAAAAATGAAGAAGAGGTCTGAGGTCCCTTCCAGCTTTCCGATGTTCTGATGATTTTTCAGTTCCAGTTTACTAGAATGACTGCAGCTCGTGATTGGGAGGAAAGAAGACTTTGTTTTTAAAGATTCTTTAAAAACAACTGGATGAAATGCCCTATTCCTTTGGTAGACTGCCACTCTAGCTGACAGCCTCACAATGAAATGAAGAATCAACCAGCCTAAACAACGGAAATAAAGAATCATGGAATTTTAGGGTTGGCAGATGGACCCTCAAAAGACTTCAGTCAGTGATGCAAATCAGGTTCTGTGTGCACAAAAGATGACACAACAGGGGTATTGAGGCCAGTGTACTGTGGCCTCCTAATATGGTAAGTGAAAAACACTGCTTTTCTCCATAAGTTTTTAAAATAGTGCTTTTCTCTGAAGCTATCTTCAAGGCTTGTTATCCAAGTAGGGATGTCTATAAAGTGTTTTAGAAACAGACGACATGAACATAAGTTGTTTAAGAAACAGTGTTAGGGTAGAAAGAGCACTGGGTTGGGAGTTAGGAGAATTACTGTGTGACCATGAGCAAGTCAGATCCTCATTTGACCAATGAGTAAACCATGACTCAGAGACTAATACATGCACTATTTACCCCAATAGGATTGTTGTGAAGAAAGCACCTTTTTTTCCTTTTTTAAATTGAATTATTTTATTTATTTTCAGTGTCTGACAAACACTTCCATATATCTTAGATTTTTTTGTAAAGCACTTTCTACATCAGAGCTATCCCTTCTGTTTAAGCATGATAACAAACCAAAGAAGGGATGAGAACATGTTTCTCATGTTCCCTTGGGAAGACAGGCTATGGAGACAGGTAGCCAAAAATGCCCAAAATATCAGCAGAGATTTTTTCAGTACGGTTTCTAAAAGTATTAAGTAGTGTACTGCTAGTACTCTCAAAGTAAGGTGCAGAGGAAAAACAAACCTGCTGAAATGATGAAATAAAAATCCCTCTAATTGACTCTAACCTGGTTAAAGGATCAGACTTTCTTCTGGGAACCCTGAGAAATTTCATCTCAAAACTGGTATCTGGGACATAATTGCTCATTCTCTTACTGGGCAAAACCAGAGATCATTCATCTGATACATACATAAATGAAATGAACCTAAAATGAGGATGTTATGCATTTAGTAACTCATTGTTACCAGTGGTAACAGTCCCTTGTATTTATTTTACCCAAGGGAATGAAAAATAATTTCCCAAACATTCAATCAAGTTTTCTTCTTCTTAGCAGTTTCTACCACTATACCCTTTCTCTTTTGGCCTGGGAGGTAGATCAAGCTGAATTCCTCATCTCTAACTTGATCTGCCTTGGTCAATACCTGCTGCAATGATGACATCTGGTTGGAAGACAGAGAGTTGTTCTGTAGTAACTAGATCCCAGTCCAACTGAACAGCCATCACAGTGAGTTTTGGTGAGACCAATGTACTGAATGAGGGTTGCAGAGGTGCTGTGGCATCCGGTGTTAGCAAGAAGCCGTTTAGGAGGATATTTCCTCTGAGTTGCTGAAGAACCTGACTGTGACAGTCGCTGAAGATGTATGCTTTGGGAGAGCACATCTTGCAAATAGCCAGGCCTGTAAAACCAACTCCACTTCCAAGTTCCAAGACTGTTCTGGGTGTCAGAATTAAAGAAAGGCAGCAAAATAATATTTCTGCAAGTATCAGTCTACTTTTCCCCTGTTTGCTTTAACTCCTGTCCCATCTGTTACCTGTTAGTGAAGGTTGCTGGGTTTTCTATGGCCCATTCTGCGAGGTAGAGAGCAGCATCCCAAGTGACCAGGCCTGTGGTCCCCTGAGAAATGATTGCTGTACTTTCAGAGAGTGAGACTGAATTTCCAGAGGGCTGGTAGAGGGAGAGAGAAAAGTTCTTTAACAAAGTAACACCACCTGCCTCTTTAAATATGAAATGAACAGCAATCGTCACAAATCCCAGGTCCTTGACTTCCTGAGTTACTCATGCCATGTCCCTCTGGCCATTAGTGATTTTATAAACTCAACAACTTGAAGCTGAACACTCACATTCTTACCTTTGTGGTTCCCTATATATAGCACCAAGAACACTGTTTGGATTGTCAGATAAGATGATACATGACATTCAGCCACAGAACTTTTATGTTTCTTCAGGAAAATGAACTGAATAACCTGATGAGTTATTTCTGCTTGTTCTCGAAGTGTGTCTGTATATCACATATATCACATAATGACACCTTCTGGAATTAGCATTAGTGAGATAACATTTGTGCCACTAGAGATGAGATACTTTTGCCTATCAAGTAAAAAGCATTTCTCCAGTGCCTCCCTACTCTGTGGCAGGAACAGGGTATATAGAGAAAAAGGAAATCAGTTCCTATCCTTAATAATTTGCAGTCTATTCAGAGACAATGTGTGTGTGTTGTGTGCATTTCTACATATGTAGAAAGATGCTACATGTATTTATGTATGCAATAACTACAAAGTAATTTGAGGGGGAGAGTTGAGGGGGAAATGCACTAGCAACTGGGAAGATCAGAATTATTTCCTACACAGATGTCATTTGAGTTACACCTTGAAGGGAATGAGGAAAGTCTAAGGGATGGAAGTGAGGCGAGAGTGCATTTTAAACATGGAGGACAGCCAACGCAAAGGTATGGTAGTGGGACATGGAATGCCAAATGTGAGGAACTGTTGATCCAGTTAGGACACAGTGTACATGAAGGGGAATAATGTGGGAAAGGTAGGGCTGGATCCTGGGTCAAAGTGTAAGGAAAGTGGGACAAACTGTCCTACCAGCAAATAACTCCGGTGGCACTGGGTGGATTCCTCGGCAGAAAGAATTTCAGCTAAGGCCTCATAGAGCTCATCCAAAGGCTCTGTGTGAGCAGCTTCATGCTGTGGATATACAAGAATGAGCAGGAATTCAAGGATTCAGCTAAGAGGATTAAATGACAATTATCAATCGTTTCTTGGTTAGGTAGTAAAGAATGGTGTGACTGGCAGACTCTCCTATCCACCCAGCTGTGGTGGGTCTGTTGTCTCTGAGTCCCCATCCTGGAAGCAGACAGTTGGAACATAAAGGTATGTTTGTGAGCCTAGCTTCTGCACTGACCTATATATAATCATCATCTTGCAGCCTACTTGCTGATGGTGAACAAGGAAGTTTGACCTCTTCCTAAAAATCTAATCCACATTTTTAGGGGAGAACAGGAAGAGTTCCAGAAACCCCATTCACCTTCAGAGCACATACTGCTCTCAGGATATTCTCTGTAAGGGAGAGCTGTTGATTCTTACCTTCTTAATTAGCTCAGAGAGGAAGCACCGAGTGTATTTCACTGATGGTGGATGTTTCACACATAGTGGATGCAGGACAGTCTGTGACAAATAACAAGCAAGATGTTGTTAATGAAACTAGTCTTTTAATCTATTTTATTATTCCTGAGTTTTGCAAGCTTTAATTTGGAGGCACAGTTTCAAACTAGCCTGATAAATTTTAAAGTAATGAGATTTTGAGGGCAGGGTCTATCTTTTGTATTTGTATTTCTAGTGTTTAGCAAAGTTTCTGACAACATAATAGGAGTTTAATACATTCTTGCAGACTGATTATTGATTCAGAGAAGAATGGAGGGTGGGAACATATGGTTATAACCATAATCATCCCTGATACACTCAAAAGGTTAACTAAAAAGTCAGAAGTGATATCACAAGAAATATGTTTCTCTGGAGAAAGGAAATTTGAGAAAAGTTCTTCTGTATCCAGAGAAAGACCTTGACCTTTGGAAGAAGTTGAGAGCACATTGACTCTGTCCAGATTACCTTTGGGCTGCAAATGAGTGAAAAAACCAAACCCACTGGATAACTATGAATGAAATCTGCAATTTAGGAAGTCTACAGGTATGTGCAACTAAGAGATTACAGTTCTAACAAATTATCTTATTTTGCAGAGAATGTGATACAATATAATCACATTTGGGATGTGTCCTATTTTCTACTGGCTCAGACTTTCAGACAATGTTACATTTTAAAGCAGCTATGCTTAAGGTATTATTCCCTTTGGAGTCACCACCAGAGAAGCTTTATCTCATTACTTCCTTCTACCCTCTTCCTCACTTCCTGCTGCCCAGAACCCATCTGGCCTGCTGATTGTTCACCTAACTCGGATGAAATGGGAGTCACCAACTCTATTTCTTCTGGTAAGACAGAAGGTCATCAGGCCTTAATCTCTGATGTCTGAAAAACCAAGAATGCCTAAACCTTGCCACCTGAATCCTTGCACTTGCCCATCTGCCTTATAGATGAATTTCCTTTTATGTGTTGTCCGTCCCCAAACATAATGTGAGTTCCTTGAGAACAGAGGATGTTTCCATTTTCCTATCTGTATCCCCAGTGCTTGGCTCATAGTAAGATTTTCACCATTTTTCATTTATTTTTTCCTTATACAAATACGTCTTCTATGAGTACAGAACTCCAAGTAGAAATCAAAAGTGTAGTCCTGCTCTATTTTTCTTCTTAGGGGAATTGTTGAATTTCCCTGTTTTTTATCTTTTTCCTCTTTTCCCATCTTTTCTAAGTGTTTTTCATAATGTTAATCTCATTTTTGCTCCGCATATAAGACAAAAACATGTTGCTAAAGTAAAAACCAAAGTGTCCATAGTATGTGTGTTTTATACTTCCACTATTATACAAACAAGGGTAAGCTGGTTAAAGGCAGGTTAAGCAAAGGCAGAGTGACTGCCTTGTGTATAGCAGCTCACACAACAAATCTAAATTTATACCTTACATTTTTCAAGGTAGACATAGCATGGCTTAGTGGACAGAGAGCATGCATAATGAAGAAGACCTGGGTTCTAGTCTTTCCTTGGACACATACCATCTATGAATGTGGGTAAGTCACAAGCTTAGTGACCCAGATAACTTTTGTTTTCCAATTAACAAACTATTTTTTCCTCCCAGAAAAATTTCTTCCCCTAAATCCTGGTAACAAATATACATAGTCAAACAAAGCAAACTGTAATATTGGCCATATGCAAACATGTGTCTTTTTCTGCCAGGTAAGCAGCATTTTCCTCTTCTGGTCCTCTAGATTGATCACTGTATTATTTATTGATCATTGTATTAACCAAAGCTGTCTTTCCAAACTGTTCATTTCTAAAATGTTGTTAGAATATAAATAATTCCCTTGCTTTTACTCACTTTTCTCTTCATTAGTGTTCATACAAGTGTTTCCAGTTTTCTCTAAAACCATCCCTTTAATCAACTTTTTAACTCACACAATTTTCTGAGACTACAAATCCTAGATGGGTTGCCATGAGGTGAAGAAAATTTTCAAGACTGAGTACTCTATATAAATGCCATCATAGGTCTGGACCAAAATTAGAGTTTACAGGGCCAAGGCATATCTCTTTACCCTTGAGCAAAGCAATGTACTGTTACACTCATGTCATCTCTATCTTCTAAGTTTCTAAGTAAATTAAAAAAAACATATTAAGTCAGCTATTAAAAGCTAGAAGAATATGTGGCACCTGTCATCTCTGTATGTGTTGCAGATGGTTTAAAAAATGCATTAAATTCTCTCCTCTCAAGTGTATTTTTATATATTCTGATAGCTTCATCCATGGAAACAAAGCATCCCAAACTGTCTACTGTGCTGATACCTCAAGACAGGTAGCAGCACATCCTTGCAGACGTCTCCCTGAATATCTCAAAGTAAGAAGGCATTAAAATCTGTTGCTTTTTTTTTTTTTACCTTCTGCAGAATATTCAGCAGCAGCTCAGAATCCAATGAATTCTTTAATTTTTCTTCAAGGCTCTATTCATGGGAGAGTAAAAAACATGAAGAAAAATGTCAAGGACATTTTCGGAGGAACATTAAACTTGCAAATGGTACTTTTTACTAAAGAATGTTATGATTCATTAGAGACCCTGGGCCAAGAGGAAGTGGAACCCATAATCAGAAAGCATAACCTTGATATGGTAGAGGTTATCTATGAAAGAGAGGAAACAAACAAATAAACATAAAAGACAACCCCAAATTACTGGTTCTCATACAGCCCATTCCAAGCCAGGAGAAGAGATGTTAGTGATCATGGTGTTCAATTCCCTTTTTTTACAGGTTGAGGAAGATGGGCTCCTCATATTAATTAATATGGAAACATATTTCATAGTAATAAAATGTTAACTTAGGCACAATCAAAGTTATTTTTAACATGTCCTAGATGAGAAGTTTACAAACACTAGAACACCAAGTGCTTCTACATTCACTAGATTTTTGACTCCAGTACAGAGAGGTTGTACCTTGACAATATCTTAAGTCTGAACCAGGGCAATAACAATTTCCATGTTATTTTCTGAATGATTAATGTTCATAATATTGTTTACCATGATACTGAAATAACATAAATATCTACAACAGGCAACAAAATACTTCATAAGGTATAAACCAATCTGTAATATTCAGAACATATAGCCACAGTTCACTACACATCAAGGGAATTTTAAGTGAAAACTTTTAAAATTGTAATTATAATACTGGCAGAATGAAAATGTCCTTCCGGAGCAGTATTAAATGTGCTACACCCTTAAGTCAGGGTCCTCTAACCTAATTTCCACTATTTTCCACCCTATGTTTGGGGGTATTGTTTTGCCATATGTGGGAAGGCTATTTTATGTCTTTTTCACTCCCTGCCACCTCCCAGTAGTTTTGAAAATCTTCTTAAGATAGGAGAGGTAGTAATATGCTTCTTTTTCAATGAGGGGTATAACTGTTTTTGTTTAAAAAAAAACCCCAACAAAAATAAACCAACTAAACCTATCATGAAGTGTTGTTCAGGACCTCAGAAAATTAGATTATAAATAATAGCTAAACATTTATATAATGCTTTCAGGTTTGTGAAGTGTTTTACAAATATCTTATTTTATCCACAAGACAATGCTGGAAGGTGCTATTAGTTATCTGCCTTTTAAAGTTGAGGAAACCAAGGCAGACAGAGATTAAATGACTTGGCTGGTGTAGGCAGCTGCCCTCTAAGAAAGAATTTGGACTTGAGTTTGTGACTCCAAGTCAAGTAGAGGATCCTTGGGAGGTCAAGGTGAACTGTTTATTATTCTGAGTGTGCTAAACTTTTCTTGGAGGCATTCATTCATTCATTCATTCCTTCATTCAATGAGGTCTGAATAATGACCTACTATATGCCTTCAGGGGCAGGTAGGTGGCTTGGGAGATAGAGAGCTGAGCCTGGAGTCAGGAAGACTAGAGTTTAGACACTTCCTAGCTGGTGTGACCCTGGGCAAGTCACTTAACCTGTGTTTGTCTTAATCCACTGGAGAAGGAAATGGCAAACCCCTCCCGGACCTTTGCCAAGAAGAGTGTGGTCCGCGGGGTCACGGACACGACCGAACAACAACTTGTCTTCCGATATTTCCTTTCGCTTACGCTGTCTCCATGGGGCACGCACATGGCTGTTTCTATGGAGTATGCGCTCCTGGAGGCAGGAGGTGTTTTTGTCTCTCTGGATCGCCAGCACTCATCGCGGAGTGCCTGGCACACAGGAAGCGCTCGATAAGACGCTTGTTGATTGAATGCCAGCAGTGTCCATGGGCAGCGGCGGGAAGGGCGCATTGAGGAGGCTGCCAAAGGGGTTCCGGGGCCCTGGCATTGAGGCGTCCAGCCCTTCCTCACGTGCCGGAGCCCGCAGCACGATCGCCCATCCCGCCCGGCTCCTCGCGCCTTCCTCCCCGCATCCCGCATCGCTCGCCCCGGTTCTATCCACGGCACGCGGCCTTCGGCACACAAGCCACTCCTCACCCGACCTGGGACTGTGCCCAGCTCCCCCCGCCCCCTGCCCCCTCCCCCCTGCCCCTCCCGCGCTCCCTCACCCGCCAGGGGAAGGACGGCAGAGGCCGCGCCGCCAGGAAGCGGCGCTCGAAACCCTCGATCAAGCCCGCACTGGCCATGCCATCTTCCGCCGCCACGGTGCTGGAGGCAGCTGCGCAGTGCGGGGCTTCGGAGACCAGGGCGGGGTGAGGGAGGGCCTAACAGTCCTGGGAACCGTGGTCGGCTTTGGAGGCGGGGTCTGTGGCGCCCACCTTTGCCTCATGGGAAGGGGCTGTGTGGGGGCGCGTTGGTCTTTGAGGCGGGCATGGGGGCGGGGCGTCTGCTTTGGAGGCGCCTGATAGGGTGTTTGGCTTGGAGGCGGGGCTCGTAGTGGGACTGGGCGGGGTGTTCGTCAGGGCCGGCGTGGGGGCAGGCGTTTGCTTTAGAGGTGGAGCCTGTGATAGGTTATTTGGTTTGGAGGCGGGGTCTAGAAGGGCTTCCTTAGAGGAAGGGCTTACGTGTCTTTTGAGGATGATGCCATTGGCCCTGGGGAGGTGTTGATCTTGGGGGCGGGGTCTGAGAGGTGGGCCTCTGAAACAGCGACGGGCAGGAGCTTCCCCCACTCCCCCCGCCCCCTCTCCGTTATAGTTTCGTCTTGGAGGAGGAGCCTGGGGGCGGATCCTTGCCTTTGGAGGAGGGGCTTTAGGGTCAGCGCTTGAGGGAGGGATTTGGAGGAGGGACTTGTCGGCACTTTCCCGGGAGGCTTTACCTGGAGGTGGGTATTTTCCTTTGAGGCGGGACCTATGGGATGGACTTATGAGAAGGTAGGGGGGATGGGGCGGGGCGTTTGCCTTGGAGGCAGGGACCGTGGGGCGGGCACTCCCTTTAGAGGCGGGGCCTGTGGGCGGACCTTTTGCTTTGGAGGCGGGGCCTGTGGTAAGCGGGAGCCTGGGATAGGTAGTTGCACATGAGGCGGAGCCTGGGGGGGGGGGCGAACATTTTCTTTAGAGGAGGGACTTGTGATTGGGTATTTGACTTGGAGGCGGGCCCTAGGGGAAGATTTTTATCCCGAGAGGCAGGATACACTGTAGTGAAGGAGGTACCACTCCTGTGAAGATAGGGGGATCCTAGAGACCATCCTAAAGGAGGCTAGAGAGAAGCCCAGGAAATGTGCTGTGGGAACGGGTCTTGGAAGGAGGTTCCAGGCTCTGGAGGAGGTCCATTCCAGGCTCTAGAGGAGGGTCCTGGGCAGAGGCAAGAAGTCTTGGAAAAGTGGGGGATGGGGGGAGGCTAGACAAAGAATAACACAGTTATTGGGTGGAATGGAAGGTCAGGAATCTCAAGGGAAATGATATGAAAAGTAGGGATAAATTCCATATTTATACCTGGGACAGCTAGGTGGTGCAGTGGATAGACTGTCAGGCTTGGATTCAGGAAGACTCATTTTCCTAAGTTCCAATGTGACCTCAGAAACTTACTAGCTGTGTGACCCTGGGCAAGTCACTTCACCTTGTTTGCCTCAGTTTCCTCATCTGTAAAATGAACTGGAGAAGAAAATGACAAACCACCTTGGTATCTTTGCCAAGAAAACCCTAAATGGAGTCACCAAGAGGTGGACACAACTGAGAAAAGACTGAACAGCAAGGTCATCAAAACTCATTGGTACTGGTTAAGTAATTGAAACACTAATTGATAGAACATACTAAATAAGCAAAACTCAGAAGTAATATATTGTCATAGCACTTTTGTGGTATGAGGAAACAGAAGAGAAATGGTTTCCCATTTATTGGGGAAGAGGGCTGAATATAGTGGAATGTGATTTCTTGATAAGAAATGACATATATGAAGAATTCAGAGAGCCATGGCAACACCTAGGAACTAAAGCAGAGCAAAGCAAGTAGAACAAAGAGAAGTTGCAGGATAACAACAGTAATATAAAGGGAAGCAACATTGAAAGGCATCAGAAATCTCAGCAATGCAGTGACTTTCAGAGGCCTGATGTGAAGCAGGATGAGGTTCGTCATTGTCAGACATGGCCACTGTTGGTTTCACCCAGTTTTACTTGAGAAGAATCATGGCATAATGAGTAGAGTTCTGGGCTTGATATCAGGGAAATCTGGGTTCCTGTATTTGACACTACCTGTGTGATCCTGGGAAAGTCACATAATCTTTCTGTAAATCTCAGTAAAGGTTTACTCATTTATGAGATGGTTTTGAGAATCATATCTTGTATTGAAGGATTTTTGTGGGTATCAAGTGAGATGCCATGAAAAACATTTTGCAAAAAAGGTGATCATAGGAATAGGAGTTATTATTAACTGTTAGTTATTGACAATTTTTTGAAAAAAAGGTGAAAACATTTATTTTGTCAAAAGAAAAAATGTTAATATACTGGTAGAAGATTGATGAAGGGACAATTCATGATCTATAACACTCTTTGATATGAAATTTTACTTAGAAAAATCATTAAAGGGAGTTAACTGAATGTAATTGTTTTTCTTATGGTGCTTATATTTGAAACTATGCAATTTAGTAAAATCTTTTTTCCCCCCTTTGGCATTGTTGCTTTAAGTAAAGGTTTTGAACTGGTGTCTCCATTGTGTTAAGATTCAGAGCACATACATGCATTTTATTTTATAACCCCAATTTATAACAAATACCCAGTATTCAAAAAATATATTAAGTAGAGCAAAGAGGATTTGACTGGATTTCAATTCAGAAAGACATAGTTTGAAGTACTGGGCTCAAAACTGGCAGAGGTAAATCTTTGTTGCCTTCTTGCTTTTCACTTCTTTGCCTGTGGAGAAAAGTAAAAGGGTCAGATTAGTTAAACTTTTAATGTATGATTTCATTTCTATATGTTTTTTGAAATCCACTGAGGTCCATGGTACTTGGCATATCAATTAAGCATATTTAAGTGCCTACTACCTGCTGGACACTTGGCCAAGTGATAGGATACAAAGACAAAAAAGAAACACTTTCTGCCCTCAGGGAACTTATTTTCAAAAAGGGATCAAGAAAACTCAGCATGTACTTTATCTTTTCAGTCCTTCTAGTCACCTGAGTTCCATGGTGGACTTCTTACACTTTTTTAGCCCCACATTCCATCAATGACAAATCCTCTGGATTCTACCTTTATACTGTTTTTTGTGTACATTTCCTTCTCTTCTTTGACAACCAGGTGAAGGCACCTCAAGTCTAGATTATTGTATTAGCCCTCTTATTTCTCTCCCTGCCTCAAGTCTTTGCTCACTCCAGTTTATTCTCCATTCAGCTGTCAAAGCGATCTTCCTAAAGCCCTTCTTTCTATGTCACTTCCTATTCAATAATCTCCATTGGCTCCAGGATCAAACATAACATATTCTGTTTGGTGTTCAAAGCCTTTCATAACTAGGCTCCTTTCTACTTTTCTAGTCTTTTTTTTTTTTTAACCTAACTCACTTCCAGATGCCCTTGAGTCCTGTGTCAATGACCACCTTGCTGTTTTTTGCACAAGATACTTCACCTCCCAACTCTTGCATTTTTACACGCTGTCCACTACTCTTGGCATACTTTACCTCTTTGACTCTATCACCTGTTTCTCTGGCTTTTTTCAAGTTATAGCTAAAATCTCACCGTTTGCAAGCAGCCCTTCCCAGTCCCCCTTAACTCTAATTCCTTTCCTCTTGAGATTAACTCCAATTTATCCTATGTATAGTTTGTTTTTACCTGGTTGTTTTCATGTTTGCCTTAGGCTTTGAGCTTCTTGGAGCAGAGATTATCATTGCCTTCCTTTGTATCCCTGGTGCCCAGCACGATGTGTAACACGCTGTAAGTGCTTAATAAATGCTTGCTGACTGGCTTCTCTCTGTGGGCCTCATGTGCTCTGGTTCAGCTCTCTTACCATGAATGCATATACAAAACAAATTCAGGGGGATTTTTGGGGCGGAGGTGGAGTAGTCACTAGCTGCTGGAGGATCAGGAAGGACCTCGTATAGAGGAGATGGAATTTGAACTGAACTTGGAAGGAGGTTAGGCATTCTAAGAGGCAGAGATGAGGGAGGCAGATGCATGGGAGGAACAGTGAGACATCCAGTTTGACTGGAGCAAATGATTCTTGAAAGGGAGAAATGTATAATAGACTGGAAAGGCATGTTAGAACCAGATTGTGAAGGGCTTTAAATGCTAGAGAAGTTGGTATTTGACCCTATGGAGGCTATCACTGGAGTTTACTACTTATTAGTGCTTTTTTTCCTCCTCCAATTATCTCAAAGTAATTTATTTGTATACATGTAGAGTGTACAGTACCATGTACTTGTTACTAGGATATAAATATTTATGTATAAATTATATATCATAATTATATTATATGTTATATATTATGATATATAATACATAACAATTATATATTATTTTATATTATATGATAATATATAAATAATAATATGAAAATAATTATATATATTTTTATCCTAGTACTTGATACTAGGATATAAATGCCATAAAGACGGGGACTGTCTTGTTGTTATATGTCTCTAGTGCTTAGCATGATGACTTGCACTTTTAGGAGGAAAAGAGTAGAGAGATACGGATCTAATGATTTCATTAGTGTGGAAAACTCTTGATATGCAAACTCCATTCAGTGAATGCAGAGTAGTAACCCCACTGGAATTTGTGCTCTTAGAGAGTTAGTGGGGACATTGAGACATTGTGATTTGCCTGTGGTCTCACAGCCATTATATGTCATAGGTAGGACAAGTCCTCTATCCTCTGTTCTCCACATATACCATGCTGCTTTTGATCTTACACATGTAATAGCATGTTACATGTAACATAGCAAATGTTGAATTGAATTGCTATATAAAGACACATTTGATTTGGTTACAATACATCACAGGCCCACTAGCCCTTTTTGGTTCTGGAGATTTAGAGAATGGGATTGGGAGTTTCTCTTGTGGGTTCTAGTCTTGACATGCAGACAAAGATCTCAGGTAGTATATGCTAACTTAGTAGTAACAGATGTAGCCTTAGACTTTGAACTTGCTGTGCTGAGTCAGGGAAGAGTTCCTTGTGTGTTTAAGTGAACTTCTAAAGGATCTTTAGAAGTGGGTCCAAGTCTAAGTAAAAGTTTGGGCTAGTAGTTTCCCTCCAACTTCCCAAATCCAATGTAGTATTTGTATAGAAGAGATCATTGTATCATATCTGGTAAGAAATGTATATGTACTGCATTCAGAATTTAATGTTAGTATTCAAAGCCTTATTTCATTAAAAATTCAATGTAAGTTAACATTATGAAATGACTGCTTTTTCCCCCAAGTTATGCTGTAGGCATAGGAGGTTGAATCAGTAAATTGAACTTTTCCTTTATCTCTCCTTTGGCTAGTGGTTTCTATGGAAAATGACTGATTGATTTCTTTCTCAAATGTTGCTTTAGGGTTTAGAGACCTTATAGGTCATGTTTCAGCTTATAGCAAGTTTTTATAGTTCAAATATAAATTACTTAAAATGTGGATTTTGAAAAGGAGTTTAAGGTTAAGTAAAGTTCCAACTTTTTAGACAATTTATAGCCCCACAGGCAGCAGTGGTGCAATAGTGATGAAGGCTACTTAAAATGGGACATAGTAATACACACCTACCACTTCTAGGATGTAAGGGGAGTAGATGTTTAGTAAACACTTGTTGATTAACTGAGTTAAATATTGGTTTAGTTGTTGGAAATAGCATTTTGCCATACTATCAAAACACTCATCCCCATCAGCAGCCATATGAGTATAAATCTAGGGCAGATATCGGATAAGTCCAACAATTTCATTTTATAAATGTGGAACCTAAGACTCAGGGAGCATAAGTGATTTGGTAAGATTACAAAGGGAGTAAATATCAGTGGTAAGATCTGAACCCAGGTCCTCTGATAAGAGGACCATTGCTGCTTCCATCAAAGCAGAATATTTCTCCCTTGAATAGAACTGTTGTATTGATAATGTTGATGAACCACAAGCAATGCAAAGTCCACTTACCCCTTTTTTCGACTAACAGCCGTGTACGCTACAACAGAGACAAACAAGATGGCAAGCAGTCCTGTAACAACACCTAAGCCAATACCAGCTTTCTGCAAAGAGGTTGTCCTCCAAGTCTCATTTCCTGTTACCAAATTTAAAAAGATTTTTGGTCGTTAGTTTGTGAAATATTTGTTTCCCCTGTTCAGGAAAGTCATATCCAGTCATAATTTAATATTCATTATTGAAAAGACTTCTACCCTAAATCTAAGCAAAATCTGCTCTATAAAAAATGGATCATGGAAAATTGGTCTTTCTGTTTCTTATTAGGTGCAACACACTAAGGTAGTATCTTAATTGGGCTTGCTTCTTGAATGGGAAGAAATTAACTATCCTAATGTGTAAAATAACCTGGTTGTGTCTATTCAAGGGAGATATTACTCATCTAGGAAAAATATTCTTTAATTCTTTCAAATCACCCATAGATCTCTGTGCTAAGTACCCTAGAGTTAGGGATTTCCAGAGTTGTATTTTTCAGCAGTGGAGGAGATTATGAAGATTCTGATTCCACTTCAAAGAACCACTCTTTAATCTTGGTGAAGCAACCGCAAGGCAACTTTTGGACACATGAATCTGTCAGAAGGCAGATGGGATTTTTTAGAAGAGAAATCACGAAATGGTCTACCTTTATCCATTATTCCCTGGGTAGCTCAGGGACATAGACAAGGATTATTCCTTGACTTCTTGTTTTAAAGATGTCTCCTACTGTTTTGAGCTCTAATAGAACATGCAGAGATTATGAGCTTAATGAAAGTTGAAGAATCTCTGTCATCCTGCAGAAGTGTTAGGTAATACAATTGTGCTTAATTTTTTTTCTTAAAGTAGATTCTCTGTACATTCACTCGCTGCTGGTTTTATAAACTCACCTGACTCCTGTTTGAAAGTGTCCACAAGCATGTCCTCTGTAACTGTCAGAGACCCGTTGTGAGGTTCTGGTGTCACTCCCAGGAGTTTACACATCAGCGGGTAAATGTGAATGCTGTCAAAAGGCTCTGCCAGATGATTCTTCTTGAAATCTGGTCCGAATGCTCTGAATATCGTTTTCATGTCCATGTCTGCATTATCATAGCCGTGATCCCCTTTGTTGACATATAGTATAAACCGCTAGGAAAGAGTCCATAGAGGTTACAGTTCTATGAAATGAAAGCATATTATTGTTAATCTATAGTATTTGTGTAATACCTTACAACTTTTGAGAGTCGTAAGGTTTCTGTAAACATTAACTACAACACCTTTCCCCCCTCTCTGGGACAGAGAGATATCCAGAAAAAAGATCCCTCTTTTTGGATCCAGAAACAAAAATTTCCATAATTTTGGATAGCGAATAAAGGGTACATGTTCATTTAAAACAACTAGAGGGAGTTAGGGGAATAAAATAGGCTTCCTGTAACTTGAAGGCCAAGAAACATTGTTTAGGACACTCATTGATGATGATTGTTTCAGCTTTTCCGTTTCTTTTTACACACATCAGCAAGCAATCCAAATCATAATTTTCCAATAGCACCGAAACACTGACTGCTCATCTCTTACCAGAATTAATAAATTTTTCATTGTCTAGAAAGTGTAGTGCCCTGCACATGGTAGCAAAAATCTGGTTTGATGAATACAGAAAGGTTAGACCTATGCAATCCAAACCATAGGTTACTTGCTGGCTATTTTTTAGGTCGCTACTCTATGGAAGGTATAGTGCTACAAAGACAAAACAAAAAGCAGTCCCACTATGATAACAGGTCAAACGTAGTCAACCAGTGCTTTAGCTGTCCTCTTGGTAATTTGAAGAAGGTCAGAATCTACTTTGATTTGTTTTGCTTTGTGTCAGTAATCACTTTGTGTTACAGAGTTGCATCTTTGCTACTCTAACCTATGAACTTTTCCTACCCTATAGTTCTAGATTATTGATTTCTCCTTGCAAAGCATTCTCCCTGGAAATCGCTTTGTATATATTTTGAATTGATTTTATTTGTGCATGATGTTCTAGCTTGGACCTTTCCTACCTTTCAATAGAATTCAAATTCCTTGAGGGAAGGGAATATTATGATTTTTGTCTTTGTGTCATCCAGTGTCTACCATTGTACCTGGCACACTGAAAGTACTTAATAAATGCTTGTTATTGCTATTAAAAGGAATTTGGGTCTTTGTGGTGAAATGTGTCAATATAAAACACAAAAAAGGTTGATTCTTTTGAAAAACTGTTGAAGCAGAAGGTATTCTTTGCAAAGACTTTACTATTAAAGGCATTTTAAAGACTGCTTCCTATGAAACAAGGATGATTTGCGGATTGTACAGTAGAACTTTGATTATCCAAGATCCTACTAATATGTTGAACAATCAATTAACTGGAATTTTAAAGTGTGCTTCACCATTTAGAAAAAGAAACAAATCACAATAAAATAAATTAGTGTTGAAGATTTAATTGAATTCGGCCCCATCTCTTAACTTTTATATCTGTGGTCCATTACATGAAAATGGTTGTTTTTGATGGTCCTGAGGCAATATGAGATCCTCAGTAATTGAGAAAGGACAAAACTATTTATCCTATATGGTAGGCAAGGAAATCAACATATATTTTAGATGCATTTTTTTTTTTATCAAGAAGGGATGAAGAGAAAGATCTTGCCGCCCAATCTTTGGCTAACCAGAAAATTACATTAGTCAGAATACTGTATTTTATCAAGTATTTTGGTCAATCATGTTTACTATGTGGCACAGTGGAAGACACATTAGATTTAGAGTCAGAACATCTGGGTTCATATTCTAGCTCTATTCTTTACTTTTGGTGTGACCTTGGGTAAGACTCTTGGGTAAACTCCTTCAGGTCTTAGTTTCTTTATCCGTAAAATGAGGAGGTTAGACTAAATGGCATTGAATGTTCCTTCCATCTCTAGACCTATACATAATTTAGAAATCATTTGTCACATCCCCCTATGATTAGTGAGCAGTGGATGACACCATTCATCTCCTAATTATTTAGAAATATCATTACTTAGGTCTATAAGCTGACTGAAATGACTGAACAATAGCAACGAAATTGACTAAATGACTCCTAAGTATCATGGCTTCCCAAACCCAACACATCATCAAGGATAGCATTAAAGTGACCACAAGTATGGAATTCAAAAGCCTCTTCTGGAATGTATCATTGAACACACTGAGCACATTTCCACCAGCACCAGGAGGCAACAGTTTCACTTTGCCTTCTCAATCCTGGCACCAGCTGATCATCATACATGTACATAGGCATTGCTAGGCCATAAAAACAGTTGCAATATTAGCTTTACATCTAGATAAGTGGGCAAGAGTTCTCTGGGTTATCTGTGAACTAATCCTTTGTAACACAAAGGAGAGTCAATAAGGGAGGTAAATTTAAGGTCATTTTTTAAATACTTCATTTCAGAAACATGGTAAATATGACAGCTGTTTTGCAAGGGCAGTCAGATCACTGGGCAGTGGATAGATAGAACACTAGCCTTGTATTAGGAAGACCAAAGTTTGAGTCCTACTTCAGAAACTGACTAGCTCTGTGGCCCTGGGCAAGTCATAGACCCTCTTGACCTCAGTTTCCTTATCTGTAAAATGAGAAAAATCAGAACACCTTTGCCTCAAGGTTTTTGGGAGGCTCAAATGAGATGCTATAATTAAATGCTTTGTAAATCATAAAGCACTCCATAAATATGAGCTGTTACTACTGAGGATTATAGTTTTTAGGATCATAGATACAGGGACATAAAGGGACTCTAGAAACCATTTAGCCCACCCCCTTCTTGTTGTAGATGAGGAAAGTGAGATCCAGACAGTCATATTTAGGTACAATCACACACACATAATGATAGACATTAGCAGCAAATTTAGACTTCATATTTTTATTTTAACATAGTCTTGTTCACACTTTTTTTCCTGGCCTAAATTAGCATTCAGTACAGTGTGATGTATTGGATAAATGTTAGTCTTGGCATCAGGAAGACCTGAATCCAGGTCTTGTCTCTGATGTATATGGACTGGGTGACTATCACTCAATCAACTATAATTTAGTAAGTGCCTACTATATGCCAGGTACTGTGGCACTGGATACAATGATGAAATAATCTCTGCCCATAAGGAGTTTACATTTTCTCTAGGGAAATTACCTCTATCTGTATCTGTCTATCTATCTATCTATCTATCTATCTATCTATCCATCCACCCATCCATCTATTTTATTGGCAAATCATAAGATTATAGATTCTGAACTGGAAATAAAACCATAACATCCAGCACCCTAATTTTACAGAGATGCTATGACTTGTCTAGAGTCACAGAGCTATAAATGTCTGAGGATGGATTTGAATCTAGGTTTTTTGGACTCCAAGTGCAGTGCCCTGTTTAGTATGTCATCCTCATATAAAGGAACTGAGGCCCAGGGGCCTTGCCTAGGGTCATATAGATAGTCAGTGTTGGAGGTGGGACTGGAACACAAGTCCTGTGACTTTATAGTCAGGCAACTCCAGTATTCCAGGTAACTTTAAGACTGTATGTTACAGATTAGTTACCATTGAATCAGAAGATGAAATTTCCACACTGGATTTCTATACATAAATGAAATTGGAGTTCTGGGATAATGAATTTTTATTTAGTTAGTAAAAAACAGGCTTCACCAAATACATCCATGTCTCATTAAAAACACTACTATCTGGTGATAATTTTTCTCCAATTTGTTAGTATAAGCTAGTGAGGAAAATGGTCTTTTGATTTCTTCAAGGGGTCTATAAACCAAAAAATTCAATTCAATTCAGTTCAACAAATATTTATTAAATGCCTCCTATATACAAGATACTCTGCTAGGTGCTGATGGATTATAATAGGTCTAGAGGTAATTTGCTTTTGGAGAGTGAGTGTGAAGGAGTGAAGAGGGTGGCTGTGTTTTATGAACCAGGGGTAGGGATTTGAGTTTCCTGAACTCCTGTACAAAGCTGAAAATGGAACATAAGATTCTTTTAAGCTAGTTGCATGAGTTTCAGGGTCCCCAAGACAAAATTTCATAAAAAGACCCTTGTTATAGGCTAATTGAAAATTCTATCTCGAGGGGATCATCTTTTGTCTGAAGATTGATGATGTTCCCCAAGGTTCTGTCCCTGGGCCTTTTCTAGTTTCTTTATTTTCTCCCTTGGCAATCTCATTCATTCTTTTATGACTTCCAACACCGGCATTTATGCAGATTCCCAAACCTGCGTCTTCAGCCCTTACCTCTTCTCTGTTGAGGTCCAGGCCCAAATGTCCAGCTGCTGGGGCATCTCTATGTGGATGTTCCTCACTGTACCAGTCTGTGGACCTCCCCCCATTATAAAATAAATTACATCTAAGACTTATCCTTTGTTATCTTTTGTGCTTAGCATATAGTAGCTCTTTAATAATTTTTAAAAAATTGAGTTCAGTTTACCCCCAAACCCACATATTTTCAAATGAACTTACCCCATTAATATTGTAGCCAGGGTCACCATAAACCAAGATGGGTAGAATACGGCTGTGTTTGGCAAAATGGAAATGCTCTGGAAACTCTTCTTTCTTATATACCTTTAAGTGAGGATGTGCATTTTTTAATGCATTGTAAATGTCTTCCTCTTTCCCTGTCTTGGGAAGAATCATACCAAAACCACCATAATCCAGTATATCAAATTTCACCAAATCTCTAAATTTAATGTAGTTTTTCAGCAAGATCTCTGTAACATTGGGCTGCTTTTTCACTGTGGTCATTCCATGGTCTGATGTAATGATGACATTGAGGTTGTCCTTCAAGCCATTCTTTTCAATGGCTTCCACTAGGTAACCAAGAGTCCTATCAATTTGCTGGATTATAATTCTTCTTTTTTCTGTCTCAGGGCCTACCTTATGTCCAACATTGTCAGGTTCTCCATAGTAAAGAGTTACAAAATCAAAATTCTCCTTGGTGAACCAGTTCATGACAATGTCAATATTTTCCCTCCATTCAGTCTCATTGTCATCAGGATGGGTAAAGGACTCCAAAAGAGATCTCTGCACAGCCTCCCCACTGTAGTTTGCACCTCCCCCTGGAAAGTGGAACGAAGCAGTTTTTCTTCCCTATAAATAAGAAATGATTTTTGAACATGATTTGACAGGATCATTTTTATGTCATATTCAAAAGAAGCAAAATATAAATTAATGGTCCTTCATTATAAGTTCACTTAATATGCAATCATATTGTTAACCCAAAACAAAGTTGGGCATCATTAGGAACATGGGATGATGTTAACAACTGGACACACAGACAAGTTATAGATGGAATATGATTTTATAGTCCTTTTATTCTTTAACTCCCCCTAGGCTATTTACAGCATATATATTGCAAGAGTTTGATTGGTCTTTGCCTAACTAAGCCATGAAAGCTTACTTTATTGAAGTGTTTCTTAGGTTCCACAAAGTTCTCATGTGGGAAAGATCCTCATCTTGCTTCTAGGCAGAACTGCCCCTGACCCATGCTAGAGAGAGAGGGCTCTGTCCTATTTTTAATAATATTGCTGTTTCCTCCAGGCATCCATTCTTATTTCTTGTATCATTATCACAAAGATTTTTCTTATATTTAAGACCCCAAACTTAGTTGTCTATCTATCTACAATTCCTTTGAATATGACCAGCCACTCTTTAAGACCTCCAGTTTCTGTATCAGAATGCTACATTATACTAAACTCACTGAGGGCATATAATATGGCTGTAGCTTTGACTTTCTTTGGCTCTTTTGGTTAATAATAAGGTTAAATGTACCTTCAGAATGATAGAACTATGAAAATGACTAAATCTAATCAAAGTGCCTGCATTAGCCATTAGAAGAGAACTAGATTTGTTGCTGTTAGTTTTTGTAAAGATGAGAGGCGTAGCAGCCAGAGAACTGGCCTCAGAGTCAAGTCAACAAGCAATTATTAAGCACCTAATATGTGTCAGGCATTGTGCTAAGCACTGGAGATACAAAGAAAGGGAAAAAAACTCTCTACTCCTAAGGAGCTCACAGTCTAATAGGGAAGACAACATGTAAAAACGCCTATGTACAAAAAAGATATGGACAGCATAAATTGGAGGTGGTCTCAGAGGGAAGGCATTGAGACAAAGTAGAACTGGGGAAGATTTCTTGCAGATGGTGGGATTTTTGCTGATACTTGAAGCCAGGAAAGCCGGGAGGCAGAGAGTAGGAGAGAAAGAGTCCCAGGCATGAGTGATAGCCAGTAAAAATTCCCAGATTTGGAAGATGTCAGAAATATCTGGGGTTAGTCCTCCCCACTGGTTAGGTGATCCTGGGTAAGTCACTTAAACTCTCAGTATCCCAAATAAACTCTCTTAAGATGCTTAAGTTACAGAGGTCTTGATCCGTATGGATCAAAGGAGTTTTTTCCTCAGGGTCACCCTATGCTAATGAAATTTCCCATCTTGTCCAAAAAAGAGATAATTCAACATTACTTGATTTTCAGTGATAAAGGCATAGCACAAATTTCTTCCATGATATACATTGATCATTCCAATTTTGCACCTGAATGTAAATCATTTAAAGCAATCGCTTCAACTACTTTCTTTTCAGAGAGGAGCAGGTTTTTTGGTTTTATCTAGAATATTTGTTGGAAGAGGCAGTTTGGATAAAGTGAAGGCCCTGAAATCAGAAAAATCTAGGTTGAAGTCCTGACTCTGATCTCTAGTAGCTGTGAGACAATAGGGAAGTCATGTAACCAACCCATCAGTGCCCCTAGTAATTCTCTAAGACTTGCCGTTAAAGATGAGTTGCTGATCTCTGCGTGTGGAGCATGTTTCTATACCACAAGTACCTGACATTGATGATTTAAATCATAGGTTTGGTCATTCCCTTCCCCACAAAAAAGTTAACTTGAACAACATTTTCTACATCACCTTGGATTTGAAAATGTTGAAAAATATTCTCAAACCAAAAGCATTTTCTGAGCTATAGGTGGGGTAGGTGATGAGAGGAAAAAGGGAATAAGAATGTTACCTTTGAGTGGAAATTGAGGAAACAGGGACTTGTGTATTGGAAGGAATTGGGTCCTTGAAAATTTGGTCAGTAAGTGAAAGTGGAAAACTAGACCTAACATTCAAAATCAAAACTTTTCTCATTCCGTGAAACGGCAAGGAAAGCAGCTTGGTGGCTATTTGTGCTTATGGCCTAGTAGAGTTGGTCTCTTGCCTACTAGTGAGAGAATTCTAACTTCCAAAACATCTATTTTCATTTTTATCAAAATGATGACACTGGTTAACTACAGTCTGACTTTTGGGCATTTGAATACTTTAGTCTGTGTAACCTATACCATTACCACAGAAAATGCTTCCTCATGTTATTTGAGTTTCCAAAGCCATCTACTAGGTAGTTTATTCATGCCAATTAGCAATAGGCAATAAGATTACAGTTGTTAAAGGATAGTGTATTGTGGTCTGCAATATAAATTTACTTTCCCTGGATGATGAAGGCAATGACCATGAAAATGCCTACTACCAGTAGTTCTTTTTCTTCTTTTATTTCTTCTCTTTCTCCTCATTCTATTTCTCCTCTTTCTCTTCTCTTCTTCTTCCTTTTGTACTTCTATTTTAAAATGAGTGTTGCTGATTTTTTACTTCTAAGTTCCAACATTCTCTTTTGATAGAATCAAATTATTCAGAACAAATATGTTAATAGGGTTCCATATTGGTTTTATATTTGGTCTACTTTTCAGAGATCAGTGATACTGTTTTCAATGCCTGCATATTTTTTTAGTAAGACCTAAGAACAACTTGATAATGTGAAAGTGAGGCTGAGAGAGGTTAAATTACTTGCCCAGGATTACACAGCTAATTAGGTATCTGAAGTAGGATTTGAACTTTAGGGCTCTTCTGACTCCATCCACTGCATCTAGCAGCCACTTTTTCTGGACTGTCGGCTCCATTTCAGCCTTCTCAAATTGGATGGGTAGTAGTGAATCTAAAGGATTGATTCCAATTTTTTTTTTTTTAAATAGAGGTCAGCTCATTATTTTTAGTGCCTTTATTTTCACAGCAAGGAGAGGACTTTGGCCAACATTGAGATGTATTATATAGGCATTAACATTCTTCCAGGCTGAAGCTGTTGGCCCCTTCTTGCTTCCTGCTTCACTGAGTTAGGATGGGATTTTCTTGGAGATTTGGTTAGTGTTAGGAAATGAAAATCTGGCTGTCAGACTTCACAAAACATTCAAATCCCCCCTTGGTAGTAACCTAATGCCATACTATTACTGATACTTATCAGCTGTGATTCTATTACTTAGCTTATCCCTTCTGCCCTTTTCCCCTATTAATATTCCATATAAATCTTTTGGACACAGGCGAAACATTCCTTTATGTCTTTATGGTTTCTGAGTCTTATAGCCATGGCTGGATGAGTTTCTCAGAGGATCAAGAATTTAGAACTTTGTGAAATATCCCTGCCATTTATCAAGTTCTTTTCATTGTGCCTTCATTTGAAGTCTGAGCCTGCTCCAAACGAAATGCTCTCATTTTTTGTATCTGATCATAGCAAGGTCTTGCCAGAGCGTAGATTCACTTGTATGCTGTGAATGATGGGATGTCCACTCCTAAAGGCAGTCAAGGGACTCAATCATTATTTAAACTTCATCCACCACAGGTCCATCAATTACTATGCATCTTTATATACTCCTGCAACATTAGTCTCATTGAAGGAAAATATTTCATCCATGTTAAAGTTTACTGCATCAGTCTCACAAAATTCATCTGGAATAGACTCTGCGGAGGGACGGATTTCCTGATGATAGAGATGATACAAACTACCCTCAACCCAGTCATGGAGGAGACTTGCCTGATAATGTGAGCGTGCTTTCAAAAGCCAAATTGGGACACGTAGGGTCATTGTTCTTAGGAGATTGACCTATGGCCATGAGTTCACACTAATTGTGGCAGATTTTTCTTTCTCTCCTGAGGGAACTGGCTGCCTGCCCTGACTCTGTGGCAGAGTCCATAGACCATTGAGCGAGATGCAACAATTTGACATTCACCTGCCAAATGAATAGCAAGTAATCAAATCATTCTTCTTCCAGATGCTCTTTCTGTAGAGCCCCTTACAAATTCAGCCAAGAGGAAGAAAGTTCAGCATATGAGTGATGTGTAGAAGGAAAAAAACCACTGGAGTTCTCAAACGACAATAAGACAAATGCTATGAATAAGACAAATAACACTGAAGGAAGAATGCCTGAATAAGAGAACAGAGAGGCTAAAGGATTTGAGTAGTAAATTACGGAAAAATATTCAAATCCCACTTAAAAGTCCAAAGGATTAAAAAATGTTAGAGCTGGAACATGCTATAAATCTTCTGTCCCATCAGCTCAGCTCATTTTATATATAAGGAAATGGAAGCAGAAAAAAATAGAGTGTCTTACTCGAGGTCACATAGTTCCCTAGGGTGGTAGAGTCAAGGACAGAATCTGGTTCCTCTGACTTCTCTGATTTTATTAAGTAACGTCTCTCCTATAATAATCCCTTCTTTCCTCTGATACTGCTTGCACTCTGGGGTAGGACTTCACGCTTGGCCTTTTGGTTTGTCTCTCTGCCTCAAGACTTAGAGACTTATCTCTGAAATGATCTATGATTTATCCTGTATATATTTTGTCTTTACATAGTTGTTTACATGTTGTCTCCTTCTTCTCCATTAAATTGTGAGCTCCTTGAGGGCAGCGACATTTTTTTTCTTTTATCTTTTTCCCCAAGAGCTTTGCGTAGACAGATGATACACAGAGTACGTGATAGAGCTGATGCTTGTTAATAAATACTTATTGATTTGGTATTCTTTCTACTACATCATGAAGAAGGCCTGTCATGCTATATTTAAAATTTTGGGACTAGTGTTTTTGGGTAGAATTTATTTGAAGAGAATATTTGTTTCTTATTTTCTGTGTTTTAAGTTCAGAAATAAAGGGAAAGGGTACAAGAGGGAGGAATCTAAGAAGTAGGAATGGGGAGGGAGGGGGAGAAAATCTAAGACTTTTGGAAGTGACTGTAGACAATTGAAAACAAATTAATAATAAAAATTTTAAAAAAATTAAAAAAGAAGTAGGAATAGCATGAATATGAGGTGATATCTATATCTATCTGTCTATCTAGATGGACAGACAGACTCATCTTTGGGACCTGAAACTTCCCTAAGAGTCTCTACAAATTTTGGTTGTCTGAGATCAGTTCAATAAATACCAAAGTGAAAAACATCCTTTAGGATAAAAATTCATGGTAGATTTTTGAAGGTCAGAGCTAAGGCATTAGACTGAAAGGACAGAATAAAAGGGAGTCTTCTTTACCAGTATCCCTTGAAGGATGGTGTATAGTCAAAATTTTGGTCCTATAACTCGTAGGAAAGTGAAAAATTGTAGACCTGGGGGTTAGTGACTGAGAAAAGTCTGGCCAGGTCTGAATTCTTCCATTTTTGGGACACAAGTGAGTATTATATTGGATATCCTTAGGGTATTAGCATTCATTCAGTCCTAGATTTTCCTCCTAAGCTGAAAACAGTCTTTTAGCTTGAAAGCGAAGAACTTTTTAAACCTTTCCCCTCACTTAGTAGAATTTTATTTTTTCCAATTACATGTAATGATAGTTTTCAACATTCATTTTTATAGGATTTTGATTTTCATATTTTTTCTCCCTCCCTTCCCTTTTCCCTCCTCAAGATAGCAAGCCATCGGATATACATGTACAATCATATTAAACATATTTCCACATTAGTGATGTTGTAAAAGAAGAATCAGAACAAAAGGGAAGAAGGACAAAAAGAAAAAATGACAAGAAAAGAGAAAATAGTATCCTTTGATTTGCATTCAGAATCCATAGTTCTTTCTCTGGATGTGGGTAGCATTTTTCATTGTGAGTCTTTTGGAATTGTCTTGGCTCATTTAATCCTGAGAAGAGCTGAATCTGTCAAAGTTGGTCATCACGCCACGTTGCAGTTACTGTGTACCGTGTTCTCTTGGTTCAGCTCACTTCACTCAGCATCGGTAAATGTGAGACTTTTCTGATATCTGCCTGCTCATCATTTCTTATAGAACAGTAATATGCCATTACATTCCTATAGCACACCTTGTTTAGCCATTCCCCAATGGATGGACATCCCCTCAAATTCCAATTCTTTGCCAACAAAAAAAGAGTTGCTATAAATATTTCTTGTATATGTAGGTACTTTTCTCTTTTTTATGATTGCTTTGGAATACAGTCCTAGTAGTGGTATTGCTGGATCAAAGGATATGCACACTTTGGTTAAACCTGGAGCATAGTTCCAAAGTATTTTCCAGAATTGTTAGACCAGTTCACAACTCCACCAGCAATGCACTAGTGTTCCAGTTTTCCCACATCTTCTCCAACATTTATAATTTTCCTTTTTTGTCATATTAGCCAATTAGATAGGTGGTACCTCAGAGTTGTTTTAATTTGCATTTCTCTAATCAATACTGATTCAGAGCATTTTTTCATATGAGTATCGAGAACTTTAAATTCTTCATCTGAAAACTGCCTGTTCATATCTGTTGGCCATTTATTAATTTATCGAAATCATCTTTGATGTCTGACCAAGTTCGAAGTGCTCCACAGTGCCTGCTTTGGCTTGAGTCATGGCTGTTGGAACAAGCTGTTCTCATCTACCCATTTCACCAGGGAAAGTCTTCCTATGCTTGGAGTAGACGTCCCTCTAATTCATTGATGGGTTTGAGACTTGCTGGTTCCCCCTGACCTGGTTTAGTCCATCTGCCAAGCTGGGCTTTACTGGGGTATGGCCGTTGTTCATTATTCATTCTCCAAGAGGACAAATGACATCATGAGGGTGATGTCTTGACTTGTCTGTGAACTGAATAAAAATGAGGAAGAGCTGCTTAAAGTTGTCAGCCTTTCTCCTCCAGAATCATTGAATTCTAGGAGCAAGACAAAGGTCAAGGTAATTGGCGATGGTCTAGGATGCAGTGGGTGACCTTGGCTCTCCTCATTTAAGTCCTCTCCCAGGTCTGTTTGTCTGAGGCTATGCCCATTCAGTGACTAAGGGCTAGGTTAGAGTCGAGACAAGAGATAGTTCAATTTACAACATCATGTGACTGTGGTTTGTCCTTTGTTCTGAGAGAGGACCATGACATCAGGAAGATTATGCCATGAACTGCAGGTGACTTGGATTATAGTGCGGGAGGGCTGTGCAAAGTCACCAGCCTCACTTTCTCCTCTAGAGCCATCCGGATCCGGTGGCCAGATATAGATCAAGACAACTGAAGATGGCTCAAGATACAGTGGGAAACCTTGGCTTTTAAGCTAAGATCTTTTCCAGTTCTCACTTTGACTGAGGCAATGCTCATTCAGTGATTAGAGCTGTTTAAGAAGTGAGCCAAGGGATAGCCCCTTTAATAAAAAAAATCAAACCAAACTGGAAGGGGGAGACCCTTAGAGTCTGACCAAAAGAGAAACAATGACTATTTACATTCACTCTTAGTTATCAGGGCCCCCCAAATAACCAGTAAGTGATGTTTGGACAGGACCGATATTATTATATTATCAATAAGAGCTAGATTGAATTGGGTTTCAGGCATGGTCTTTTAGAAAGAAATCTAGCCAGTAAACCCCAAGATATCAAGGTAGGCTCAACCATCAAAATTTCTCTTCCTTTGGGCAGAATACTGTCAGGTAAGGGCATGACACCCTGAGGAGAGAGAGGAGAGGAGAAGAGAGGAGAAGAGCTGCCCAACTGAAACTGACCAGTTGAGTCCCCATTGGACAGCTTGGAGTACTTGCAGGTTGTATGTTCTTCATTCTTGAAGTGGACCATGACATCACAGTAATCCAATTCACTTGCAAGTCATGGCATCATCTTCCTGATGTCATGGTCTTCTTCAAGAAGGAAGCATAAACCACAACCATCATAAAGATATCTGGGAGGGGAAGACCCTCAGAGTTTCTGATAGGCACAGAAAACTATTGCTATTTACACTCATTCTAAGCCATCAAAACTTAATGAGTGACAGAGGCATGGGTTAGAGCTATTATTGGCCATTCAATGGGAGCCTGAGTGATTTGGGTTCAAAGTTAAATAGATCCATTTAAGACTCAATGGGATTTTAAAAAGTCTGTCTTTCTAGAGCTATATTTAGAAAAATAAAAAATGAAAACTGTGTGGGACAAAAAGTAAATTCCTCCATATTTTTTGGGGAAAAAGTCTTAAAAACAAATAAAAATTAAGGAGAAGAAAGAAAGAAGAGAAGGAAGAACAAAGAGGAGGAGGAAGAGGAAGAAAAGGAGGAGGAGATAGAAGAGATGAAGGAGGAGAAGAAAAAGAAGAGAAAGAGGAAGAAGAGGAGGAGATAGAGAAGATGAAGGAGGAGAAAAAGAAGGAGGAGAAGGAGGAGAAGGAGAAGGAGAAGAAGGAGGAGAAGGAGAAGGGGAAGAGGAAGAGGAAGAGGAAGAAGAAGAACAAGAAGAAGAAGAAGAAGAAGAAGAAAAAGAAGAAGAAGAAGAAGAAGAAATGGCAACATTCCCCAACTTCTGCTGGATTTGGCATGTTGGGTTCCCAGAAGTCAGGCAGGTAGTGCTCTCTCGGTAAAGACAGTTAAAACAAAATTTTCTTTAAAAACCTGACAACTCCTTCCCACAAATACACATATCCATGGGAGGAGTAAGCTTAAACTTAGACCATAATAGTAGTGAGACACACAGCTGCACGTGCTACAACTTTTTGAAGCCACAGGTGAGAGCTGAATGGCAGAAGTGTTAGTCCTCCTTGAACACTCCATACACCCTAAGTCACCATGTATGTAGATGTTGAAGACACAAAGATGAAAAATTACACAGTCCTAGTCTGTCCCAAAGTCCTTTGGTGTAGGACTCTTTCCTTATTGGTGAAGATGAATGCTCCTTTCTGCATGAGGAGTGGGGCAGAGTTGGTGAGACATAAGAGTTTTAGTTCTTAGCAAGTCCCCCTTTGGGGGGGACTTTTTAAGCCAGAGCCCCTCTTCCAGACTCTTTAGGACAAGTCCCCTTTGAGTCTTCCTTTGTGGCTCTTTAGGGCCATCCCCCTCTGGGGACTCATCAAGTTTTGAGTCTTCCTCAGGACTTTTCAAGTGGTGAGTTGCTTGAAGCACTCATGGCTTTCAACTTCAAGAGAGAAGAAGAAGCCAACCCCACTTCAGGTGGCTGAAGGAGAAGACTTAGGGAGCACATGATAGGAGTGAGAAATCTCAACCATGTCATGATTCCTAGTGTGCTACTTTAGAAATTTTAGGGAGCTTCTCTTTGAGTGAGATCCAGGACACTTTCTGAGCTAAATGACTTCGTTCCCAATGGGAGAACTCTTCCATTTTGTATTGTCTGGTATATATTCTCCTATACATACTTTCTTTGATTTCTGTTTTGCTACTATTTGGATAAATGGGCTTCTTTGTTATTTGCTATGTATGTTTATTGTAGAACTGGTATTAGGTAGGAAAGAAGTCAAGCCTTAGATATTGAAATTGGAGTTCTCCTTCCCCCAAAATGACAAAATGATCAGAAGTTAGATAAAATCTGATCATATCCCCTAGACTAATATGATTTAAGGGAACAGATAGATATACTTCTAGCCTAGTACCTCCTCTCTTTGAGGAGAGTAGAGTGATCTCTGATCCCAACCTCCTGCTTCCCTTCCTGGCAGGAATGAACATCTCCCTTGGAGAAAGCGGAAGGGGTGGGAGAAGAGGCTAGAGAGAAGTCTATTTTGCCTCTCTTTGAGCCAAATACCCATGTCAGACCCACATTCTATCTTCTTTCCTTATATACATATAAATATAATATATGAGGCTAAATATATTTCAGGTAAAGTCTAACATCACATCTATATGTATATATTTACATACATATACACATACAACCACACATATACACATATGTATAGTATATACACACATACATAATATGGATATAAATATGTATTTCTCTTCCCTCCCCTCACCCTAGATTCTAAGAACTACAGTTAAAGCCCTTTGAGGTCAGGAACCACACATGATTCATATTTATAGCTCCTTCATTAGCTGGGGCAGTGCCTTGTACATAGTAGGCACTCAGTAAGTATTTGTTGATTTGCCTAAAATAAATTAAATTAGCCTAAAATAAATACTCCAGTCATATTGAAGTCTAGCCTTTGGATCCACAGAGAGAAGTGGGGCCGGTGATATGAGACAAGGTTCACTAGGCTGTTCCTCAAAACTGGAACTTGTTCTTGGGATCATGGGTCAAAATGGAGTTAATCTCAAGGGAACAGGGATGTATGGTCACCATACTCTTAATGGATTGTTCTCCATGAGCAGTAATGGTTGCTCCCTCAACCAGTTCCCTTTTCTCTTAGCCATAGATGTAAGAGGTGAGGTCTCTGGAAGTTTTCCTAGTGACTTGAACAGTACCTGCCTCTGGGCCGTGATCCAGAGAGGTAGCGCACCGTTGTCCCACCACTCTGACTTCTTCTGTGTGTCTTTGAAGGAGTACTTCCAGAGTGTCTCTGTGTTAAACATCATGTTGTGAATGACTCCGTGATCTTCAATCCACCGACCTGGTGAGTAAAGGAAGTAAAATATTGGGATACTGCAGAGAAGGACAAGAGAAAGTCTTGGGAGAGGGATGAATATGCATCATGGGTGTGAGACTGCAGGGAATGAAGAAGGTTTTCTGTTTTGCATGAAGTCAGCAAGCATTTACGCACTATGCTGAGTACTGGGGATGCAAAGGCAAATCTACCCAAAGCATAGGAAGCTTTCTTTTAGGCCAGGAGTTTTTAACCTGGGGTCCACCGAAATGTGGGGTCTGTGTAAAAGATTTCAGTGTGTTTGTGAACTTGGATGGGAAAAAAATTCGATCTTTATTTTCACTAACTTCTAACTGAAATTTAACATTTCTTTCACATGTTTGAAAACATTCTGAGAAGGGATCCATAAGCATCTCCAGATTCCTATGGTGTCCATGACCCACAGAAAGGTTAAGAACGTCTGCTCTGGGCCTTAATATTTTGTGGATAGCAGAACTGTCTATATTCAGTCTGTCTTTCATATTGATCACACTTGTCTTTGATGCCTTTTAATAGCACTTTACCATCTACATATATGGGTTGGGGGGATAAATGGGATTGTCCCTATCCTCAAGGAGCATACCTTCTATTGGGTGGATATATGTACATAGATAAGTAAATACAGGATATACATACATATGTGTGCATATATAAAATATAATACAATTGGAGGAGAACCACCAACAAATAAGGGAAGGAAAGGCCTCTTGAGGGCTGAAGAGAATTAAAGATTTGTATGAGATGGAGGTGGGGAAGAAGCACGTTGGAGGCATGTGGGACAGACTGTGAAAAGATGTGGAATGAGAAGATAGATGCTGCCTATAAGGAAGAGGAAGTAGGTCAGTTTGGTTGTAGTGTAGACTCTATGAAAGGGAGACAGAAAATCATCTGGAAAGATAGGCTGGAGCCAGCCTGGGAAGGGTTTCAAATGCAAACAATAGGAGTTTGTATTTTATTTCAGATGAGCGTGGGTAGGATTGTCTGAGGATGGACCGAGTTGGGAACATAGGGAGCATTTCCACAGTATGGGACTCCCCATCTTTCCACATCTCCTTCTCTGGAGGGGATTGTGTTTCCAGAAAAGGAAGCATCCTTTTGAAAGATGAAGGATGAAGGGATGAAGCAACATCCTTTTTGAAGCATCCTGGAGTATATCCTCTTAATCAACTCATCTTTGGAATTAGTGATATGTTGACTTTGAGGTGCTGTTGGGACACAGAGATGCATTGTGGACCTTTATGAGTTAAGGTCTAACTTCCTATCTGCTTGAAGCCTCTACTCCAATCTATCTTCTAAACAGCTGCCAGAGTGATTTTCCTAGTGTTGGTCTGATGATGTCATACTCCTACTTGATAAACTCTAGTGGCTTCCTAGGGTAGCTAGGTGGTGCAGTGGACAGAGGGCCAGGCCTGGGGTTAGGAAGACTCAACTTCATGAGTTCAAAGATGGCTTCAGACACTTCCTAGATGTGTCTCTCTGGGCAAGTCCTTTTAACCCTGTTTGCCTCAGTTTCCTCATCTGTAAAATGAAATGGAGAAAGAAATGACAAAGTACTTCAGTATCTTTGTCGAGTAAACCCCAAATGGGATCATGAGAAGTCAGATATGAGTAATAGGAGCAAATATATACTCCTTTGTTTGATATTTAAAGCCTTTCATAACTTGGTCCCAACATATTTTTCCAGCCTTAGTGTATATTATTTTGTTCTCTGATATATTTCCTGTGATTTAGTCAAAGCAGGCTATTTTTCATACATGGCACATTTCCTTTCTCTCTGGCTATAGACCTGGAATGCACTCTCTCCTTACCTCTACCTCATAGATTCCTTAGTCTACTTCAACACTCAGCTCAACTCTCTGTTAAGTTTTTCTTGATCCTCTGTAGTTATGTGTCCTACTTCTATATGTGCATGTTTTTTTCCCAGAAAGAGTGAAGACCTCATAAAGACTATTTTGTTTTTGCATCCCCGTCACCTAGCACAGTGCCGGGCACATAGTAGGCTTACATACATATTATCCATACATGCTTATTGATTATTGATTGACTAATTCTTTGAAAAACAATAACCTTGCCATCAAAAAAAACATGATGGATTTTGAAAAGTAATTTTAAAAGAAATATTAGGGGTGTACAGGCCTTCTTATAAATCTGCCTTTGTGTCATTTTTTTCAATCCTTTCTGATGAAAAGTTTTTATTTCTTGGTCTTCAAAGTTATGAAGATTATATTTCATTCACATCAAGGAAAAATATCTTTCATGGAGTAGTATCTCCATCTTTTGATATTTAAGAAAATAGACACTGCACTTCTTTTAAACTGTTACTAAAATCCTGTGACCCACACAGCAGATGATGTAAGAAATTTAGCCTCACTGTTTCTCTTTATTCACTCAGATTTACAGCCCCAGTCTTCAAGTATGAGTTTACATATTGCCACCTTCTGCATCTACCAGAAAATAATCAAAAGTCAACGACATCCACCCAGAAGGACCTGGGAGATCTCTCTGGATGAACAATTTAGGTCTTAGGAATAGATTTCTAGTTCTTTTAGTACAAATGTGGGTACAAGTATGGACATACCCTCTGATTGTCTACACCCTTTCTCCTCCAATTCAGTCTTTCAAAATAACTCAATTTTTGTTGTTATTTTTCAGCCTGTGCTGAGTCACAATTCGATGACAAATTACTTGTATGAACATGGGTGGGAGTCTATAAAGCACAGGCACTGGATTAAATGATCTTTAAGGGCCCTTCCATCTCTAATATGCTCTGACTCTAGGACTTCTCCTTTTCCTTTTCAGATGATAAAATAAATTGAGAGAATATAGAATAGGGGATAAAGGGAGCTAGGAAACCCTATGTTCCAGGTCTGCCTCTGATACACAGTAGCTCTGTGACCATGAGCCAGTAATCTAGCCTGTCAATTCCTTAGGCAACTCATTACATTTGTGTTACCGATCAGTTGGTGGGAAGTCTTTAAACTGGCAGTTCTCAGTTTAAAATAATTAATTAAAGTAGCACCTTTAAGTCTCTCCCAGCCTAATTAATTCTTCATTTTATCTAAGTAGACAAATGGGTATTTTCAAAACTATTTGCTAGGACCCTAGAATAGAGGTTCTTGCTTCCAGAACCTTATCTCATTTTTAAAAAAACAACAACAATATTTTTCTTTTAGAAAACATTGTGACCTTACTCATCCACAAAAATTGATTATATTATCTATGTCTAATTTATATTTACCTCTACATCTACATCTAAGTCAATACCTACCTCTCTATATTTACTTTGATTTCATCCAGTTTGTTATAAGGGCTGGTTTTTCTTTGGAGCAAAAATAAAACATTTTAAAAAAATGCACAGAGGAAAACCAAAGGAGTGTAGAGGGAATGCAAATGGAGAGCACTTTTGTTACCACCTTGTTTCTTTAAAAGCATTCCCAGATTCCTGCTGTCTTCACCATTCTCTGTGGCTGTGGTGAATATACCTGATCAGGGTGAGTGATTGCAGAGTGCTTTGGAAGGGGGGAGGAGGGGGTCAGAAATCACAGGGAGACAGAGTCTCTAAGTGTGCAGATTTTGCTGTCATCTTAAATGCCTGTCAAATGGAGACTGTGAGGTTAAGTGCCAACAAGGATTTACTATGATGAGAGGGTTTAGGGAAGGCTATTTCATCTAAAATATATTTATATAACTACTCATTTGTCAAGGGACTAAATATCTATCCTGAGTTTGCCTGAAAAGTGTGAAATCTGGATCTGGAATCAGAAGACCTGGCTTTGTATGCCAGCTGTGCTACTGTGTTACTACTGCGCCCAGCAGGGTCTGACCATGTTACTTCCCTACTCAATAAACTTCAATGACTCCCTATTGCCCCCAGGAGCAAATAGAAATTCCTCTGTTTGGCTTTTAAAGCCCTTCACATCTTTCAGTCTATTTTTGCAGCCACACACACACACACACACACACACACACACACACACACACACACATATACACTATATATAGTACCTTCCTTCATATGCTCCAGTCTGATCAAATAGCTCCTCATATGAGGCACTTTATTTCCCATCTCTGTTGGCTGCTCTTGGTGCCAACGATGCACTCTGTTCTCATCTTTAACTCTTAGAATCCCTAATTTCCTTTAAGATTCAGCTTGTGTCACCTTCTACATGAGGTCTTTCCTGATTCTCACAGATGGTAGAGCTCTTCCTCCATCACTTTGTATTTTATTTTATTTTTTTGCATATATGCATCTCTTTCTCCCAGGAAAGATTATAAGCTCCTTGAGGGCAGGGATTGCTTCATTTTTGTTTTTGCATTCTTAGCTTCTTGCACAATGCCTGGCACATGATAGGAGCTTAATTAATGCTTATTGAGTGATTGATTGCTGCTTTCCTCCTTATGAAATGTGTGACCATGGCCAAGTTATTTAACTTCTCCCCCACCATTTCCTCATCTGTAAAATAAAAGGGTTGGATTAATTAACTTCAGGTGTGTTAGGCATTTACCCTCACAGGGCCTCAGGCTTTTTCATTTGTGTAAAACTAGGAGAATTGACTGGATGATTTTAAAGGTTCCTTCTAGGTCCAGCATCTTGTGATTTGGAGAAATGAAAATCAATAAGACCTATGAAGAAATGACCTGAGGTACAGTTTGACTTACCATTGTTAGGAATGCTGATTAATACTTTAAGTGTGGAAAGAAAGAACCTGTAGCAAGAATACATTAGCTAGAATCATATGGTTTTAGAACTGGAAGGGACCTGGAGATCAATGAATCCTCCCTCCCCATTTTTCAGATGATGAGACTGAGCTCCAGTGGGGATGATCTGTCCCAAGGCACACAGAGTGGCCTGGCTGAAGCTTGAACCCAAGTTTCCTGACGTATGACAATATACTGTTTCTATTGCATTTAGGACACATGGCTGGGGATGGTATACGTAGGGGCTATTGTAGCTTCCTTTTCTTTATCGTGATGTTGTGCAGCCTGTTCCTTGGAGAATAAGCAGGAAAATCCTTTATCCTAGCAGCATCTTTGAGCTCCTGCTCTTGCTCCCTCTTTCCCTCCTAAGGCCTAGGGAAAGCCCTGTGATGTGAATTCAGTTAAGTGACATGAGTATTAACCCAGAGGCTGAACAGAAAAGAAGGTTTCATGGAGCAAATTGGATGATTCTTTAAAATTGCTGACATCCCTTGTGATTGTCCTACTTTTCTTGGGGTTAGTAGATCTTAAGTCACTTTGAGTTTCTACCCCTGAGATTTAGACCTATTTTTCCAGAGGGGAGAGTGCAGGGCGGTCCTCGACAGGTATCAGAGGCATTGATAATCCTATCACATACCTGCCAGGTCACATATGATCCTGCCTCTCACCCCCAGGGTAGGCTTCTGTATGGTTGTTGACAGAAAAGGAGGAAAGTGGGGGTAGGGGAATATAAAGGCATAACCATATCATTTTGTATTTCGATACTCAGGATTTAGGTAAATTCTATAGTATTTTTTAAAAATCCTTTTCTTAGCTTATTTGATTAATTTCTGAATAACCAGTGGTCACGATATCCTGAAAATATCAAAAAATTTCTTACAGATATTGTGCAGGATGTTGTCTGAGAGAACCCCCAAATACAGGCAGGATGAGCTAGCAGTAATAACTGGGCAGCATGGCTTTTTTTTTTTAAAGCAATGAGGCCCCATAAAGAATTGTGGGTCTCATGAAATTTTAAGTAACTGGAAAGGCATTTCCATCTGGAGTATGGGCATCCCTCAGTGTGCTACTGTGGTTATGAGCTTAGTAAAAGGACATGGAATTGCAATTCTCAACCTGGGGCCAGTGAATTTGGTTTTTTCTTAATTGTTATTTTGATAACTGTATTTCAATATCATTGGTTTCTTTTATAATCTTTGCACTTTATTTTACATTTCAAATTGTTATTTGGAGGAGTACAGAGGCTTCACCAGACTATCAAATGTGAATATAATGAAAATGAAAAAGGTTAAGAACCTCTCATCTCAAAGTTAGGAAATTTGCATTCTTATCTTGGATTTTTCACTGACTTCTTGTGTGACCTTCTGAGTGTTAGTTTCCTCAAGGGTAAAGCAGGGACTATGGAGCTTGTTTCACATACTTCGTAGGGGAACAGGGACGAGACCTGTGATTTCAGTGGTGTAGAGAACTACTCCCTTGTGAGAAAACTCCCTCTGTCAGTGTAGGCCAGCATCTCTCTCTCTCTCTCTCTCTCTCTCTCTCTTTCTCTCGGCAATTGGGGCTAAGTGATTTACCCAGTTGTCAAGTGTTTGAGACTGGATTTTAATTCAGGTCCTCCTAATTCCAGGGTGGCTGGATATCCACTCTGCCACCTAGCTGCCCTGGTACCTTCTTTTCACTTAAGAGTCCTAGAAAACTTCCTATAGCATTGGGATGTTAAGTCATTTACCCAGGATCACACAACCTCTGTCAAAGGTAAAATTTGAACCCAGCTTTTCTTGGTTCCAAAGACCTCTCTTCCTAAGCCACCCCGTCTTTGTAGCATTGATATGTTGATAAAACACAATCATATATAAAGACACTTGAGGGTAAGAGCTTTACAGAAACATAAGATATTTTTTTTTATCTTTCAGACTAGTAATGTGTTTTGTGGGTAAAAACCAGAATGAAACCCAAACAATTGGAACCTACAGAATTATTTCCAAAATCGCTCTTGAAATACAAAATGAAACTTCAAACTTTATGATGACAATGACCACGTGATAAAAATCTTATAGATTTAGATAGTGTATCGTGATTTTACAAAGTGCTTTTCTATGAGGCAGACTAGGAAAGTGTGACTCTCCCAACTTTACAGGTGAGGAAATGGAAACTTGGAGGGGGTAAGGTCATAAAACAGATGGGACTCACATCAAAGTACTTTGGCTCCCATTACACTATCCTACCTCTCATAAATTTCTTATATATAGGTAGGGCATCATCCAGAATTATAGAGAGGGTATATGTGCATTTTGAAGTGGCTCCTCAATCAGTTAGTTGAAGATCTGGGATTAGCACTCATAACTTGAGCCATTATACTCTGCCATACTGGTTCCAGAAGACTTTATTTTTTCCCCTTGTGTATAGGGACTGGTACTAGGATAGAGTAGGTAGGGTGGAAGTCAGGAAGACCTTGATACATACCCCTCTTCTGACACTAGTTTTGTGACCCTGGGTAAGTCACTCAACATCTCAGAGCCTCAGTTTTTCTCTTTTAGAAACTGAGAACCCACCTCACAGAATAGTTGTAAAAATCTAATGATACAATATACATAAAGCACTTTGTAAGCTTAGAAGTACCATAAAATATGAAATATTACTATTACTTAGTGGGTAATGAAATAATGGCCTAAACTCAATGCATTAAATGTTCTGCCTAGCTTTTTATGTGTATTGTTTCCTTCTAGGCATATACTTCATGAAGGCTAGAAATAGAAGGAAATTTCCCTAAATACTTCAAAATATTCATAATAGCACTTTTTGATGATAGCAAGAAGCTGAAAATAAAGTTGATGCTCACTGATTGGGGAAATGACTAAACAAATTGCAGTACATGAATGTGATGGAAAATATCTATGCCACAAGAAACAAAATATGTGAGGAATTCAGAGAAGTATGGGAAGACTTGTGTGAACTGACACAGAATGAAATAAGCACAAACAAGGAAAGAGTACACACAATGATTATAGGAATATAAATAGAAAGAACAGAAAACTAAAATTAGATGCTCTGCAGCTTAATAATCATGCTGGACCCCAAAGAAGAGTTGAGAAAATGCATATTCCTCCATTCATGAAGAGGTAGGAGACTAGGGTATTTGATATCATATATATTGTCAGACAGGGTTGATAATTTTGGTTAGTTTTGTTTAACGGCTTTTTATTTTTCTCTTTCTTTGTTACAAGGGGTGACTTCCCTGAGAAGAGGCATATGTTTGAAAATGAAATCAATAAAGAAGATATTAATAAAAACAAGAGAATAGTAAAAATATGGGACTATGTCCCTTAGCCTATGGAGTCTTAACCTTTTATGCATCATGGGACTTTATTGACAGTCTGGTAAAGCTAATGGACCCTTCTTAGAATAATGTTTTAAAATTTATTAAAAATGTATAGGATTACAAAGGAAACCAATTATAATAAAAACTAGTGATCAAAATATAAAAAAAGTTCACCAACTCCAGGTTAAGAACCTCCTTATACAGCGGGAAAAAAATGAAATTCTTGGGGGGAATTTTCTCCATATCACTTTCCTCATTAGTCATAGCATCTAGTAGCAGAGTTACTGGCCTAGAAGGAGACAAGCCATCTGTCAGATGAAGACAGTTTTGGGCAAAATTGAGAGGTCAGACACAAAGTTGAGAGATCCGACATGGATGCAAAGAGGCAGTGTTCAGGAAGCTTTGAGGAATGGGTCCTATCGTAGCAGAAAAGAGCCAGTTATGATCTCAAGAGAGAGTTAGCCCTGGAAATTAAGAGTTGAGCTTCAGAGAGTAACTGACTAGGAGATTCCACTTGAGAAACTCAAAGGAGTTTTGTTTTACTTGCTAAATCATGGGCATCTTTCTCTTGTTTGTTGGCATTGTGATCTCAAAGGTCTTTAAAACAACCTGTTGCTGAATGCTCACATTTCCTAGTAGCAGTCATAATACAGATGATAACAGCTGTTGCATAGTTGCTGTAAAGACCATCATGGCATTTCTCAGTGTGCCTGGATCTAACACTTTTTCCCTAGGACTCTTACTTCTTTACCCTGTGTTGAAGGGATTACTTGTAATAATGAGCACTCATTTATACCCTGTGCTCCATTTGTACCTTCTGGGTTTTTGCCAACTGGGATAGCCTACTGTCTCCTGTACCTTTTTTTAAAAAACTGGCTACTTCCTTAAGTGGGGTTAAAGTTTGAATTTAAAAGTCATATCTGCCAAGGATTTCTCCTCATGCTTATAAGCAAAGTTTCTAGGACTGCTAGGCTTTTATCATGAAGGATGTTGATCATTCCATGGCTTACCCTACTTCAAGACTCTAGCTATTACAATGAAGTCTTGGAAAGAACTGGATCTTACTCTTGTGTACTACATTCAGGGAAGGTATGTCCAGGAAAAGTGCATCAATAGAATGGCCGAAATAGTTGGTAAGATGGTGGAAATAGTGGATTGGAGTGTGGAAGTAGTGCATAAGACATGGTGTGGTGGATAGAATGCTGAAACTGAAGTGAGGAGACTTGAGTATAAATGTCTTATGATTCTCGCTGACCTTGTAATCAGATTGAAGTCAACTAACTTCTCACTGCTTCAGTTACCTCATCTGTAAAATGTGGTTAATACTTGTGCTATCTTCTCATGGGGTCAGCCAACCAATAACCAATCAACAAGCATTTACCAATAACTACTATGTGTTAGATACTGATAAAATTGATACCATCCTTGCCCCCAAGGAGATTACACTTGTTTTGGAAATATACATACATATATATATATATATGTGTGTGTGTGTGTGTGTGTGTGTGTGTGTGTGTGTGCATGTTGTATGTATATACATACATATATGTCTATATAAAATAAGTATAAGTTGATTGGGGCAGGGAGGGTAATTAAGAGATCTTTGGTAACTTTGGAGAGAGCACTTTCACTTGAATGATGAGGTCACAAAACAGATTGCAAAGGGTTGAGAAATGAGTGAGAAGAGAGGAAATGGAGTCAGTGAGGGAATACAGTTCTTTTCTAGGAGTTTGACTAAGAATGGGGAATAGGATAATAGTTTGAGTAGCTTGAGGGGATGATAGTGTCTAGAGAGGAATTTTTATTTTTTACTGAACCACATTTATTTTTTCATTATGAATTTAACAAACACCAACAAACATGAACATTGCCATATACAAAGAAAAATGAGGATTCTATATGTAATTGTAAACTTTTGTTACAAGCAATCTGTTTTCAAGAGCATATTACATTGGATATAATAACAAAGTTGCCCTATTTGCCTGTGTCCCCTCTGAATTCCCTTCTGTTCTCTTCTGTCTTTTTAAATGTTTCGCTGATTTCTGTTTCCTTCTTTAATACCTATGATTATTCACCAATGCACTCCTCTCTCTAACTGAAGACTTCCTAGTTATAAATAATTATATTTAGGCAAAACAAACACATTAGACATGGATGTGTTCATAGATAGCAGAAAAGTAACCAGTAGATAGAGCCTGAAGGTGAGAGAGGGAGATGAGATCATTAGGAGGGCTATCTGTTAGAGAAAATGGAAGGGGATGGGATCAAGGTCACATTTTGTGTAAAGGAAGAGCAAATGGGGGGAATGATGCCAAAGTGATTATGAGAGGTAGAGATGGGGAGAACGCGCTAAAGCGAATGGTTTCTGTTTTCTTAGCAGTGTATGAGGTGATGTCCCTGACTGTGTGGGGAGGGGAAAGGAGGTGGTTTGGGCAGTAAGAGGAGGAGGGAAGGAAAAACATTGGAAGAATTGCTGTAGGGAATGGGATAGAAAATTAGGGAGGAGTAAAAGGATAGTCTTGGGAGGAAATTGCTTTGCAAACTTAGAAGTGCTATGTGATTTTGAGTCACTATTTCTATCCTTGTGCTTCCCGAATCACTGCAGCTTAGAGCACTACTCTTGTGGAAGCCAAGTTCACCACCCCCGATGTTATCTAGCCATAGTAATTTCTTGATGTCTAGGTTTATGGAATGAATCACATTAGATATGCAGAACAGAGTTTGAAGCAACCTCCAATGCTATCTATTCTAACATAAACCTCAGCAGGAATACCCTCTTGACGCATCACCAATGAGTGCCAATGCAGCCTTCATTGGATACCTCTATGGAAGGGGTTTCCTCCCCTCCTAAGGAGAGTCTATTCCTTTTTGGGGGAATTTTTAGGGAAGAATTTCCCTCATATCAAGTCTGAATCTGCCATCCACTGCTGCTCATTCTGCCATCTGGGATCAAGCAGAGCAAACCAAATCCTTCTACATGATAGCTCAAGTACTCAAGGACAGATGTCTTATTTCTGCTATCTTCTCTTATGTGGGCTAAGCATATTTAGTTATGGCAAAAGATCTTCCTGTGGCATGGTTTTGATGTTGCCATGCTTTGTACATATTCCAACTTCTCTATATTCTTCCAAATTTGTGGTGCCATTGTGGTTTTTACCTTTACAAAACCTAGTACATTTAAGTCCTTCTCTATTCACCTGGCCACCTCATTGGTTCAGGTGCTTATCACCTCTTGCATCAGTTATTGAAGGGACTGCCCAATGTGTCTGTATCTTTGTGTCTCATATCTTTCCCCATTCTGGTTCATCCTCCATCCACACTGCTGCCAAAGTGATTTTTCCTTAAAAGCACTTCTGACCGTGTTACTTCCCTGCTCAGTCAATTCCAGTGGCTCCTTATCATAACCCCTTTAGGATAAACTATACACTTTTCTTTTTAGCATATAAGGCCTTTCAAAACCTGCCTATCTTTTCAACCTCATCATTTGTTATTCATCCTTTGTGCTTTGTAATCTAGACCAACTGGCCTCTCATCTTCAAATCTATTAAGTCAATCCACATGATCTCGATCTCTTTTCTATAGGCCACTCTACTCCTGGAATGTAGTCTTTCTTCACCTGTTCTTCAGAGACTCCCTGTTTACCTTCAAGACATAGCTCATGCACCACCTTCTCTTGGAAACATTTCCTGATTCTCGCAACTGCTAGTGTCCTCCATTCTCAACTTCCTTGTACTTATTTGCATTCCTTATCTTTATATTTATTCTATGTAAGCTTATTCTTGTCTCCTCCATTGGAATATAAGACCTTTGAGATGGGGGATGGTTTCATTCTTTGTCTTTGTACCCTCCAGTGCCTAGCATAGTGTCTGACACTTAAAAAGACACACTTAAATGATTGTTGATTGATTGAATTGCCAGTGCAGACGTGTTGATGTTTAAAAGTCAAAACAGGTCAACGGAGTTCAAGATCAGGAAAAAGCCTAAATAGCTGTGTGTCCAAATGGGTTAGAGCACACTTGAGAAGCATATTTTCCAATATGACCCATTCATTGTGGTAACTTTGCTGATACTCTTCTTGTGGGAGCTAACTTTATACTCCCTCATCTTCTGAATGAGTTTCAGTGAGAACAGATAGGACTCTGTGCTGTACTAGTCTAGTCGACAGTTGAATCTGTGTGGTTGCATACAAAAAGCATCATTCTTTTAAACTGGTTAGAACCTCTGGTAGCCTTTCTCTTCCCATCCCTTTCTATTTTGGCTTTTTGAGAAAACATACCTATCTCCCTACTCAGGATAAGCTAGTGGTGGCTGGGAGCTGTCCACAGCTTGAACTTGTTCAGAACAATAAGAGGGACAAGGCTAGTACTAACTCTTGGATGCAAAAGCATGCTGGCAAAACTAGTGTATTGAATGAATCTAGTCAGAAATGTGCCTTTCTATTGGACCTTAAACCTGCTTGGACAGCTGGTTTCTTGGACTTTTGCCTGACCTTAGGCTGTGTATTCCATTTTGCCATTTGAATCCTGACATGTTCATGTTGCTGAGCTACACTTTCAGATCTTGGACCCTTCTACCACCTCTGGCCCCAGCTTGTTTGTTACTCTGTGCTGATGACATCAATAACTGACCCCTTCGGCTTGTGGTGTTGATGTTCCAAACTATTCTAATGACATTGCTTGAGGATGGGCCAAAAGGATCATCGAGTCATTGACCTAGGTCTCTCAGAGGTCAGCTAGTCTAGCTCTATTCCATCCTCCCTCCATTTTAAATATGAAGAAATCAAGGACAAGGGAGATATAAAGGATTTGCCCAAGGTAACACAGACAGTAAGTACCAGAGGCAAGAACAGTACTGCTCAAAGTTGTTGTTTAAAATGAAGTGATTATTATAAATTTAATGCTAAACTATGTAACATTATAGGTTGTCAAGTGACTATTGAGTTGGGCAGTAGCTCTTACCACTACTACCACCACCACCACCACCACCACCACCACCACTGTGGTCAGTACTGTCAGTAGCTGCTGAAATTCTTTCCCTTTTTGGGATGGTATGAATGACCTAGAACTCTCCATGAGTTAGACAAGAGTGTGAGGGTAGCATTTGTCTTTCAAGGTGACTCTGTAAGAACATCTGACTACTTATCCAAAAGAATGCTTTTATCAATGACTTGGATGATGCCCATTAAGTATGAATGACATCATCTTGGGCAGCTTGGCTTCAGGAGAGGAATCAGTGACCTTGAAAAATTAGATAAATGGTCCATCATAAATAGGAGACTGTTTTTCAGGAATAATTGCAAGGTAGTAAGTCCTTGGGGGAAGGGGGACAAAATGACACAGGCACAAGATGTGTGGAATGATCAGATGAGCTTAATAGAGGAGAAGAGAGGCAGTCTGGGTCAGGGCCTGGGAGGACCAGTTTTGAAATGGGAAAGAAATGAGTTCAAGATCAACTTTTAACACACACTAGTTATGTGACTAGGATGTGTCTGAATCTGGATTTGAACTCAGTTTTACAAACATCTCATATTCTGTACTTTCATGCCTCCAAAAGTCTTTGCTCATATTGTCTCCTTTTTCTGGAATAGTTTATATTCAAATGGGCCAGTTTTTTACTACAGCAACTTAGGATCTCCTCAACTTGCAGCAAGGACTCTTAATGGATGGCTATTCAAAGTTCAAAGGTCTGTAAGCCCACACCTTTAAAACTGTAGTTTATAAGTTATTACCAATGTGTTTACCTTTAATTGTTAGCCAAAGGACACAAAAAGTTCAAAGCAAAAGCATTTAATAAAATGGCATAGTAAGAAAAATATTAACTCACCAATTTCCCCATATACTTTGGGTGTTCTCTCCCAGAGATGCACCCAGCATCAGTGGGAAGAGTAGACAGTACTAGAGAACAGAAATGGAGAGATGAAGTTATGATGTCTTCCCACTACTCCTGCTCACATTAGTCTTGTAGTCTGCTGATTGGGACTGCTCCCTACTGCTGCCTAGATGGGTCTGTTTCCAACTAGTATTACAGTCTCCACACACTAGTCTCATAGTTTCTCCTAGCTGAGTTGACATTGCTTTCTCCAGCATACTGCTCTGTGGTATGATAAGACTAGTAGAAACCTCTACCAAAGGACTTGGTTACAACTGAAGTTTTCTCATCTCTCTGGCAGAATAGTCTTAGCTTCAGGAGTCAAACTTTTTAGGACAAAGAGATTTATCCAAGTCAGTTAAGACCGTTAAGACTTTGTAGTTTTCTTACTCCCTCTCCCTTCTCTTCCTTGTTGGAAGCTTGGTCCCTTTGGGTTAGAGATCTCACCCTAGCTCCTTGTGATTGATATATTTTCCAAATTTTCATCTTGTGATTGATATATTTTCCAAATTTTCATCTCTGAAGGTTAAGTCATAAATGAGGTAAAACAGTTTGCCTAATGATCACTAAATATCTCTGGGGGGCTCAGGATTTTCCATTACAAAAATCTTAAGTCTGTGTAGATTGTGCATAGATCTAATTGTAGAGTTAAAAGGAACCTCAGGGACCATCTATATTAATCCTTCATTTTACAGATGAAAAAACTGAAGCCCTAGGAGGTTGGAACTTGTTCAAACTCACACAAATAGCAAGGTGTCAGAGACAGAATTTGGACCCATATTCTTTAACTCTGGAGATGGTGCCTATGCCTATATGTATGAGTGGGTAGAAAAAAAGCTCAGAGGTAAATCTAACCTAAGGGTCAATGTCTATGTTAGTCTCGATACCATCACCATATCTGACTCCTTCAAATACAGATGCCAGTGGATCCAAGACTGAAAGGGACTTTCCCCCAGTATTATATTAGCATAACCCCCAGAGATGCAGTATGTGTAGTGGATAGAGAGCTGACCTAGGAGGCAGGAGGAAGACCTGAGTTCAAGTCCTGCCTCTGAAAATTTCTGTGTGACTTTGGTTAGATATTTTAACCTCTCTGTGCCTCAGATAGTGTTGAGTTGTAGTGAAGACAGATGTTGACCTGCATTTGTAGTTAAAGTTCCTCACCAGCAGTTCCCTACACTGATGAAATCACAGATTAGTCAGAAAAGGGAAAAAACAAACAAAAGACATGTCACCACAACATATCTATTGTTTGACTCCATTGGTAAATACTACACAGTGCCACAGGATTCCTTTGGGCCAATCTCCCACATACAAATGAAAAGATACCTCCATTGCCATTAAGAGAAACATGGGCCAGTGTTTCATCAGACTAACAGATATCCCTAACAAAAGAAGCATCTTATTCACTGAGTTAGTATGAAAAACCCCAACAAAGAGCTGTCTTTGACCATCTCCACCAACAAACCTCTTTAAACTTACGGAGGGATCCAAAACACATGGAAAGGAAGCTTATTCAGGACCACCAAAGGCATCAAAGAGAAAGGAGCACCTATTGAAAAGCTATCTATCTAAAACATTATTTGTCATAATTTCCTGTACCCAAACTGCTTCCCTGCATGAACTCACAAATTCAATACATAGAGTGTGAACAGTTGAGTTGCAGAGCCAGGAGTGCCAACATGTTGAGTAAAACTTTATCATACCCCCACCCCTCCATCATAAATGGTGCTTGCCCAAGAGGAATATTACTACCTTGTAATGATAACTCTTCTCTGAACAGAGAAAATAAAACTTTAAGGCGTCCAGCGTTCTGAATTGCTCCTGTTCATATTTGAAGCTCAAAGTGGAAAATATAGAAATCATTTATAATCATAACAGCCAATAAATCATGCTGTCCTTGAAAAAGCCCCATTCTTCAGTCCAATGCCTAACAGAGGGAGTGAATGTGGTCTTCCCACTTCTTTTTCCAATCTATTGTAGGACTTGGAAAAATGATGTTTGTAAGCTTATGGAAATAACCAGTAGCAGCAGAATTCTATCTATTTTTAACTTTACTAACATGGAGATTTATATTTGGCACACCTCTGTGGCTATTTTAGAGATTAGTGCCTTGAATTTCACCTTCTCTTCCAGTCCTCTTGGGCCTCTACTTTGTCTTATTTACCTGGGCAGATCTGTTGATCAGAAATGGCCCATCTTGTATCTGTGGTCCTTGGAGTCTGCTGCTTGGCATCTGTATGCTTGATGCTGATGTAGGAGTGAAATTCACAGGAACGTAGACCAAGAATTGGAAGGACTCTTAGAGGTCATTGAGTCACTGCTTTTCATTTTATGGATGAGGAAAGAGGTTCAGATATTAAGAGGCAGGATTCGACCCTGGACCCTCTGACTCCTCAACCTTTGGAAATAGCTTCTTGTCTCACTTGATGGAACCCTCTCACTCCTTATAATTTCCACTCCCATTTTTACTCCAAGCAGTAGTGCCTCCTGCTACAAATGCCAACCCTATTCTTGTTCTGGCCTTAGTGGAGAGGAGGGCAGTTGTTAATCTTTCTCTGGTCCTTCAGAGCTTTGAGGCTGTTATTAGGACTTTTTTTTCCCAGCTTGAATAATCCCAGTTCCTTAATTTTTTCTTAGATTCTAGTCTCAATCTTTTCATCATTTTCTTTTATAGTTTCATTTTTTCCCCATGGAAATGGCTGGTTCTTAAGGGATTCCTTCCTTTTGTCAGTCTGTGGTTTTCTTTATTCAATTAACTTTTGTTTTGAAAGTTTTCAGGGTTTTTTTTTTAACATAGAGGAACTATTCTTGGATTAGTAGGGTAGCTGATTAGTTTTTACTGCTTTGACTAGGTAGGTTTCTAACAGTTTCTTCTAAGGTCTTACTGACAGGAGAATGTATTTAAGCTGTTTAAATCTTTATCTCTCTTACTTTCCCTTTTGGGGACTCCTTTCTCTCTCTCTGTCTCTGTCCCTCTGTCAGTCTCTGTCTCTCTATCTCTGTCTCTTTCTTCCTGTTTCTGTCTGTCTCTGTCTATCTCTTTGTCTCCATCTCTCCCTCCTTCTCTCTCTCATTTTAAAATTAATGTGCTTTGTCTGATTTTTGGTTTTTCAAATTTGCATGTATCCATATCTATATCTATATAGAAATGTCTATATAGATATTTCTATACACACATCTGTGATATATAAATGTTTTATGTGTGTGTATACAAACATATACATATTCCTAACTGATAGTCTGAGTATAATTCCCCTGTTTTCACTTATAATGTATGTGGGATTATGTGTATTTATATATATATATATATATATATATATATATATATGCATATATGTATGTATCTAGATCTATCTATCTAGGACAGACACTATAAATGAATTAGAGTTAGGCCTAGAATTAAAGATGAGGAGGACATTTGGCTAGAGTGCAGTTTAGTCAGTCAGTCAGAAAGCATTTATAACCAGTTGGCCTTTTAGCCACTATGGAACTATCAAGACAGTTTAGTGGCACAGTAGATAGAGCACTGACCTGGAGTCAGGAAGACCTAAATTTAAATCTAGCCTCAGACACTTACTAGCAGTGTGACCCTGGGCAAGTCATTTAAACTCTTTTTGCTTCAGTTTCCTCAGCTGTAAAATGGGGCTAATAACAGCATCATTTTCACAAAGTTGTTGTGAGGTTCAAATCAGGTAATATGTGTAAAGGGCTTAGCGCAACGCCTGGCACGTAGCAGGTGTTATACAAATGCTTATCCTCTTCGCGTCTCCTATTTGCCATAGGTTGCATAATAGAACTTTGTAACAGACTTTGTTGCATTTAATAGAATTTGGAGAAAATGGAAAGAAATGAAACAAAGGAGCACATGATGCTCATAACATAGTGCAGGGTGAAAGCAAACATGCTTCTAGTGGTTAGATGGACAACCTATGGAGTTTCTTCATTATGTATATGTGTATGCATATATGTATGTATCTAGATCAATCTTTCTAGGACAGACACTATAAATGAACTAGAGTTAGGCCCAGAATTAAAGATGAGGAGGACATTTGACTAGAGGGCAGTTTAGTCAGTCAGTCAGGAAGCATTTATTAAACAAGCACATTATGTGCTAGGCTCTGTGCCAAAAACAGTCTATGTCCTCAAGGAGCTCACATTTTAAACAGGGAGATGACATACAAACAACTATGTACATACTACTTATATTCAGTGTAGATGCATTTAAATCTCAGAGAAAGCATTAGCAGAGGTGAGGAAGTTGGGGGAGGACACACCTGGGAAGGTCTTTCTGAAAAGGCAAAGTGCCTTTAATGACCTGGAGTTTCTTCCTGAAACAATGACGAAGCTTTTTATTCTGGTTTTTATTTAAAGCAGGAATGTCAAAATTTATATTCTTCAACCTCTCTGGTATTGTGGCCACCTACTGGTCTTTGCCCAAAGACCTTATACTTTGACTACCAACAGCCAAGGTAAAGTTTATAGATGCTCTAAAAACTGTTTGATTCTTAATACCCTCTGCTTGCTTTCTTCCTGCCACAATGCAGCACAGTCCTGAGGGCAGCTATGTCAGTGGCCTTAGGGATGGTCTGGGGGCTCAGGCAGTCATGGAGGGGTATGGTCACTTGCAGGAGAGCAGAATCACTAGTTTTGCTCCTAGGGCAAAGCAGTGAGCTGACATTTGCATCTGCTTGAGGGACCATAAGGAGCAAGACCCTTTGTAGTTGCAGCTGAGCTATGGGTCCTGGTCAAAGCTCAAGGGTGGAGAAGAGTACCTATGATCACTTATAGATCAAGGGGTGAACTGAAGGAGCAGTGACCAAACCTGGTCTTGGGTTATTGAACACTGGAAGAACCAAGAGGTCAAAGGCCCCTAGATCAGAAAACGATAGCATGAGAAACTTGAATCCTGGGATATTTCCCATACTCTGGGAGTACAGCTCAACTCTACCATAAAGTTAACAGCAAAGAAATAGGCCATTAAGATGAATAAAAAATAGAGAAAGAATCAACCATAGATAGCTACTATGATGATAAAGAAGATCATGGTTCAGACTCAGAAGAAGATAGTACAGCTTCTTATAAAACTTCAAAGAAAAATGTAAAATGGTTACAAGTCCAAAAAGAGATTTTATAAGAGCTTAGAAAGGACTTTAAAAATCAAACAAGAGAGACTGAGGAAAAATTGGGAAAACAAATAAAAGTAATGCAAGAAAAGCAAGATAATTTTGAAAAGAAAGTGAACCAATTGGAAAAAGATTTAAAAATTTCCTAAAGAAAATAATGTTTTAAAAATAAAAATTGTGCAGGGGAAGCTAATAACTTCATAAGACTTCAAGAAATAATAAAGCAAAATCAAAAGAATGAAAAAATATAAGAGAATGTGAAACATCTCATTAAAAAAACAACTGACTTAGAAAAGAGATCAAGGAGAGATAATATAAGAATTGTGAGGCTACCTGAGAGTTAGGATAAAAAAAGGAGTCTAGATACTGTGCTTCAACTCATTATTAATAAAAAGTGCTCTGAAGTTCTAGACCTAGAGGGTAAAGTAGAAATTTTAAAAATCCACAAACAACTGCCTGAAAGAGATCCCCAAATGAAAACTCATAGGAATATTATAGCTAAATCTCAAAACTCCTAAGTAAAGGGGCAAAAATGATAAGCAACTAGAAAGAAATTATTTAAATATTCTGGTGCTACTGTCCAGATAACTCAAGATTTAGCAGCTTTTATATTAAAAGACCAAAGGGTGTGAAATACAATATTTCAAACAGCAAAGGAGTTGGTTTTGCAACAAGAATAACCCATGCAGCAAAGCTGAGCATACTCCTGCAAGGGGAAAAAAAATGGATATTTAATGAATTAAAGGACTTTCAGATATTCTTGAGGAAAAGGCCAGAATTGAACAGAAAATTTGACTTATAAGAATCAGGAGAAACATAAGAAAGCAAACATGAACAATTAATTATAAGGGATTTAATAAGGTAAACTGTTTGTACCTTTATGGGAAAATGATATTTGTAATTCTTAAGAATGTTATCATGACTAGGGTAATTTTAAAGAGTGTACATAGATAAAAGGCTTGGGGTTGATTTCATTATGATAGAATGATCCTAAAAAATATGATTGAGTAAGGAGAGGTAAAATAAAGCCAGTTATCTCATATAAAGGAAGTGTGAATAGAAGAGCTATTACAGTGGTGGGGAGGATAGGGTGGAGGGCAGATAGTGCAAGAGCCTGATTATCATTGGAACTGGGTTAAAGAGGGAATAATATATACATTTAGTGGGTATAAATGCCTTCTTAACTTATAGAGAAATAGGAGGGCAGGGATAGGGAATGGGTAGGATAAGAAAGGACTCTTAGAAGGGTGTGTAGAGTAGAAAGGCAGTGGTCAGAAGTAAATTAGATTGCTGAGGAGCCATAGGGTAAAAAGAAAGAGAGAAGGATAAAAGCAAGGAAAAAAATAGAATGGAGGGATATATACAACTAGTGATTATAACTTTGACTGTGAATGAGATGAGCTTACCCATTAAACAGAAATGGATAGCAGAATGGATCAAAACCCAGAACTCGATAACATTTTGTTTACAAGAAATGCATTAAAAATGAGAGACACACATATGGTAAAAGAAAAGGACTGGAGTAGAATTTATTATGCTTTAACTGATGTAAGAAAAAAAGATCAACCAGGGGAAGCAATCATGATCCCAGACAAAATTAAAACTAAAATAGTTTTAATTAGAAGAGATAAGCCAGGAAACTACATTATGTTAAAAAGATACCATAGATAATGAAGTAATATCAATACTAAGCATATATGCACCAAATGCTGTAGCAAATCTTTAAAGGAAAAGCTAAATGAATTACAAGTGGAAACAGTAAAATTATGAGAGTAGAGGATTTCAACCTTTCCTTTTCAGAACTACATAAATCTAACAAAAAAAAAAGGCAAGGAAATTAATAGTATCTTAGATAAGCTAGATATAGTAGACATCTAGAGATAATTGCATGGGAATAGAAAGGAATCTATTATCTATCTATTTTATCTTTACAAAAATTGACCATATATTAGGACATAAAACCATTTTACTTAGCTTCAGAAAAGCATAAATATTCAATGCATCCTTTTTAGATAATGATGCAATAAAATTAAATTTGACAAAGGGCTGTGTAGGTACAGTTTAAAATTAATTAGAGACTAAATAACCCAATCTTAAAGAATGAGTGGGTTAAAGAATAAATCATAGAAACAATGAGCAATGTTATTAAATAGAATGATGATAATGAGATAACATAGCAAAACCTATGGGAACTTATATTTCTAAATGTTTACATCAATAAAATAGAGAAAGAGGTCTACAAGTGCCAGATCTTAAACTGTATTAAAAGGCAGTAATTATCAAAACTATCTGATACTGGCTAAGAAATAAAATGGTGGATTAGTGGAATAGAGTGGATATACAATATACAGTAGTTACCTTGTGTTTGATAAATGTAAAGATTTAAGCTTTTGGAATAAGAATTCACTATTTGGTAAAAATTGTTGGGAAAACTGCTTTCCAGTTGTGATTGATTGTGATGGAATTCTATTGTGCTTTTAGAAAGGATGAACAGGTTGATTTTAGGCAAACATGGAAAGACTTGCTTGAAATAATGAAGAGTGAAATGGGTAGAACCAAGAGAACATCATGTAACAGTAATGCTATTAAAAGAGTAAATATGAATGACTAAGCAATTCTGAGTTATATGAATATTCAAATCAAGTAAAAATGACCTACAAAGGAAGATGCTATCCACATCTAGAAAAAGAACCAACATGTCGAACTATGTATTATATAGTTTCAAACACACACACACACACACACACACACATCTATGTCAAATGTTAACTTTCTCTAGTTCACAGTAAATGTAAGAAAAAAAGTAAAACAAATATTAAAAAAATACTTTGGGAAGGAAAAAAGAATCTCTTTCCTCTTATGATAAAATTGTATTCCATTATATTCATATGTCATGATTTGTTTAGCCATTTCCCAGTTGAGGGTAACCTGTTAGCTACCAATTCTTTGCCACTATAAGAAGAGCTAATAGAAATATTTTGTACAGTTGATCCTTATCATTTGTGGTAGTTCTATAAGGTTGCCACAAACATTGAATTCGTAAATATTGAACCATTGCTCCTAGGGGAAATAGAGTTAGGTTCATGCAAGTTTTTCTGGAGCATTCTCTCATACAGATTGGAAAATTTCTTCTTTCTTTTTTTGGATGTACTATACTATTGATTTATTAACATTGAACTCACAGCCAATAGCATGATAGCACCATGCCTGAATGAAACTTATTTAACGCTTGCACTTTCTCCACAAGGCACATCACAGCCTTTGTGACACAGGATTACTAGATAGCACTTTAACCCTATGCTTGGGGACCATTTTAAACAGTGAAATCACCAACGAAAAGCACAAAATGCAAGAAATGTGGCACTAAACAGACCACAAAAAAGACACTTGTTTACAATGTAAGAGCCAAAACAAGAAGGCAGAGCATTGCCTGGTTTGTACTCAGCTGGGCAGGAACATGTCTGGCAACTCAAATTTTTTTGCCACTCTCTGCGTGTTTATCAATGACCACAAAAGTGTTGCAAGTATCTGGGGTTACAAATAAATTTTAGCAAGAAGGTAAATTCACAAATACAGAATCCAGAAATAATGAGGATTGATTGTATACATGTTTATACATGTCATTTCCCTTTCTTTGATCTCTGTGGGGATATCCCTATCTATTTAAAGTATAAGTTACAGAGGGAAACCATGATCTGTCACGAAATCTAACTGTGAGAGTCAGAATACTGGGCTGGATAGACCATTGGTATAAGTTAGTATGGTGTTACTACTGGTGACTCAGAAAGAACAGTTCTCTAAAGAGAGGCAGAGACAGAGAGACTGAGACTGATCAAAATCACAAAAGCCCAAGGAAGTCAAACCCTTCTTTATTTTAAGTTCCTGTCCCTCTGTGCAATGATCATTTGTTTTTGGGAATGGCCCAGAGCAACTAGGAATGACTTAATTCTTAGCCACTAGAAGCCACTTTTTTCTCTACAGATGTATCATTCCAAGCAAGTAGAAATTATATGAGATTGATATAAGCTAAGCCTGGGTAGAGAGGACCTTACTTTTATTACTCTTGGCCCTTGTCTAGTTATGCAATGTTCCCCCTTTCACCTCTGGGGCATCTCATCTATTCAGCCAGAGCTGAGATTGTCACTGGTAAAATGATAATATCACTGCCTATACTTTTGATAGCTTTTGTCCAAAACAGGGAGGTGATGGCTTCTTATTTCCAACTGATTCATTGGGGGAGAAAAATACAGGCTGCTATAATAAAACTTTCTATCCACACACCATTTGCTTGACAGGATTTCCTTAGTTTCAGTGGCATAACTTATCCGTGCTGCTCCTCAATCACTTTATAATAAAAATTGAGATTGCAAAAATGTTCATTGTCATTACCAGTGATGGAGCAGGAAAGAGAGGAAGGGAGGCAGAGCAGGAATAGGGAGATATTAAGATAGGAAAATGGGCTGCTAATCCACAGAGAATTTCTTCTCACACTAGAGAGACCTGAGGGGAATTTAGACAGCTCTTCAGAAGATTGAAGGGACCATTGTTGTAGAGAGGGCAAATTTCCTAGACCTATATTTGAGGTAGCCAGTGGGTCTGGGTAAGGATGCATATGTGGGAATTTGTGCACTCTTAGCAGTTAATGTTAAATCTCCATTGGACCAAGTTCCATTTCTTGGGGTCAAGTAATGTGCTGCTGAACTTCAGATCCTAAATGCTGTGCTTAGTCCTATACTGAGAAGGCAAAGCAGGGATAATGTTAGTGCCAGCTGGGAAATTTGTAAGTCCATTCTCTTTCAAGTGTCCCTACATTCATTTCTGCTGCCCCTCATTTCCCTCTCTTCTGGACTCCCGGTGTCCTCAGATGTTACTTTGTCTTTTAGTACTAAATCTTACTCAGACATGCCCTCTCTTAGCGGTATGGCATGCTACAAAATGATCCTTCATTCCTCCTCTATCAGTATTCTCATTATTTTATTGCTCTTATTTTAATTAGACATCATAAACCAAATCACACTCAGGCATTAGTAACTGAGAAGAATTCAATATGTTACCTTTTTGGTTTTTATTTAGTGTAGAGTAGCTGTTGGAGAGCCTGCCTTGATGCCAGAAGGTTTGTTTTCTTACATATACTATCTGTGTGGCTCTCAGTGAATTACATAACCTTTCAGCATCCCCAGGCAACTCTCTGAGACTATATATACATTACAGAAAGGGTGCCCACTTGCATTGGCAGAGAGAATTTCTTCACTGGAAATTATGTATTCCAATGAGATCTCAGTTCTGACTCCCCACTTCCTGCCTCCTGTTACAGTTTATTCCTTTTCACATGAAGGTATATTTATTTTAAAAGAGTGCACTAGGAGGTGGTGCTTTGACTTAAAGGAATGCATTGTTAATAATGGAATTACATTGTGACGTATTAGAGGGAAGCTCAGAGAATTTTAGGGTTATAAGAGACCCTAGAATGTAAGTTCCTTGTGAACAGAAATTGTATCCTTCATTGTAACCTCAGTGTGAAACACAGTGTGCATGGTACATAATAAGTGCTTAATAAATACTGATTTCTTGATCTTAGTGGCAGTATAGTTTAATACCTGCCTGAATATCTTATTAGATAGTGTAGCCTTTCTAATGCCTTTTAATATCTTATATATATGTGTGTGTATATACACATATGAATATTTTGAACAAGAACTATGATTTCATTGTTGTAGGGAACTTTTATTGAAACACCCTCTACCTCTAAAACTGGGACATTAGGACAGTAAGTAACTGAGGAACAAATAGCTAGTACATGTAAGAAGTAAGATTTGAACTGAGGTTTTCCTGACTCTGAGGTTGACTCTCTATCCAGTAGGCAACACTGCCTTCCTTACCATGTAGATATAATCTATCTCAATTATGCATGTTGTCTACAAGCTTCTGGACTCCATGTTTCATGCATAAGATGGGACTTGGCTTCATCTCTTGTATTCCTTTGGTGGAAACATAAATAAGGAACAAGTGAACTCTCTGAGGTGACATGGATAGTTGGAAGGGGATGGGTGTTCTGGAATCTTATAAGAATATACTTTTCTTGGGGATATATGTGAAAAGGGAGTGAGCTCCTTATTGTTTATAGCAGCTTTCTCTCTTTGGAGATGGTCCCAAACAATCTCCTAATGAGCAGAAGTCAGAGCTGCTGGGTTGTAGTTTGACAATGAACTTGAACCCATCCTCTAGAGGATGTCAAATTCCCAACTATTGTGTTTTTGGAAGAAGATGCCGTCTTATATAGTTTGCTCTAATAAAGGGGCTCTTACCCTTTTATGTGCTATGGATTACTTGGGTCCTTTTTCAGAATAATGTTTTTAAATATAGCAAACATAATACATAGGATTACAGGGAAAATCAGTTATATTGAGATATAGTTATTAATATAATAAGAACACCTGCCCTGTTGAGAAGAACCTTGGCCTGGAAATCAGAAGACGTAAATTTTAGTCTTACCATTAACTAACCACAGCATTGGATAGGCATTCCACTTTACTGCCTCAGTTTACGCATTTTAAAATGGAGATAATAAAGCCTTATTTTACCTCTGTAAGATCACTGCCAACCTGAAATGGGAAAATAACAGGTACAAAAGTTCTAAAAAAAAAAAAAAAGGTACATGTGATTTTATGACCTAAATCCCCTGCAAGATTTGTGAACTTTGTCGTTATAAAAGCAAAAACTGGTTTTGGGTCAGCTGTCTCCTTGGGTTTGGGTTTGACCTGCTCTGAAGCCTTTGAACTATTCCTGGGCCTGTGGCATATGTTTAACTGGGTCTAGATTCCAACTGTGGCTTAAATGAACTAGATTTAGGAAGGGCCAGTGTTGCAGATCCACTTAGTTTGGCTAGATCAGCACTTCTTAACTTGAAATCTATAGATCCCTTGGGTCAATTCCAGGGGGCCCATGAATTTGGATGTAAAAAATTACATCTTTGTTTTGCTAACATTTGGCTCCCTTTGTACTTGTGTGCATTTTATTTTATACATTTAAAAACATTGTTTTGGTCAGGGGCCTATAGGTTTGACCAGACTGCCCAGAGGGCCACAGACACAGGAAAGGCTAAGAATTCAGATCTAGATCATTGCTCTGTGTAGAACCTTGTTTGAAAGGCTCCACTATCCCGTGGGTAGATGACATCCCCAGCCTCACTTATCCAAGACTGGAACATTTGGGAAATGGCCGTTAGGGGTTGTTTGAATGGAAGACCCACTTGGCTTCTGGTGTACTCAATAGGGTCTTTTATTGTATGCTGATAAATATGAAACAATATGATGAAACTCTTTTCCTTATCAGCTTTCTTTTTTCCTCTTTAAAACTGACAGAAGGTATTTTCAAGGAAAATGGTTAATTAGTAATTGAGAACAGAGGTCCAGTTTTATCATTGTCTGTGTCAAGTCTATCTACTAGCATCTGACTAGGTCTTAGGGTACTGATGGTGCCAATTTTTATCCATTATTTTTCCTATTACAGCTTATTCTTTTTCACATTAGAGTCAGACAGAGGTTGACTTTAGTTCTGTTTATGAAGATAAATAGCAGTGAATTCTGATAAGTCTGGGATGGTCATAGTTTCATTATTAGATTGTATTAATAATACCCCCTTGTGGACTTTGGAATCCTGGAAGAATCTGAGAGTGGAGGTGGAGGGAGGAGAAGGACCTGTAATTTAATCAGTATGGAAACTCCCTTGCTGACACAGAATATGAATCAGCCAGTGTGGAAGCTTCCCCTACCAATGAAGATCATGCTAGTATGCAACTCAGTAGCATTGCAAAACCTTAGCCTTCTGGAGGCACCAACAAACTAATTTACCCCTGGTCAAACATTGATTCTGTGTCATGGGTAGGAATTTAATCCTTGGTCTTTCTGCCAAGACTTGTCCCCTTTCCTGATCCTGGGCCATCTCCAGTCATCCTGATGAATATCAGACCACTGGACCCAGATGGCTCAGGAGAAGAAAGTGAGGTTGTTGACCTTTCACAGCCCTCCCTCACTCAAATCAAAGTCAATGGCAAGTCATGTCATCATCTTGATGTCATGATCCTCTTCGAGAATGAAGGATAAACACAACAACTTCCCTTTCCTTTATGCCATGCTGCCTCTCCTTAGGCCTTCCCTTCATTTAAACCAAAGGCTGTTTGGGGTTAGAGGAACAGTAGGTATTTCTTTCCATTTGGGCAAATTCTTAAGTTTTCTTTGCTGTGTACTGTTTTTCTTCCCAATGGAAAATTTCAGGGGATGGCACCAAAAGGCAAGCTTTCTATTTAATGTCAGTGCCTAACACATTCTTGCCTCCAAGACATCCAGATTCTCTGCAGGTATCATTTTCTACTTGATCCTAAGTTCAACTCTTTGAGATATAACATTAATTTTCTCTCCATGAAAGGACTTTTTAGCAAGTTATCGCTTCGATGTGCAAATAGCCACTTGAAAACTTGAAAGAGTTGATGGATCATTGAAAAGTACTTCATTTTCTTCCCAGAAAAATTTACTTAAAGAAGACTGGCTCAACAAATATTACCTTGACTTCATAAATGGCTCCCCTGTAGATTTCTTCAGACAATAAACTGATCAGTGTCTCCTTTGGTTACTTTTTCTTACTCCTGGAGGAAGACTTCTTATAACATTGCCTTACTGCATCTTCTAGGTCTATTTATGGAGCTATATAGCTCATCCAGGGATAAAGATTTTATTCGTTTTTTATTTTATTTTTTAAAGAATAACTCAAAGTCCTGTATATTTGTCTGAGGTAGCTAATCTCCAGTGTAAATCAGCCTTAGCTTTATTAATACCTTCTATTGGATTGTGCATGGGTCTCTTCCTAATCTTTTGGCTCAGAGTATGTCTTCAGGTTCCCCAAAGATTCCTTCAATTAAGTTCATTTTAACAAACTTTTATTAAGCACAAGGTACCATGCTAAGTGCTAGGTGGTGCAGAGGATATAATGCTGGACCTTGAGTCAAGAGACCTGAGTTCAAATATGACCCCAGATCCTTACTAGCTATGTGATCCTAGGCAAATCACACAATCCCTACTTGCCTCAATTTCCTAATCTGTAAAAAGAGGATAATGATAGTGTTACCAGGGTCAAATGAGACAATATTTGTAAAATTCTTAGCACTTGGGGCAGAGCCAAGATGGTGGAGTAGAAAGACACACAAAGGCAGGCTCTTCCCACACAGCCCATAAAATACCTGTTGAGTATTTGAGAGGGACTCCCAACAAATTTTGGAGCAGCAGAAGTGGAGAACAACAGAGTGGAGGAGATTTCCAGCCCAGGGTGACCTGAGAGGCCCATGGGAAACATTTGTTGCACCGAATGCAGAGTGGAGCCCAGCCCAGCCTTGGCCCCACCACGTGGCTTGGGAACAGCCCTCGGAGGCAGAATCTCCAGTTGCGGAATACCCAGTCCCAGTAGCCCAGGTTTGCAGATACCTCAATCCACAGGCACCACAGATCAGTGATGGGGTTTTTTCAGCTGGCCGGGAAGAGAGAAGGGCCTTCCCATAGCTCCGGCCTCAGGCAGTGGCCCGCAGAGGCCACATCTGGCAGGCAGCAGCAATTCCCATCTCAGTCACTACAGCAGCCATATCCATTGTTGGATTGTAAAACTCCTGGCTGCACGGAGGAGGTGAATATTACCTCAGCCCTTTGTAGAGGCCCTGAGGGAGCTGGTCTTTGTCTCACACTGAATGGTGGCCCTGTGCTCACAGCTTGACTAAATCCCAGCTCCTCAGTGCTGACTTGGTGAAATTGGAGGCCAGGCGACTGTGGAGAGGTAACTGCTAAGATTCTGGGCACAAAAATCTCTGCCTGCTCCCAGATCAGTGTACACGCTTTATTGTGCCACCTTGAAGGAACTGAGATTTTACAGATACCCAGAGTATACCCTACTTTTGACAAAGGATCCAAAAGTCAAGTAACTGGTTGGGAAAATGCCCCAAAAAAGGGAAAAAAAAATAAGACCATAGAAGGTTACTTTTTTGGTGAATAAGATATTTCCTCCCATCCTTTTGGATGAGGAAGAACAATGCTTACCATAAGAGAAAGACATAAAAGTCAAGACTTCTGTATCCCAAACATCCAAAATAAATATTCAATGGTCTCAGGCCAAGAATTTTGAAAATCAAGTAAGAGAGGTGGAGGAAAAATTGGGAAGAGAAATGAGAGAGATGCAAGAAAATCATGAAAAGCAGGTCAACACTTAGCTAAAGGAGACCCAAAAAAATTCTGAAGAAAATAACACCTTGAAAAATAGGCTAACTCAATTGGCAAAAGAGATTCAAAAAGCCAATGAGGAGAAGAATGCTTTCAAAAGTAGAATTAGCCAAATGGAAAAGGAGGTTCAAAAGCTCACTGAAGAAAGTAGTTCTCTCAAAATTAGAATGGAACAGATGGAGGCTAATGACTTTATGAG
>CM053769.1:63207790-63244597 GCA_028658325.1 Potorous gilbertii
TTTTCAAGAAAATAACCTTCTATGGTCTTAGTTTTTTTCCCTTTTCTGGGCATTTTCCCAGCCAGTTACTTGACTTCTGAGAGTCCTCTCCACCCCAGCCTAGGTCTGCCCAGCTAGTGCTTGGGGTCTGAGTTTCAAATGCTGCTCCCTAGCCTCAGGGCTTTGGCGGCAGGCCTGGCTGCTATTCAATGGGAGCTTATCTGCTGGTGCTCAGGTGGGGACAGGGCCGCCTCCCAGGTTCAGTTCCCTCAGGTGTTTTATGCAGAGACCTTTTGTAATGGAGCTGCTGCTGAGCTCCTGCCTGCTCTGGGAGCTTCTGGCCTCTGCTGCCTCTGCCGCAGGGGCTGCCTCCCGAGGGGGTCCCGAGTCCCTGCTCCCCTCTCAGCCCATCTCTCTCACTGACCTGTGAGTCTGTGGGTGGGGGGACCTTCACAGCCGCTGGAGATTCTGGTCCCTGATGCCTGCTTGGATCTGCTCGCTCCTCTCAGTGCCGCGTGCGGCCACGTCTGGGGGAGGGCTCCGCTCCAGTCCGGTGTGCGATGGACCTTTGGGATCAGTTTTTCAGGGCTCTCTGGAACAGAAATCTCCTTCTCTGTGTTGCTGCACGGCTTCCACTGTTGCAGAATTTGTTGGGAGTTCTTTTTAGAGGAAATCCATGGGCTGTGGGTTTGGACCTAGCACAGGTGAGTCTTTCTACTCCGCCATCTTGGCTCTGCCCCCCAACAAGGGGTAACTTCAAAAACATTAAATGTTTCCCTTTAAACTAAGGCTGTAGTAATCAAAATCTTTCTTCTTTATTTTGTTCAAATAGGCAGACTGTATTGGTCAGATGCAGATTTTTCTTTTTTTGTGAGGCAATCAGGATTAAGTGACTTGCCCAGGGTCACCCAGCTACTGTGTCAAGTGTCTGAGGCCAGATTTGAACTCAGGTCCTCCTGACTCCAGGGGCAGTGCTCTATCCACTGGGCCACCTAACTGCTTCCAGATCCAGAATTTTAAGAAACAGAGATTAAGTTTCATATTCTGTTGATGTCACTACAGGTGTTTTTCTTGGGAGGGTGATGGAAAAGCTACACTTGGGATTTTATCATTCTAGATAGGTTAGGTGATGAGGAAATGCCTATCAATGCAGATCAGCCACTGTTCTACAACTTATTATCTTCAAGGATGGTTGTGGGGGCATCGATGGGTAAAGTGACTTGCCCATTTCACAGTTAGTATTTGTCAGGGAGGAACTGAACCCAGGTCTCCTTGACTTGGAGACTAGTTCTCTATCCACTATATTCTACCACCTTGATAACACACAGCCCCAAAAGCTAGAATTTGCCCTTCTAGCCCAAGAAAGGAGCTATCCTGAGTGGCAGTAGCCTCAGGGTTTGCCAAGTTTTAGAGCTCAGAGATCTAAATGTCTGTTCATGAAAGGGGAATTTCCTGAATGTCCCTCTTGGAGAGAAGAGGACTGCCCATGGGGACTCATCCTGGGAAAGAATATTAGTAAAGGACAAAAGCCAAGCTTGATATGGAGGAGCAAAGGACGAGGATCATATGCTCTACTGTTACAGTCCTCCTGGCTTTGGCCCCTGTCTGATCTGACTTTGGATGGTCATGGTTACCCTCTTAGCTACTTACCCAGCCCACTGATTACTTCATGAACAATGAGACTCACCTTCACACAATCTATATTGCAGCCATTGACCTTACTTTCTATTCCCTGTATATAATCCTATATCTGTATCTTTGCACGGGTTATCTCCCTTGCCTGGAATATGTTCCATTTTCACCTCTGCCTTAGAGAAGCCCTAGCATCCTCCAGGACTCAGTTCAAGTGTCCCCTTGTACATGAGGCCTATCCTGAGCTCCCTAAATGGCTATTGCCCTCTCTCTATTAATTACTTTGAATTTGCTTTGTATGTATTTTGTATTTCCTTGTTTGTATTTCCTTATTTCCTCCAAGTAAATTGTAAATTCCTTGAGGTCAAAGACAATGTTATGGTTTTTGGTTTTCTATCTCTAGTGCCCAATAGAGATTGGCATATAATAATTGCCTGGCAAATCTTAAGTGATTAATTGATATAGTAATCCAGGTTGAGTGTCTCAAGTACCTTTGAATATACCAATCATGACTAGGGTCTGCTTTGGAGGCAGGGACTATACTCATGGATATTCACTTCTCATTTAAGCTACCATTATCTACATATTACCTCCCTTCCTCTAGGAAAAGGGTATATAAGACGTGCTTCATAAAGATTTGTTGACTTGTTAATTACTACGTTAGCCAAATAGAAGTTTTCCGGCTGTTTTTTTTGCTAGTCAGAATACAGCTAGAGTTTTGTGTTCAATTCAAGATGTCTCATTTAAGAGAGACTTGCAGACCTGGATTGATCCAGAGAAGGGCAAACAGAATGGCAAGGAGTCTGGAAGTTGTGTTTGAAAGAACTTGTGGCATTTAGTAAGGGGAAGAGAAGATGAAAACGGGAAATGCTGTCTTCAAATGTTTAGTCTCATTATGCTGAAAGAGTGATAGACTTTCTGTCTGTTCTGTGATCTTTGTGACAGTTTGGATTGCTTCAGAGAGAAATAGGACTGGTGGGTGGGAGATACATGGATGGACATTAAAGGCTGCATTCTGGTCTTCATGGGAGGAGACATGGGTTTGGATTTTGACTCTATCACTTACTAACTGTGAGAGTGAGCAAGATACTTTTCCTCTCTGAGACCTAATTTCCTCATGTGTAAAATGTAATAATAAGTCTTGCACGACTTATCTTGGAGAGCTTTGGTAAAGAGGCTTTTGCAAATCTTAAAGTAAAAGAAAGCACTTTGTGACCTTATACAAACCTTAAAGAGGTCAGTAGGGCAGCTAGTTGGTATGGTGGATTGAGAGAATGACATTCAACTCATCTTCCTGAGTTCAAATCTAGCCTCACACACTTATTAGCTGTGTGACCCTGGACAAATCATTTAACCCCATTGGTCTCAGTTTCCTCATCTGTAAAATGAGCTGGAGGAAGAAATGGCAAAGCACTCCAATATCTTTGCCAAGAAAACCCCAAATGGAGGTCATGAAGAGTTGTACATGAATGTAAAGACTGAAAAAAGAAGGAAAGAATGCTGCCTTTTTGTTCAGAGGATTCATTTTTTGTCATTTACTTACTCACCTATGTGACCTTGGGCATCACTTATCTTCCTAGGTCTTAGTTTCCTCATATAGAAAATGAAGGAATTGGACCAGCTGACCTCTGATTTTCCTTCTAGTCCTAGATCTATGTTATGAAACTGTATGATTTTTATTAATGTTATTTAATGTCTTACATAATATATATAATCATATAATATGTAACATTATGTGTAAGTCTATATAACGTAATGATATAAAGGATAGAAATTCACTATACTTTGCAAAAGTTTCAAATGGGAGCTGCCCTTGAAGCCTAAGGGTAACTGAGGAATGTACATGTTCCCATTGTTATTTGGGGTAAATAACATTTGGGGTCAAATACAGCCCAGAAATGGGTAGGATTATCGCTGCCCTGTCTTGAAAGTACTTGTTATAGCTCCTTTGTTTCCCTGTAGAGTTTCAGGTAACATTGTTGACTCCATCTCAGTACTTCAGTCTACTGGAAATGCTTGTTTTTGTTGTTGAGTCATTTCAGCCATGTCCAACTCTTCATGACCTGATTTGGGATTTTCATGGCAAAGATACTGTAGGGCTTTGTGTCTAATAGTAACATACTACTACTGAGGCAGGAGAAGTCCCTGCACTGAAGCCTCAGTCTGCCCTCTTAATTTTGTGCTGCATATTTATGAACCTCATTTTGGGCATGACTTTCATTTGGTCAAAGTTGCCATCCCAAAGATTTATTACATTACTAGAATGTATGTGGTATTGCTTAAGTTAGGTATCAAGGAATCAGGTGTTCCAACGTTCTCTGCTTTCTTTCTCCCTCCTGGGTGAATGTCATGTTCACATTCTAGCTGGCATTGGATGAACCTCCTGAATGTGGGCCTATGTCTCTATCTAACCTGTTTTAAGCTTCATGAGTTATACTGGAATTATCATGATCAATTAAATGTGTCTTATTTGGAATCTCCTATTAAATTCTCAAGAAAATATCTTATTCTTGGGCTTACTCCAAGGCTCAGAAAATTACCTTCATTGTCAGAAGACTTCTGCTTGGGGTTTAGATCTAGATATTTAGTACTAAGAGGGAATGGATTGTAGATAACTGAATATTTTATACCTCTCACAAAAGGTGTGATTCATATCGTCAAATTTTGCTTGAGCTAGGTTAAATATTGGAATAAGGTCCAGTGACTTAAGCAAATAGATTTTTCCAGGTAGATCCTTTGCCAAGATGATACTAGCCCAGAGGGTAATGGTGGAGACACTTGCAGTGGGGACCTATCTTTAAAATATATGTGTGTGTATATATACTTGTATACATACACACACACACACACATATATATTTAGAGTTGGTTAGGGAGAGTAACAATGGATTGTTCTCTAGGAAATTCTTACTAGTTCATTGATACTTTTGGGGACATGGTCTATGGAGGCTTTTATTCTTTTTTTTTTTTTAAAGAAAGGTTTTATTGGTACATAAAAAATACCATGCTTGTCATTTGACAATGAGCAAACCAGTAGTCCAAACAAATCCCTAATTAGGTAGTTAGGTGATATGGTAGATAAATACTGGACATGGAGTCAAGAAGACTTAAATTCAAACCCTGATTCAGATACTCAGAAAGCAGTGTGACTGTCTCTCTCAGTCTCAGTTTTCTCATGTATGAAATAGGTAAAGTTATACTTAGCTTTCAAGGTTGCTGTGAGCATCATATTCAAAGCACATTGCAAAACTTAAAAGACTATGTAATTGTTAGTTTTCATGATTAATTGGTGGAATTTTAGTTAATATGGAGGTTCTATAGTATGGAGGTACCTTGTCTCCCCTGTTTCCAGTGTAGAACCCTTCCTTGTAACAAAGAATACAGATAAGCAAAACAAACAAACACCTTGGTCAAATCTAACAATCTGTGCACCATCTTATACCTGTAGCCCATTAGCCCTCTGCCGAGAGGGTTTAGATAGTCATTTTTTAGCACTAGACTTCCAAAGTCACTGTACTGATCAGAGTTCACACGTCTTTAATACTGTTTTCTTCACATCATTGTGAACATTGTAGTCACTCTTCCTCATTCAAGATCTTCAAACTATCCTCAGGAAATTAGTGGCTCATGCCATTGACATCATTTCTTAGTCACCTGAGTGCAAATAGTCATAAGAAGCTTCAGGTGCTCTCTGATGCTTGACTGGGGGAAATTTATGGGCAATTCAGACAAGGGATCCTTGCTCATCAGAATTAACTTGTGATGTCCTCAGTGCCTGTTCTTGTTGAACATCTGCTTTGGCTGAGTAAATCTCCTTTTGTTAACTGTTGAATCATCTCCTATTAGGTCAATTTGTTGTAATCTTGAACTTCAAGTGTCCAGTGAAGTGACCTGAGTCAAGCCCTTTTCAGAACACAAGTCTTTCCAAATTTCTTTGAATTCTTCACATTGATCCTGCTTTCTAGGCCAGTATCTATCTGTGGAGGTTCTTAAGTCTGTCCTTTAGCCAGCACACCGACGTAAGGAAAAGTAACTGAAAACATGACTTACTAAGTTTGAATTCAGTAATCATAACACCTAAAGATTCAAGTTGTCCTCAGACTCTTTGTATGGGTGAGTCTCTTAGTTCTAGGAATCTAATGCACAAGATTTTTCAGGGCAAGATTAAAGGGCAAGAAACTTCAGGAGAGTTTTTCTATTCCCAGTTGAGCAACTATATAGATAACATGGCAGGCAGATCTTGAGAAGAGGTAATACAGGGAAAGTGGTGGTGTTGGGAAGATGAGAAGGTCAATAATTAAGGGTATGGTTGTTCCAGGAGAGGAGAAAGAAGAAAATTAAACTGCCAGCCATGAATAATGAGAAATCTTTGATGGAATTAGTGGTGGGGAACAGATACTTAATGCTTTCCTATTTCCCTCCCAGTCAAACATTTTAACTTGGAATAGACAGGAAAAAAAGCAAGTGCCTTGAGGATTTCATTTCTCAGAGTCTGATCTAGAGAAACAGGGGGAAGAAATAGGAGAATTTTGACTAGGTGACCGATGAGGGAAAGAGTCATATGGTTGTTAGGTTGGATAGAACCAGAATTGGACCCTGTTCTGGTCATGGTTTGGGGAACTTTGAAATTAAAGGAGGTTACTTTGTTAGGGCCACCACATATCTAGCAATAAGGATTTTGGAAATAGTTTGTGGAGAGAAGTTTCCTAGATGGGAGAAAATAAACTGGCACTTGTCAGGTGTTTTCGGTTGGAAAGCATGAAATTCTTTATAGGTACCTTGTTTACTAACTTGCTTTACTTTTTACAGGTTTTAGCACAGTATTACAAAAGGTTACAAGATAAATTATAACGATGATATCCATGACTTGGCCGATCTCCATCAATAATCTTCAAAATAGTGGATTATCTCTGTTTTGATATTTTTGTTTTCAACATAATGGTTCATTTATTTAACTTATGGTTTTTTTCTTTATTAAGGATTGTTAGCCTGTCAAGGTAGCAGGTTTAATTCTTTATTTGCAAGGCTAATGTTTTAAAATCATATCCCTTTGTTTTGTGAAGAAGACACAATTAGAACAGTAAAATGAATTGGTTCTGTGAACTATAGATTCACTTACATGTTGTAATTACTGTAAACTTCACTGATGGTACCTAATGTCTTTGAAACACATTAAAAATCATTGAAGCTATACACATTTTATCGGACTCCATTTTGTTTCAAGATGGCAAGCTGAATGACCAATCAAACCATTCGTAGCATATAAAATTTCATGAAAATCAGCCAATTCCTTCCGAAATTGCTATGGGACATGATAATAATTAATATTTACATAATGCTTTTAAAACCACCAAGATACTTTGTATACATTATTTAATTTAATCCTTATGAAAATTCTATGAGGTAGGTATTGCAGGCATTTTTATTCCCGTTTTACAACTAAGGATACATACTGAGCCTCAAAGCAGTTAAGTGACTTGTTTGAATCCAGATCTCATCAAATTCCTGGTCTGCTACTCTTTCCAATATGGCCACACTACGAGATAAACAAATAGAAAGTGGTGAGTCAACTCAGTTTAAACGGAGACCTCTCTTTGTTATGTCAACATATAAACCATAAGGTTGAGAACTAACGCCTCTATCCAAGTGCAATTTACCTATTTGCTGTTTGTTGATTGATATTAACTGCATGATATATCTATGTATAGACATCATAAAATATGTGAATGTAGCTTAGGCAATATACATTATTGTTTTCTGCGTTCAGAGATGAAAGGGCACTGATAGCACTGTTATCTGTGTGTGTATGTAGGTGTGGCAAAAAAGACCAAGTATCAACCTTTAGTTTTTGACTGACACTTCTATTTTGGTTTGTCAATCTTAGCTTTTTCCCTTCATCTCAAAGGCTATTATCTGTGATTACCTAGAGTTCCCCTTGTTCAGCCAACTCTGGAGGCTAATCTTATGTATCAGCAAAATTGGGACCTGACTTTGTGGTTTTATTTCAGGTGACTGGAGAAAAGTCTTCTTCTCCCAAATAGAATGGCCATAGTCTCTGAAATCCCACCAATTTGGAGTTCATTTCAACAATAAGTTATCCACCTTAAAAATGTATTTACCTCAGGAAGGATCAAGAGGGATCATTAGTCGTTTATACCTCAGTATGGATTTAATTTAAAAAAATATTTCTGCTCCAAATTCTTTCCCTCCCTTCATCTCTCCTCTACTCATTGAGAAGATAAGTACTACTACCCATTATACATACGATATCATATAAGACATACTTCTATCTTAGCCAAATTGCAAAACCAAACCAAACCAAAAACCCCCCAAAGCTGAAAACAACAACAACAAAAAACAAACAAAAAACCCCCCAGAAAAATAAAGAAAAAAATGTTCTTCCATCTGGACTCAGAGCCATCAGATCTTTATCTCTAGCATATTTCATCAGTATGGATTATTTTAATCAGATTTTCTCCTGATGCTTAGCTGAGATTGCCACTTAGGTATCAGAAGTTTTGTTAGAGGGAAGGAGAAGTAATTTTATTGTATTAAACATTTTTAGGGCACTGTAGTGAATGGTAGTGGTTGGGCAACCAGAAGATAGCCTATATAGATATGCATTTCATCTATTTGAGGGATGGATCTGAGGATTTGAATGCCTAAATGCCACTGTAGATAGAGAGGATTGGACTTGGAATCAGGAAGATCTGAGTTCAAATTCTGAACTACCTGGGGGACTTGGGTAAGTCATGGAACTTCTCAGTCTAAGTTTTCTTATCTGTAAAATGGGGGACATAGTCATTTCTATTTCCCAGGATTGTTGGGAAGCTCAAGTGAGATATTTGTAAAAGTGCTTTGCAAAAGCTAAAGCTTTGTGTAACTTAGTTTTTTTCTCATTATTCTCGTTACCTGAGAAAGATTCACAAAGAGGGACTGGAAAGCATCAAAAATTAACTTTTCCAGTTACCATAATTTTGCCAAGGGCTTGTCCTTTCCTGCTTCTAAATTTTCCTAGACATTTAATGGCAATTGACTATTACTACTATTACTACCACCCCCACCGTTTATGTAATAGTTTATATTTTATAAAGAAATTTGGTTGGATATATATATATATATATATATATATATATATACAACAAATCTGTAAAGTATACAGGACAGGAATTTTAAACCTCTGTTTTTAAGAGATGAGGATGAGGAAACTGAGACTCACATAGATTAAATGACTTGTCCTCTATTTCTCTTACCGTGTCCCACCTGCCTTGGACAGACCCGGAGATTGTCCTTCTCTGGTCCCTGGTTTCCAAATCTGTAAGATGAGATGGTTGCACTAGGAGATCCCTGAGATTCCTTTCAGCTCTACCATTCTATATTGCCAGATGTCTGGGATTACTTGGCCGTAACTCTTAGGGATAGGGGAGAATAATGGGCAGTGGGATCTGAAGAGTTAAGAAGGAACCCAAATACTTCCTATAGATTTCTCTGGGAAACAAATAAAAATAAACCACACATAAAAGAAAACATATTTGGTAAGTTGGAATGTTTTTCTGAATTTGCCAAGAAATGGCTGGTACTCTTTAAAGCAAAATAAATGTCTTTATCCTGCAGGAAAACTAAACATGCTGACTGGTATGTATGTGTGAGGATCAAATTACCGACCCAAACAAGCTAAGAGCATTCTTTGCTTATTAGGGCATAACACCTTTTTTTGATAACAAGTATAATGTTAATGAAAACACAGAAGCCAAGGTCATCTGGGGTGGGGGTGACCAAAGTCTCTTGGTCCTTTTCAACGCAGCATTGGGTACTACTAACCAGGTCACTGCATCAGTGTACTGTGAGTTGTGGTCTCCGAAGCTCTTTCAGCAGACCTCATTAATGCCCTCTACACACTTTCCCTAATGGACCTGCAGAAGCAGGTAATGTGTAAGAGAGGTCCAGTTAGGACTTGAAAGTCTCCTTATATCCCCTCCAAATGAGACTCAATCCTGTACTTTGAAATGGTTTTCAATACCTGTCAACATTAGCCCTTCAGTCTCAGTGGAAATAGGGTTGTTTATACATCACTGTCAGAAAGAATGGAGAACACACCAGTCTCTGTCAACAAAAATGTGGCACAAAAAGAGTAAGATGAAACATCAGTGTGGATTATGAATGATTCTTACAATTTATGTACTGATCCTAAAAGCGAGAAGGATCGGGAAAAGGAGGGGGGGATGTAGTAAGCCTTGGGAGACGTGTGTTTAGAATAATATTAGAATAATATTGGACCAAACCAAGCCAGGGCATCTCCAAATACCTTGAAGATAAAAAGTAGTCTCCTGTCATGGCCCAAAGGTTTGATGGGCTATGGACAAGATGTACTTAAATCCAGGCAGTAAACAACTCCTGAAGACTAAGTATCACTGAGTGTTGTTGATAAACTTAATGAGACAGGGAGCATGCTCTGAGAATGGGCATTATTGATCCTGAGGAAGAAATAAAATGGGCCAAACAACTGTCGACCATTCAGAGGCATTGCTACATTTTATTTGAAGTACCTCTGTCCAAAGTGTATGTATTTGTAAATCTGTGCCGTGTGAGTGTGATGGCTTTTGTGTAAACCATCATGCCAAGAAAAAGAAATCCTTTCCAACTCAGATACTTATTTACTTGGAAGTACTGACTTCTCTGTGCCTCCAGATTGCTGGTGGAGAACTGAGTACCAGAGAAGCTAGCAGTGAGCTACTTCTTGATTTGGATATGGGGTTGTGGGGAATGGAGAAGAGGGAGTTGTATTTCAAAAAAGTTCTCTTTTATAATGATGGCTAAAATTTATACAGCACTTTCAAGTTTGTAAAATACTCTACACATATCATCTGATTTTATTTCTACAACAATCCTGGGAAGTAGTTCATATCATTTTATTTCCATTTTATAGGTGAGGAAACAGAGGCTGAAAGAAGATAAGAGACTTGCCCAAGTTCTCATAGGTACTGAGGGTCAGTAGCTGGATTCAAACTCAGATTTAATTCACTTGAAGTGCAGCAGGTCAGCAACTGGGTCACCTGTACCCCTCTCCCCACTGCCTTTTCATTTATTTATTTATTTATTAACAAGTGACTCACATGATAGAGATCCAGAAAGGACTTATTTTTATTTTCATTTCTTGGTCTTTGTATCTCAAGCCCCAGCACATAAAAAGTGGTTATTAATGCTTGCTAAATTGAACTGAATTGAATTGGACATTAAAAGGGGAAGAGGAGAGAAGAAATGAAGGGAACTATAGAATAAGTAGCATACTTTAGGGTTCATTAAATTTAGGGTCCATTTAGTGTCCTTTCAGGGGAGTCCTTACTTTCCCTTCCTTTTCTTACCCAAGATTGCATCACCTAGTTTCCATTTTTTTTTTTTTTTTGCTCAGGGTTGCAGTCTGATTCCTGTTCTTTTGCAAACATTTTTCTTTTCTTTTTTCTTCTTTCTTTTAACTCTTAGAAAAATTGGACCTATAAATTGAATCTGCCTCCAGGCAGCTTTAACTTGCATGACCAGCACTTACTCAGCAGATAACCACAGGCCTCATTAACCCTGGCCAATTCTCAGGAGTTGTATTTTTGGGCAGGGTAGGGGGGCCAATATGAATTATTTTTTGATAATTTCTTGAGTGGGTTTGGAGTAGAACCTTCCCTCTCATCACTTTTTTCCTCCTTGAATAAACATGTTTGTTTTCCTATCTGCAGAATCCTTGTTCTTTTCAGTTTTTTTTAAAACTTCTTTGTTAAAACATTTAGTCCTTCATCAGCTTTTGCAAAGAGATTTGTGCGTTTGGTGGTCAAGGGCCAGTTTAGCATCAAAAGTACCTTCAGTACAGTGAAGAATGTTACTATAAACAGGGTTGGTTATTCATCTTATCTACAGAGAATTTCCCTTATTTGTTTGTTTATTTTATTTGACAGTAGAAACTATACTATATATGGAACAGGTTAGTGTGATGTAGCTTAGTTAGTAAGTTAATAAGCATTTATTAAGCCCTGTACAACAGAGCTAGGCACAGTGCTAAGCATTAGAGATACAAAGAAAGGCAAAAGACAATTCGCCTTTGGGGAGCTCATAGTCTAATGGGGGAGAAACATGCAAACTATGTAAAACAAACAAACAAACAAACCATATACAGGCTGAATAGGAACAGAGGGAAGGCACTTGATTTAAGAGGGCTTAGGAAAGGTTTTCTGTAGAAGGTGAAATTTTAGTTGGGACTTGAGGGAAGCTGGGGAAAGCAGAAGGTAGAGACAAGGAAGGTATAGGATGTGGAGAAAAGCATTGCAGGCTTGGGGACAGTCAGAGAAAGTGATCCAAGCTCAAAGTTTAGATAATTCTAATTTTATAGGCAAGATTCCAAAGTAGCATAGTTTGGGGAAAGTTGAGCCAAAGTTGGCCTTTTCTCTTATCAGGTGGAATCCATGTGTTGGCCTTGGCTGCATCTCATAGAATCTCTAGCATTTGCTTGATCTAATGTTCACTGTGAAGACAGGTTCAGGAAACCTATCAAGTTTAAGCCTATCCTTACTTGTCACTTCCTCTCTCCATCTTTCCTGTACCAAATATCAGTGATACTGCTATTGCTATAAGAGCATATGACAGGGCAAGATTAGGGTTAAGGGGAATTGGAAGAAGGAAAAAATCACAAACTTCAGGGAGGGCTGGGAAGATTGCCCGGTGTTATTAACAAAAGAAGCAGCCAAGTATACAGAAAGAAGCCTGTGTAGAGAGGAAGCAAGGAGGTGGGAGAGAGGAGAGACAATACAGTGGTGAGGAAAGTCTGTAACAAACAATCCAGAAGCACTTGCAGAATGCTGACTGTTGGCAAAGCTCTGGGTTAAGTGCTGTGGGGTTTGCAGAAAAAGTATAAACTAGATTGTTCCCATCTAGTAATGTAGTTGGAGAAAACAAGGTAGGTGCATATGAAAGAAGTCACTAAGTTCCTTGTCCAGTAGTAGAGGGGAGGGCAGTCGATGTTAGTGCTTTGGGAGCAAAGGGAAGGAAGCAGGACTCCCATGTAGACACCTTTGCATTATTCCCTACAGGGACTCCATAAGCTCTCAGACTCCAAGATGTTTTCTCTGGAGAGTCCCAATATCATGTGTTAAACAATGCTACACAAGGCAAGATGGCAGATAGCTACCATGTTAAAAGGACATAGATAAGAGATATGTTTTTTTTTTCTAAATGATGAATTAAACATGGGCAATGGATAACTGAGGTTCATTATAACTAGTACAAGGAAGTGTGTGATTAATGAAGAGTGAGCTGTAGATTAAGCATTTATTAAGCACTTACTTTGTGCCAGGCAAGGTATTAAGTACTGGGAATTTAAATATAAATAAACAAGATTGTGACTGCCTTTAAGGAGCTTAGTATCTAAGGTGGGGAAGATAAGACATAAAGTGGAGTTGGAAAACTAGGAGGAGAATAAGGCCAGTTGTGAAGTGTAGACATTTCTGGGAGGAGGCAGCAAGGACTGGTTGCTAAAGGTCATCTAGTAGAGCCCAGGGTGCTTTCCAGGGACATGGAGTCCAAAGTTTCAATGGCCCTAGTGGCCAGAATGGAGGGATGGGAAGGGCAAGGGAGGGCTGTGAGACTGAAGTCTATAGTGAAGGCAGCATAGTCTAGGGATACTTGGAAACGGGTGTGGAGGCCTGTTTCCTTGAAAGATAAGGCAAAAGTTCATCCAATGGTGCAGATAATAAATGTTTCAGAGTCTGGATGAAGAAGGGAGTACGTCCTGTATGTACATGTAATGATTGCTGTTACTGGTAAATGTTTAACAACTGGCCCTTGGGGGGATAATGTACACAGGACACACTTTTGAGTTTAATCAGTGCTAGTTCTCTATTACTTGCTTTATTGTAGACAACCAACAAAATTATAAAGTCCTGATTTATAGCATTTCCTGATTTCTTGAGGTGCAAAATACTCCTACTGAAAACTGAACAGTTAATTCTTCCAAGTCAAGGTGAGCCAGCTGTAACACACCATTGTTCTAGGACAATGTAAGTTCTTTTGACTTTTAAAAAATATATCCAGATGGCTAACACAGTGTCTGGTGCATAAAAGCTCAGCCGCTAACATTTATTAAGCACCTACTATATGACAGGCACTGTACTTAGTAAAGCCTTGTTGAATTAAATTCTGGCTGGCTTGAGTGGTCAGGATAAGTTTAATAGAAGAGATGAGATTATATTTGAGATTTAAAAGCCAGTCAAAATTTCATTGGTGGAGATGGAGAAGGAAGACATTGCAGTTTGAGAGAATGCATGAAAATGGGAATTGTAAGACTTGGTTAAGGGCCAGTGGGTAATCTAGTTTGATAGGAGTGGAGGAATCATGCAGGGAAGGAATGGATATTAGGCTGCAAAGACAGGTTGGGGCCAAGTAGAGGAGCATTTGGAATGTCAGGGGAAGGGCATAATGTTGACAAATCAGACCAGGCCATTGGCTTATGAACAGGAAGAGTTTTTGAAGGACATGATATCAGTATGAAAAGTTTAAGGATGTCAAACATCCTTTAAGAAAGGTTAAGTATTCATTAATCTCTTAATGATCTAAAAGGGTCTTCCCCTGCCAGTCTGATTTTTTTTATTAAAAGGGGCCATCCCTTGAGTAACTACTTAAAGAAGTCTATTCATTGAATGGGTGTATCTCACTCAAGGTGAGACTCTGATAAGACCTTAGCCTAAAAGGGCCAGGGTCCCTCATTGCTTCCTGGGACATCTCCAGTCATCCTGATGAATATCAGGCCACTGGACTCACATGGCTCTGGAGGAGAAAGTGAAGTTGGTGACCTTGCACAGCCCTCCCTCACTCAAATCAAAGTCAGCTGCAAGTCATGTCATCATCCTGATGTTGTGGTCTTCTCCGAGAACAAAGGACAAACCCATTGATGAAGATATTCCCAAAGTCTTGATCCGTTAAAAGCTTAAGACTATGCTAAGACTTTTGGAATACGTTGTATATTCAAATATGCTTACATAAATATGTACATTGATATAGACATGTGTCTTCAAGTTTTACAAAGTGCTTCACTATTTCTAGGCCCTCAAAGTAAATTCCATGGGAACTAATGAAGACAGTGATGGCCTAGGAGGTCTCCAGCTGAGAGGATAAGCTAAGTCAGGATCCCTACTTGGAATCAGGGATGGTTTAATGGATGGTTGCCATTTGAACTGAAAAGGATAAATAAAATTTAACAAATGTAAGGAGGAGAGGCAGGTCACTATTTAGGGTATAATGTGAGCAAAGGCTCATAGCAGAAGTGTCTATGTGGAACACTAATTAGATTGACCAGAGCTTAGAACATGTAGAGGGGAGCAGTTTGAGATCTAGCAGAAGAGGTGATGGAAAAACTTAATACTGGTGATCTAAAGACAAAAATGAGATAATCCTTGGCTTCAAGGAACTTATATTCTAACTGAGGAGATAGTATACACTCATATAAGTATATACACAATGTATCAAAAAATGGATTCTAGGTAGTTTTGGGAAGGAGGACACTTACTAGAAACTGAGGGGCATCAGGAAAGTTTTAATGTAGGAGGTAGTACTTTAGACTTATCTTGATACCAAGGGATTCCAAGAGGTGGAGACAAGGAGATAGTACATTTATTTCAGGCCCAAGAGAATGCCTATACAAAAGTACAGAGGTGGGAGATGGAGCATTATGTGTGTGAAACAGCAAGGAGGCAAACACAGTTGGGATCATGGAGGAGGGAAGGGTGTAACAAGACTGCAGGTAAGAAGGGGTCAGCTAAGTTATGAAGAGATATAAATGCCTACCAGGAGTTTACAGTGGATCCTGGAGTTAATCATTGGTGTTTATTGAGTAGTGGAGGGACATGATCAGACTGTACTTGAGTAAAATCACTTAGACAGCAGTGTAGAGTAAGTGCAGAGCACTGTCCTAGGCAATGGGGAGAGATGCAAAGTAGAGCTAAGATGTAGATCCTTGTCCTTAAGGATTTTACCATCTAGTAGCTACAATTCAAAATCAATCAATCAATGAACATTCACTAAGTGCTGGCTGTGTGCCAGATATTGTGTGCTAGATGCTAAAATGTAAATACAAAAATGAGATAGTACCTGCTCTCAAGGACTTTATGGAATATTTTATGAAATGTGCTTTAGAAAATTATAAAACAAACTGTATGACCCCAGGCAAGTCACTTAACCCTGATTGCCTCAAAAAAAAAAAGTGAAAAAAAAGTTACAAAAAAAAGTGCTATATGAGATATGAAGGGAAGATGGCTGCTAACCCAGGAGAATCAGGAAAGCCTTCCTGGCAGAGACATTTTTTTTTTCTCCCAACAAGTTTGATCCTAAAAGGGGAAGGAAGTTATAGATGGATGGGATAGTGGCTATCTTCAAGTACTTGTAGGAATGCCATCTGGTAGAGGGATTTGACTTTGTTCTGTGTGGCACCAGGAGACATAGCTAGACCCAGAGGTAGAAATTACAAGGAATCAAATAATTGCTCAATATGAGGAAAAACACACCAAAGACTAGGTGAAAGCACTCCAGTCTTAGGAACCATCAATAGCGATGAATCTTGTGCTGCTTATACAGCTGTTTTCCACATTTCTCCTTGTCATCAACTCTGGCTGATGACAGCATATTTAGCTTGAAGTCTATGACTTGTGTTGACCTCTTTCTTGTGGAGGTTCCTGCCCACAGGTTTGAGTAAATTCTTAGTTTGCCAACTTTTGGGTCACAGTGGAAAGCTTTTTTCAGGAATGATATTCCCTGGTGATGCATCATCATAGGGTTTTCATGTTGATTTTTAACCGGTGCTTTTGCTGCTGTCCCAGTTGCTTCAAAATTCCATCTTCATGTTTTAATTTTGTACTTGTACCCTTAGGCTATTCTGCTAAAAGTAGACTTTTTTTTTTTTTAAGGAATAAGCTAATTGATTACTAAAGAATGGAAATAATTTTCCTAGTATCACTCAATGCCACCTCCCATAGGAAAGCTTCTCAGACTCCCTTAGTTGGCAGTACCCTTCCCCTTCATACCTCATAAAGGTAAGAAGAAGTAAAATCAAACAAATTTAATCCTGGGAACTCTTGTTCAAAATTCAGAAGGGCAGAGCTGGCTAGCATAGTGAAAGGAACTGAAGGCACTTCACGAGTGAGATTTTTGGATCTCTTCAACCTTTCTTCCAAATAAACTCCTTCAAGCCTGACCTTGAATCTGGCCCTTTCCTTCTCTTTCCCCCATACTCTTCTCTCCTTTTAATGTTTTATTAAAAGATCGACATAAGGAGGCATTGGGAGGAAAGTTGAATTCTGAGTCATAGGACCTGATCTGAATATTGTCTATGCCTCTGTGTGATTTTGGACAAATCACACACACAATCTTTGTGACCTTGGGCAAGTCCTTTATCCTTGCTGGGACACAATTTCCTCATCTATGAAATGATGGGGCAGAAATAGATGATGTTTATGGTCCCTTATAGATCTAGAGCTGTGAGTACATAGACATCATTATAACCAATACAACTCTTTTTAGTAACTGTTTCCATTTAAATGAATTGATTTCAACACATAGAACATCCTAACAATTATTTGGAAACTTCCCATAAGAACTCATTAGAATTCTCTATTTATTCTTGCTCATTTTTCCCTCTCCTGTTGTTGTAGTGAATATATATTCTACACTTCAGGTTTTATTTTTTTCCCTTTGTGTTATTTCATCAAAGTTTTTCCAGATTTCTTGGTATTCCTTACATAGGTTGATCTTTACTGTATTAATATGCTACGCACACACATACACACACACATTTTTAATCAGGATTAATTAATTGGACACAAGCCTTTCCATCTGATGCTCCTCAGGTTCTTGTTTGGGGACCTTTTCCATTTCCCTATGACGTTTCCACTTGTGCTTCTTCCTTCAAACTCAGGGATGCTTTTAGTTTTTGACGAAGGAAAACTGAACGAGGGTATGCATTTCTAAAACCATTCCCTGTAATCTATTCTCTTTGCCCTCCATGGTTTCTGCGTCACAGGCAGGGAGACTCTCTTTGATGACTACTGAGCTGTCCTTTACATTATTCATAAGTCTTTTTATTTCACCTACTTTGGCACCCGATGGGGACAAACAAATGCTACAAACAAGGCACCCATGAAAAAGAATATGTAATCAGTCTTTAAAAATTCCTTCTACTCTTCCAAGCTCTCACATGTGATAGTGGAATACTAGCAGCTGGCTAGTCCCACTAGCTTGATGACTTGCTCATTGTAAAAGTGATTGCTGTTTGATGATTCTTCGTATACTGGAATTTGGCCTCCATAAAGGCATCAGGCTTCACAATTCCTGTCAGATTCTTATACATATTTAAGGATTGACTGTATAAATTTAACAACAAATTCTGTAGAGCTGGAAGACTTTTGACCTACTAAGAGTAAGGGGAAATAGAGGTATAGTTCTTGCTCTGCCATTAATTAGATTTATGATGTTGGGCACAGCACTTCCCTTCTCTCTTGGCTTCCGTTTCTTCCTCTAGAAGAGGAAGGAGCTGCATTAAATGGAGAATGGCTCAACAAACTGTGGTATAAGAATGTGATGGGATAGTCCTGAGGCATAAGAAATGAGGATGATGAAGAATACTGAAGGCATGGGAAGACTTCTATGAACTGATGCAAAATGAAGTGAGGGGAACCAGGAAAACAACATGCACAATGACTACAATGTAAATGAAAGCACAATTAAAATGAAACAACATTGTATCATTGTAATGACAAAAAATGTACCTCCCTTCTTTACAGAGGAAGGGGACTGAGGATGTGGGATGTCCCAAATGCTCTTTGACTTAGGTGATGTATTGGTTAGCTTTGTTGAAATGCTTCCCTCTCCTTTTTCATATTACAAATTCTTTGCTTCAAGGGATGGACCTCTGAGAAGGGCAGGAAAGGGAAGAATAATTTAGAACTAAAGGAGATGTAAAAGCCAAAGATATCAATGAAAATTTAAAATTAGAAAAGTGAAAGAATAGAAGTTGAACTAAATGTTTTCTAATGACCCTCCAACACTAAGCAGCTTATGATTGTAAGGGACTGTGGAATTGTGGCTATTGCTTGTCTGACCTACATCCAACTCCAAAGACTCAGGATGTGCAGATAGAAAATCATCCATCCAGGTAGGGCCAATGCCTCCAACTTATGCTGGGGTTGATATAAGATATGACAGTTTTCAAAGTGCAGATATAAATTCAGATGGAGAAGTCATGGGGCCTGAGAATGGTCTAGGAGCTAGCTCTTATTTCCTACTAAGAAGGAGAGAGTGTTCTAGATTATGAAGCATGTGAATTTTTAAGAGTTACCCTAAAGATGATGTATGTAAAACATTTTGTAGACATAGAACATTAAACTTACCATTATTAGTAGTCAATAACTAATCTAATGATAGGTAGTATTGCCTAGTGGAGACAGACTCAGGAAACATCTGAGTTTAGGACCTACCTCTGACACATGTTGGCTGTATGACCCTGGGCGATTCATTGGATCTCTTGGGGATCCACAAGCTCTCTAAGACCATAAGCTGAGAATCAGTCGATGAATTAACATTTATTAAACGTCTACTATGTGGAAGGCATGTGTTAAGCATTGGGGATACAAAGAAAGGCCAAAATGAATCCAGTCCCTACTCTTAAGGAATTAATAGTTTAATGAAAGAAAACATGCAAAGAGATATATGGGATACATACACACACGTACATATATATGTATACACACACATATATATATAACATATATGATAAATTGAAGATATATATATGGGAGAAATTGAAGATAATCCACAGAGGGAAGGTATTAGGATTAAAGGGCATCAGGAAAGGCTTCCTGTAGAAGTTGGAATTTTAACTGGGACTTGAAAGGCCAGAAGATGGGGATGAGAAGAGTGCATGCTGATCTGCTTTGGTGGAGGGAGTTTCTGCATTTGGAGTTTTTTATATCAAAGACATCACAGATGGAGTCCTAACCTTCCCTGCCAACCCCCTCTTCCTAATACCCAAGCCTTCTCCATGCCCCATTTCCCCCGATTCCTACCCACAGATCTGACCCAGGCTGTTAGGAAGCCAAGCATTTCTACTCTGACCTTTTAAGAGGAGGGATTCAAGGGCTTCGGAGCCACATTCATGATTAGGATGGTTTTGACTCTTAGACTATTTGGAAAGCTAGCTAACTGGGGTGTGTGTGTGTGTGTGTGTGTGTGTGTGTGTGTGTGTGTGTATTTTGCTGTACCCACCTTACTTTTTCTTATTTAAAGCTCTTTGCTGGCATGGTTTGCTTGGCAGTCCACTAAATACCCTGAAAGCTTCAAGGAACCCTGAAAGCTTCAAAGCCATTGACTTTTGTGTGGGGACATAGAAGCTTTAGTGAGGTCTCTGTGTGTGTATATTTGTATGTCAATGTATAGCTGTACAGCTATTGTTCTGAGTTGCCTGGGGGACATATGATAAGGGAGAGGGGAACAAGCATTCATTAAGCACTTAGTGTGTGCCAAAAGCTATGCTAAGTTCTTGACAAATATCTCATTTGGTGGAAAAGACCTTGTTGTTGTGTTGTGTGGTGTAGGTGATATGGCCCCAAAGTTGAGATGGGGGGGAAGGAATATAGCTTGCCTTTTATTTGTTGTCATCAGACAGTTCTCATAATTTTGAATAGTTTCACAGTCCTTTTTACTTCCTGTTCATAATCTGTAGCCTTTTAATTATCTGTACTACAAAATGTTGATGTTTAGAGGTCTCAGGTACTTGTCTCAGTGCCAGTAATGGGGACAGGAGGGACCAGTACTTAAAAACTTCTATTGAGGAGAGAGACAATGTGGCTTAATGGATAGAGCTGGCCTCAGAGCCAGGAAGACTTGGATTCAAGTCTCATCTCTGACACATCCTGGCTATGTGATCCTAGGCAAATTGTCAGATCTTTCAGGGCCCCAGGCAGCTCTTTCAGAATATAGATTACAGGAAGAAAAGGGGTGATGGAAAGGAGGACAGACTGGGGAAAGGGGGATGGGGTGCATGTTGCCTTGATGGGGTAGGGGGTGAGAGAGAGATGGGGAGAAAATTTGGAATTCAAATTCTTGTGGACGTAAATGTTGAAAACTGAAAAATAGATAAATCATATATTTTAAAAAAAAGTATATAGATCACAGGGCAGTTACAAATCTTCACTGGTGGAGGGAGTTTCCTCTCTGGAGTTCTCTGTACCAAGGAAACCATAGGTCTGAACCAAAGGAGGAAAGATGTTAGGAAAGGAAATTGACCAAAGGAAGTTAGTGTCGAGTGTGGCATCTGCTAACAATACTCATGTCAGACTTGATCAGAAAGTGGAATTCTTTCAAGGAACTTCCATCAAGGGGGTGTTGTGATTGAAAAAGATACTGGCTCTGGTGTCAGGGGACTTGGGTTCAAATACTACCTATGACACTTACAACTGGGTGAACACAGACAAGTAAAAATATGGGCAAGTAATTTAATGGGGTATCTTTATTCTTGCCTCTAAAAGAAGGGAGTTGTACTAATTGACTTCTGAGGTTATGATCCTCTTAATCTAAATTCCAAAGATTCAGGATTCTCAAGCAGGAAGCTGACTCTCCTTTTGCGGGGGACTAGGGCCCCTGCTGTTGTCTGCATTGCCAACCTAAACATAGCTGTTGTGGGGACAGTGGGTTTCCCCCGCTCAATTCTCTTTTACCCAGAGGATAATCTCAGAAATCAGCACTGCAGTGCAGATTGACTGAGATGATATTATGTGGAAGGTTGAATGGTTACAAATGGGCTGACTCAGCCAGTTGCTTTCGAACTGTGGTACTAAGTGAGCACCCTCAAGCAATAAAGAAATACTTTTTGACCTGCCATATCTGCACATTATCAGCAAGCAAGTAATCTCACTGAAACAACACCAGAACTTTGATATCTTGTCTTATCGAATTTTCATACCACCTTTATGACAGGAATAACAAAGACTTTTCACTGGGCCGTGACATCCTTGGGAGACTGGAGACATAAGTGGAAGTGGTTGTTTTTTTCCTATCATTTGTGTCATTGGGTGCAAGGATTTATTTTTCATTAGCATGCATTTCCTTGGGTACAGTACTGCACGGTCATTTCAGATTCCTCTGCAATATTACATATGATATTTTTCTCATCATTCCAGCAAAATGAACCTCCCTCAGTGTTTTTGAAGAGCGTGGGCCCAGACATGTGCAGTCTCACCTTTACCCCATCCCTGAGAATATGGCAAGGGACAAGTCTCAGTGTCCCTAATGCCTATATGGGCAAGAATTTAAAGGATATCAACCTAAAAATCCTTTTATGAGTTGACTTTGAGACTGATGATAGGAACGGTTGTTTTAGATGTTTTCAGTTCAGAATTAAATTTATGATGGATTTTAGTGCTACAGACATGGAGGTGTATGGAATTTGATGAGGTACAGAGGTTGGAGGATCAGGCACCTAGTCTTTTTGATACAGAATATAGGACAAAGACATCCAGAAATAGCCCACATCTGAATAAGGCCAGAAGTACCATTCTCAGGATTCTAAAGGGTTATACAAGGAGGGTAGTGGACATTCTTCTTAACTGAATAGTGAACAGAAGACTATGTGGTGGAGACTGGTACATTTTATGTCTCTTGTATCCTTCGTGCATTCTTCAGTCCAGTAACATTGATCTTGCTTTTTCTAGAGCAAGGAACTCCATCTCCTGACGCCCAGCATTTGCATTGGTTGTGTCACTCATACCTGGAATGCTCCCTCCTCATCTCTGCCACTTAGCTCCTCTGACTTCCTTCAAGTTCCAGCTAAAATCTTACCTTCTTCAGGAAACATTTTCTGATCCCTTTTAATTCTAGTGCCTTTCCTCTGTTAATTATCTCCAATTTATCCTGTCTATAGCTTGTTTGTGTCTAGTTGTTTGCACGTTGTCTCTTCCATTAGCTCCTTGAGGGTAGGGGTTTTCTTCTGCCTTCCTCCGAATTTCTAGCACTTGGCATATGCCTCACATATAACAAATACTTAATAAATGCTTATTGACTGACGGACTCTTATTTTATGGAGGATAGATGAGTGTGTGACCCTGAGCAACCTCTTAGTGACTCAGAGAACTCTCTAAGAGTGTGAAGAGAATGCAAAACTTCATTGGTAGAAGGAGTTTCCTCACCCCAGTGAAATCCCAGGTCCTAACTGAAAAACAGATATGCTTGGCAACTCTATGCGAATTTATGGTATCCTTCTGAATGGACAGAGAAGTGAATTAAGTGTCAATTATGTAACCCTAGTCCCAAAACCCATTGATGTGGTATTCTCTCCTCCTGGTAGAGTAGAATGTCCTGGGCCTGCATGAAACAGACTCCTATGGAATTCATTATGAAGTCACTGTGACTATCCTTGGGGCCCAGGGTGACCTCCTTCATCGATTCTGCTTCAGCTTTCCAAAGCTCTACATAAGATCTTACATTCTTTATGACCAATGCTGCATTCTCTTTGCTAGTACATCCAACATAAGCATGGCTATCTGATCCATAATTTTAACTAAAGGTGGATCTGTTACTCTGATGATTACCTGGTAGAGGTATTTTTATGGCAGACTTTCCTGTTCTCCATTCCTTTGGTCTTTTGACACTGTAGGGAGAAGAGGGTTGTGCACTGATCCATTGTCTCAGGTCCTGTGACTCCAGCTCAGTACGGGGGCGGGGGGGGGGGGCGGGATACGTTGCTCCTATGGCCTCTACTTGAGTAGACCTGGAGCTTGCTGAGGTCTGGATTATAGTGGTCCTTGAAGCTCAGGAGTCCTTGTCTCACCTTGGACATTGTTGGCCATGGTTTCTATGTCTGCATTGCGCTGATCACATGAGTTTCACGAAGGTCATATAACAAGCCCTAGAACAATCTCTATACCATAACTTTTCCTACATTCTCAGAATTCACAGTGCATATCTATATTTCTCCGTACTTGTTGTTTCACCCAGATGAAGAAGTAAATAGGATTTCCTTTTTTGTGTTGTAGAGTATTGGAGAAAAAATTGAAGACTCAGCTCCCACCCCTCAAACATCTCAGCTAAAGTTTGTATACTTTTATATTAGGTAACATTTGACCTTGCCTCTTTGTTTTTCTTTTAGCAAATAAACCCATGTATCCAAATAGTAAGACAGAAATCAGAGGAAGTATATATAGGAGAATGTATGGTCTCCCATTGAGAATAAGGCAAACTCAGCTCACCTAGGAGAGAGTCCCAATCTCACCCAAGGGGATGTTCTCCAAAGTCTCTGCTTATAGCAAGCTGGGGATAGGGACATGATAAAGATTTCTATTTCCTATCATCTTTACTTCTTATCAGAGTCTTTTTCTTCATCAACCTGAAGTGGGGATGGCATTGTCCATCATCTTTCTTGAAGTCAGAAACTAGAGATGTCTGACTGCAGAGTCCAGAGAAAAAACTCCAGGAAGACTGAAGAGACTTAAATTTTCTGGCCAACTCTGCCCTGCCCCTCATGTGGGCAAGAGACACTAATCTCCACCAACAAGGAGAGTCTAATACCAATGGACTTTGAGACTGGAATTACATTTATATATCTGGAACTTAAAAAAAAACCTCATATTATATTTGCCACTATGGCCACCATGTTTGTGTGTGTCTTATATTCCCTATTACATCATATTGATGCCATGAAAGTAGGAACAATTAATTATCTTTTTCTCTCTCCCAGTGCTTACCAAAGTGTTTTTTGTGTAGGAGGCACTTAATGATTAAAGGAATGGATAAACCAATGAAGAATGGAAACTCTTTTAGGGAAAGGAGTTTCTTTTTTGTCCTTATATTCTGGACGTCTAGCAAAGTGTCTGATACTGAATTGAAATGAATGAAGAGTTTAAGTCCCCTGCCAAAGGGAAACAGGAAAACAAGATTATCTTGTTTTCCTTTGCATGATTTCTATCTTTGCCTCATCTGCTTAGGCTGGAGGAATGTAAAAGTCACAGGACTTAGAATCAAGATTGAATCCTTTGGTGCAATATGTCAGTATTCGGGAGATCAAAGGCAAGTCCGGATCCTCTTTCCTCCTTTGTGAAATGGGAATAATCCTGCTTATATCACCTGAATTCAGAAATTAAGAAATTTCACTCCATAAATTGGGAACTTTTATTCTTTGTTTTGTTAATCAACCTCTTAGGATCTCATAGTTACCTGTGCAGAGGAGTGACTTCCTAGTTTTTGGGAATATGGTCTAGTGATGGATGGGAGAATCAGTGCCCATGTTTCTCAGTAGGGAGAGGGACCACCATGGGTCAGGAATCTGTGACCTTGAGGTCACATGTGGCCTTTGAAATCCTTGAGTGCGGCCTTTTGACTGAGTCTGAATTTTACAGAACAAATCCTTTTATGAAGGGGATTTGTTCTGTGAAATTTGGATTCAGTTGAAGAGCCACAATGGAGGATCTAGAGAGCCAAATGTGGCTTCAAGGTCACAGGTTCCCCACCTCTGGACAAAACAGTTACAACGATTTTATGTTACAGAGCAGTAGTTCTGAAAGCGTAGTCCTCAGGCTCCTGAGGGTCTCTGAGACCTTTCAAGGAGTTTGTGAAATCAAAACTATTTTCATAATAATACTAATTTGTTATTTGCTTATTAAAATATGTCTCCCTTTTCTGACTACATAATTGTGTGAGGCTGAATTTCTTCATATACTTCAACCAAAACAACATATGGCAACAGACTAGATTTGTGAGCAGATATGAGAATCTAGTTGTCTTCTATTAATCTGGACATTAAAGCAATTTGCAAAAATATGGAAAACAATGCTATTCTTATTTTTTTTGTTTTAGAAAATACAGTTACTTTTCATAAAGTATGTTAACATGTAATACATTTGTTAAGTACTTAACAGATATCTTTAAAAATGTTTTAATTTCTAATATGGCAAATATCAATGGATATGACTCACATAAACCGGAACTCTTTGGGATCCTCAACAACTTTTAAGATTATAATGTGGTCATATATAAACTATATTGGATTGCTTACTGTTTCAGGGGAGGGAGTAGGGAAGGAGGGAGGGATAGAATTTGGAATTCAATACTTTAAAAAAAAGTTAAAATTGTTTAACGTAATTGGGAGAAAATGATTTTTTTTAAAAGAGCATAATGTGGTCTGCAGACCAAAAAATTTGAAGATTGCAGGAATAGAGAACTCTCCAGTGTGGGAACTTCTTTTACCAATGTAGTTTGGTTCCTTTTCTGCAGCTTCTAGTCTTAGGGGAGTTCCCAGACCAAAGACAGTGCTCTCTCCCTTCTTCCTTTTTCCCCTTTCCTGTTCCCCCAAACACTGATAATGCAGAAACTGGTAGATCTAAAGGTGTAAATGTTAAGATCATAGTTCTAGAGCTACAAAAAACCTCAAGAAGTCATCAGGTAGAATCTCTTCATTTTACAGATAAGGAAACTTACCTCTGAGACCAAGTGACTTGCCCAAGGTCATTAAGTAATAAGCTTCAGAGATAGGGACCCAGGTTCCCTGACTCCTGAGTCCATGCTCTTTCAACTCTATTATACCGCTTCCTTTAACATTGCTTTCCTTACCAGCCACTGTCCTGGAATGCCTCAGAAGCAAGGAAAACTTTGACACAAATTAGAGATGGTACCTTTTCAATACAAAAGGGGAAATCTGGAAAGCCAATTTTAGAGCTGCTAGGCAACCTCCCCTTCCTCCACATACATACCCACTGATCTGATGTAGACCTGTAGAGAAAAAGGCTTAAAGTATTATAGAAACATGAAGTATTACTAGTGTACATGAAGCTTCTTTTGCACTATAAAGGACATAGTTTATATACACATATAAAGTCAGACCTTAGAACTTAAAAAATTAAATTTATTTCTGACTAATGTGAGACTTCTGGATATACATATGAGCTCTGAGGTAGGGGAAGAGGAGGATAATGTGAATCTCTACCATGGCAAATCTTGACTTTATAAAGCTTTAGAATTGTAAGGAACATTAATGATCACTTAGACCAATAATTTCATTTTACAGATGAGGAAACTGAGGTTCAAGGAAGTGAAGTGATTTGTACAAGTTCATATTGGTAGATAGGGGATCTGGAATTTGAATTGAATTGAAATTAAGTTCTCAAAGGGTTTTCAGTTTAGCACCTAATCCCCATTCACATCTGGGTTGTCTTTTTTTTTTTTTTTAACCTCAGATATTTCAAAGCCAAGTTGAATGTCATGTTGAGCAAGGCTCTGGATCTGTTGGCCTCACAGGGCTAATTCCAAGCTAATTGGTCCAGCTAAACTGCCTTGAGCTTGGGAAAGACTCTAGTTCAGGAGTCACAGATATGGAAATCCTGGGACCCTGCTCTCTAGAGGAGAGGCTAAACAGCTCAAAAATTCCTCCACTTCCCCTCTCCCCCATCCTACTCATGGTGAGGAGAGGTTTCTGCTTCCTGAAGTTTCATCGGAGTTACACTCTTCAATTGGAACTCAGAAAGTGGCATCTGTATTTAATTTTCTTCTGACCCAAATTCTTGAGCTTGTAACTCTGTTCCTGGGTCTGGGCATCATCTGAAAGGTTACAATTTCATTGATGGACCTGGTTTAACAAAATTCTCAGGTAAAGGACAGAGAGGGAATTTCCAGCCTGCTCTGTAGCTAAACTCATGGAATCTTCTTAGAGGCTGCGAAAAGATTTTTTGGGATAGAGAAAACCCCGATCTAGGAAAGTCACAGACTATAGAATTTAAGGGTAGAAGTGAACTTAGAAGTCATCTTATCCCCACTGTTTCATTGTACAGATGAGGAAGCAGAGCCATCTTATTGTATCTTATCCATTTTACTCCATGGATACATGCTTGTCAGGGTTAATCCCACAGTATAGGAAGTGGGGTGTGGCTTACCTCCCAAGCCTTTCCCTATCACCGTTCTGATATGATATCACTGATTATAGCTGTGATACTTTAGTCCTGGAAGGACCTCTCCCTTTTATTCATTTGCTGAAATCCTACTTACCTATGCTTTAAGGCCCAGCTCAAAGGATAAGTCCTCCAAGAAACTGGCTCACATCCACACCCTCCCTCACTCCCATAACAATCAGATATTATCTTTCCTTCTTTAAACTTTGAGTAGATCTTTGTACCTGTTTTTATGCTTTTACCATATTATATTCTACAGAATTTAATTTCAATTAGATCCTACAAACATTTATTAAGTTCCTACTGTGTTCCAAGTATGTTAGTCCTAATATGTGCAAAAGTGTTTTAGATTTTGAGGATACCAAGATAAACTCTGCTTTCAAGGAACTTGTATTCTACTGGGTGGGACGCAATATGTACGCAATATAAAGTATATTCAGAGAGTGCTATGCTAATTACTTGGGGGGGGGAGCGGTGCAGGGGAATCTGGAAAAGTCTTGTGTAGAAGTCCGCCAAGTTGCAATGTTAAGGAACCCAGGAATTTCAAAAGCTAGAGGTCAAGACGGAGCAAATTCCAGGCATGGGGGACTGCTTGTACAAAGGCATGCAAGTGGGTGATGATTTGTTGAATGCAGGGGGACAACTAATAAGCTAAGAAGGGAGAGCAGGAGGAGTAATATTTGTATGGCACTGCCTACTTATGCATGCATTAAATTCCCCTTTACATTGTAAGCTCCATGGAGTAAGGGACCATTTGCACGTAGGAAGTATTTAATAAATGGTTATCAAACGAATGAATAAAGCAGTGAACCGTTCTTAAAATAGGGTTCTCAACGATTGAAATGCAGACAGCATAATTCTGATTGTGGATGAGTCAGTTTCCGATTGTAAAGTTCCCTCAAGGTACAGTCCCTGACCATGGTGCACAAATGGTTCTTTTTTCTTAATGCTAACGATTTCAAGCTAGAATTTATGGAATCTGAGCCAGCACTAATGTATAGTAAGTCACGACTTTGGAGGTTTTAGTGGAACTTAAGGACAAATACTGCCTTTAAATCATGTTTGTAAAATGTAGGTGAAGTGGGGGAAGTTTCCTTCAAGGTTACATACAGAGACCAGATATATCCTGTATACCCAGCCATGGATCTGAGTGGACACATACACACATAAGGAGCAGCATAGTACAATGGATTGAGGTTGGACTCAGGGTCAGGATATACTAGGTTTGAATTTGACTGCAGAGTCTTACTAGTGTCCTGGACAAGTTATTTAACCTCTGCCAATCTCAGTTTCCTTATCCATAAAATGAAAATCATAATTATAGCTGTCTCATAAGATGATTATATCAAGTCAGATGAGATGTTTTACATATATATATATAAATCTGTATGCATGCATATATATTCATATACATACATCTACAGATAAACACATATACACACATAAACACACAGCTAGGTGTTGCAGTGGATAGAGCACCAGGTCTAGAGGCAGGAAGACCTGAGTTCCAATCTGACCTCAGACACTGTTTGTGTGGCCCAGACAGGTGAATTAACCCTGTTTGCCTGTTTCCTCATCTCTAAAATGAGCTGGAGAAGCAAATGGCAAATTAGTGTCTCTGCCAAGAAAACCCTGAATGGGATCACAAAGAATCAGATATGACTGAAACAACTGAACAACCACAAAACAGCAACAGAATATACACATATCTACTCACACATACGCATGCATATACATGCACATATATAAACATACATATATGCATAGAATAGGCACACATGTGTATGCAAAAAGCACTTTGCAAACCTTAAGTTACTGAATAAAAGTAAGTGATATTACACATCCATCCAGATAACCACCCCGCTATACCCTGGTCAGTATCAATCAGTACTATTGTATGTTATTTTACACACTTTTCTGTAACTTCGTAATTATTCTCGTGTTTTCTGGGAAATAATAACAGTTATTGCTAGGACTTGTTTAGAGCTTCAAGGTTTGTAAGGTGCTTTACATATATTTTCTTATTGGAGCCTTCCAACAAGTCTGTCAGGTCAGTGCTATTATTGCCATATTACCTTTGAGGAAATTTGAGGTAAGAGAGGTCAAGTGACTTACCCAGTGTCACACAGCTAAATAAGTGTTTGAGGCAGACATTGAATTCAGTGTTTGAATTCAGACATTCCTGTCTCCAAGCCTGGTACTCTATTCACTGAGCCAGCTCTTTGCACATGTGAATTCTTTCTCCTCAATTAAACTGTAACATCTTGCTGGGACTATGGGGGGATCTAGGGGGCACTACAGGGCATAGAGTGCCAGACCCGGAGTCAGGAAGACTCATCTTCCTGAGTTCAAATTTGGTCTCAGATACCAACTGTGTGCCTTTGAGGAAGTCACTTTACCCTGTTTTCCTCAGTTTCCTGATCTGTAAAATTAACTGGAGAAGGAAATGGCAAACTACTTTAGCAACTTTGCCAGGAAAATCCCAAATGGAGTCAGGAAGCATCAGACACAACTGGAATGGTTGAACAGCAATAGGAACTATTTCTCTTATCTTCTACAGTTGTTATGTGATGAATAAAGTCCTGTTAACTAAAACAAATGGTGGAACTCAGAGATTAGAAGTTGGCTACTCTGCTGTCACCCTCTCTTCTCAGTACTTTCCTCTAATGAGGTCCAACCTTCCCATAAATATTTTATTACTCACATATAATTTGTCATTTACATTTGTTTAGCTGGGGGTGTGAGCGAGTTGGAGCTTATGGTTTCAGGCACAGGGAACTTCCAATGTGGAAATTCCCTTTATTAATGCAGATCAGTAACTGTGATGTAACTTTTAGTCTTAGAAGAGCACCTTGTGCACTGAGAGGTAAATGATCTCCCCTGGGTCAGTATGTGCCAGTATGTATCAGAAGCAAGATTTGAACTCAAGTCTTCCTGACCCTGAGCCTGGCTCTCATCTAGTTAGCTTCACTGCCTCTTATACTATCATCTCATATCTTCACATACTTTCCTCTCTGTCTCTCACTATGTCTACATAATTCAGATTTTTAGATATCTTATTCAGATTCAGACATCAAATTCAGATATTTTGATATCTTAACAATAACTTTCTGCTTTCATTTGGAAGTTTTGTACTGTAAAAACTTAATCCAAGGTGGGTCCATCTCTTTATACACGAGCTTCAAACTGACTTCTTTTCCCTTTAAGTCCTCTTCCAATAGACTCTCAACTGGAAGTATTTTGAATAGAAAGGCATCCCTCCTCCCTCTTCAATGAACATACCTTGGTTAGAAAAGTTGTGAAAAAAACCAACCGTTTTGTTTCATTGTTTTCCAGAATGACACAATCAAAGGGGAAAATGGAAAGCTAAAATCATTAAACTGAGAAAGTGATTTGAAGGCTGAAGAAAACTTTCACTCTAAAGTAGCTTTTCTTTTCCGCTATTACTTCCCTTCTCCCTTACTACCTCTCCAATTTAATCTTCAGTTCCTTACAAACCACTCATTACTAACTACAGAAAGACAGTGATTAATTCTGAATGTTCGGGTAAATGGGTCATTTGTGAGACCAATGAATGAACCGACGAGCAGTCCACATTATCCTTATATAGTCAAGAGGTTTCAAAGATGGTCTGCAGCAGGTTGGAACCCTTATTACAGATCTATGGGAAGACGTTCACAATAGTTACGCAGTATGGGCAAGCATAGATGTATTGTGAGCTATACTGTTGGGGGCAATATCAACACTGATTAGGTGTTAGAGCCCTGTTCAATCATAGACTCAATGTTGTATTGGCTTATTAGAGTTCTGAACGAAACCATTTTCCGGTGTGGGGTGTTGGGCGTCTAAGGTCTCACAGAATGACATCAGCCAACTCACTTCTGACAAAGGCTCCCAAATTAGCCTCCTACCATGTTTTTCTTCATAAAGTACAACTGCAGGAAACATACTTAACCTGAAATGAAGTACACATTAGAGAAAGTTCTCTCTGTAGCGTTATCTATTACCCTAATGAGCAAGAAAAGAAAGGGGAAGGGAATCTCACTCAGCTCTTATTACCTCCACGATAGAGTTGACATACACAGGCTCATTATTGCGTAATGTTTTATTCAACAAAATAACTTTAATGTTGTAGCTTAAATTGAATTCGCTAAAACATCTTCATCTCCTGCGTAATGTGCCTCGAGTGTCTGCTTGGTGCCTGCATTTTCCCTAGAATTATAGTGCTAAAGCTATGGAAATGGCAAAATTATATGCAATCTGCAAAACAATGTGGCTGTAATGTGGTAATTGGCCTTCCACATAATTAAAGAAACATTTCCTCATCAGAGCTGTTCCATCAGAGACCTAAAGGCTATCATTGTACAAATCATCCACTTAGTAAAAAACCTTTCTTCCAGTAGCCTATAAAATCTGGTTATGTAAACAAATTTGCTTATTTGGTAGCATTAATGACTTGTCACCATTAAAAACCAAATCAAAGTGATTGAACTCTAATCTGGTTCTTCTGGGGTTGAATGTCGCTTCTGTTTCTGCCAGCTGGGAGCATTTTAACTTATTAAGAAGTACTCATAGGTAGCCTCCAGACATAGAGACGGGCTGCAAAAAGCAACCTGTGTATCTCCAGCTTGTTAATCAATAGAAAAGCACTGCAACTGAATTAGAGCCTTGTACCTGGTGGAGACCTATTACGGAAAATTGAATTGGATTCTCACACTTGATAGTGACACTGCTTGGACCCAGAGGCTCATTTGGTAGATACATGGCAGAAAATTGCCCCGGAGGGTGCAACATCTTAATTCTCTGAGTGGTGCTGAGAGATTTTAATTGAGACCTTCCTGATAGTTTAACCACAGGCACTGGAGTAATATGCAACCAGTGGTTTCACTGGAAGCTAAAAGGAAAAAAATGATTGAAAAGCAAACAAACACAATAATTAAACAGAAGAGAAACTCTCAAAATTCTTCACTCAGATGCCTTTACTTCCTGCCTACTCTATCATAAAGGAAAGTAGGTGGACAAAAGAAACACTTGTGTGAATTGCCTTTGTGCAGAAGTGTGCATTCTTACCAATGGAAAAAAGCCACTTTGTGGAGTAAATGGTTCCAGGAATGAGTGAAAGGTGTTTGTTTTATTTGGTTATGTCAACTCGACCAAATCTGCCTCTCACCTGTAGGTGGCAGGAGTCAAACAGAGCAGGCTAGACACAGGAGAGTCAAGGAGCGAACAGAAGTTTAATTTCAAAGTAAGGGAAACAGTTTGCAAGTAAGGACAGAAGAATTTGGGGCCCCACCCCTAGTGGAGGGGCTGGGGAACTGCTTTAGTGTGGCCACTTCTCAACTTTTATACCAGTGGTTGCCCAGTGAGCTATAACCCTGACAATGAGGGGTAACCAAAAGAATGTCACATGTTTGATGACAAGGACATGGATACAGCAGGTGCTTATCTGAGCTCAGAGAGCACCTGGTGCTGGTCAAAGAAATACAAAAATTATATGAAACAGTTCTGGGATTTTGCTGTGATTGAAATCATGCAGAGGGTGAGTGCAAAGGATTGTTGTTATGCCAAGCTCAGGGCATGGATTGCTTGCTGGGTCTTGGCTCTAAGAAAACAGGATGTCTTTTAATATCTTGACAGGTATCAGCTCTTCAGATTGCAATGCCGGCAGTGATATACTTGGGGTCCCCTCCCTACCAAGGCAGTATTTAAGTAACCTATCTTCTTTTGCTCAAGCATGAATACTAGGCCACAGAAAATGTGCCCTAAAATATTTCTAATGACTAATGAGTGGTCTCACCTACTAACTCCCAGATCCTACCTTTCTGACCCTCCCTTAGGATAGAGTTTCAGAGAAATGATGCAAAATCATGAGTATTTTGGAGTTAGGTGTAAAATGTTCAGACTGTGCAAGATGGAGGTGATATGCTTTTGTTGGATTTTGAACTTAAAGACCCAGGTTTGAATTCTGGCTCTCCTGTCTTACCCATCTGGCCCTGGGCAAGCTATTCACCTCCCACTTTTCTTTTCTATTAAAGGAGGGGTCTGGACTAAGGATATCTGAGGTCCAACTCTAAATCTGTGATCCTGTTCTTAATTTCAGTCTCCTGTGACAATGAATAATTCACACAGTAATGGTCAGAGGAGGTGGGAAGAAAACAGCTTTTACGTATGGCATCTTCCCAATGGAAGAGAAGCAAAATAGCTTCATGGGTAGAGTCCTAGACCCAGAATCAGGAAGTTCCAGGTTCAACACTCTGCCACAAAATTACTACATGTCTGAATATAGCCAAATGCCATAATCTCTCTCCATATTATTTTCCCTCATTTATAAAATGCTTTAGACTCAGTGTATTGTAGATTTGGCTTGAGTCCTTGTCTCCACTTTCATTTTACAGATGAGGAAATTGAGATGTAAAAAGGTTAACTTAAATGGTTAGAGTTACATAGCTAATAACTATCTGAAATAAGGTGTGAACTTAGATTCTTATGACTCAAGTCCAGCCATTTCCCCTCTACTCTGTGCTGCATCTAGATCTTAGTGACCTTTCTGAGCTTTCCTTTGGAGACTCCATGGCCTCTACATTTCTTCCAACTTTAAATCTATGAGCCTATGAGTTCACATTACTGCACCCTCACAAAGTAGCTATAGTTTGTATGGACAATGATTCAATTGGTCATTCTGGCAATTGTCTCAGATGGTTGATGGTGAGATTAGAGTAGAGAACATCTAAAATCCCTTCTAGATCTAAATCTATGATTTTATAATGTTGGATTGCCTTGTAGGAAAATCTAAAAAAAAAAAATTTCTAATTATCTGAAAGGAAGGAGAGCCTGCACAACCTTCTTACCTCTTTCTAACACTTTCTTTTACCCTCCATTTTCTTAAACTCGAGCCTAAATTATCGAGGGACTATTTCTCAGTGCCTCAAACTGGTATTGAGGAAATGGCAGCCACTTAAGGAATTTTCAGGCCTCTTCTTTGCTTTCACACTCATGTTGCAGTCATTCATTGGCATAGACTCTTGGACTTGACCCCATCTGTGTTTTTCCTTGTCAAGAAGGTCACCTGACTCTCACGTACACAACATTGATGTCACGTATCCTCCTGTTCCTGCCTCTGCTCGTTTCTATTATCTCACCTGGTCTATTCATCATTAATTAATTAATTTGTTCATTCATTCATTTAGCTATCTTTTCTTTCTTCTTGTTCTGCTAGGCATGGGAACAAAGTCTAGTGCTTCTGCTTTTGTGTTTGTTTTTGTTTTTTGTAATTTTTTTCATAGATTACTCATAATTCTTATTGTATATCGTACTATATTTACTCTTTATGATATGGGTTCCTAAAGCCTTGTCTAGAGAACATCTAGGGACCATTTAAAGGGCTGAGGCTCTTTGACAAGTTGAAAAGAGGCAATGGGTTTCAGTGGAGGAACACTGGCTCTGGAATCAAAAAACCTGGGTTCAAAACACATCTCTGAAGCTTATTGTTTAATGTCATTGGGCATAGCACTTGACCTTCTTGGGCGTCATTTTCCTTGTCTGTAAATGATGGGGTCGGACTAGCTACCCTCTGACATACCCATCAGCTTTAGACCCAGAATCCTCTGACTAGGTGAATTCAGAGTATCACCATAGATAGGGGTCTCCTGGAAACATAAATGAATTCTCAAGGAAGCAACTTGTCCCTGAGGGATGAATACAGAGGCAACCTGAAAACAAGAGGAGGGCTCTGCTACTCAGTCTTCCTCTAAAGATGCAAACAGCCCAAAAGATTTTTTCTGAGCTGAAGCTGGACCAAATTTTTCACTCCAAGCAGCACAGCACATTCTCACTGCGAGGCAAATGTTTATTCCTGTTGCATTGATTAAAAGTGCTTACGGTAGGGGTTTGTAGGAAAATACTGACAGGTTGACTCATGGCACTGCTGGGTTCAGAGTTGGGCTGGCTTTGCATGACTGTGTAAGGTTGTTTTGAAAAGGAACACAATCCACTAGGAGTAACTGGCTGTAGATGTTGCTCCTTACTATGTCTCATGCAGTGGTAGGCTTAGAGAATGAAACTTGGTTTAGTACTTCATTAGAGTCCAAATGAGGGTGAAGCCATAATTTAGGTTCCTTGAAAAAAGAGATGGACAAAGGATATGAACAGGCAGTTTTCAGAGGAAGAAATTAAAGCTATCTATAATCATATGAAAAAATGTTCTAAATCACTATTGATTAGAGAGATGAAAATCAAAACAACTCTGAGGTACCACATTATAACTATCAGATTGGCTAACATGACAAAACAGGAAGATGATAAATGTTGGAGAAGATGTGGGAAAGTTGGAACACTAATTCATTGTTGGTGAAATTGTGAGCTGATCCAACCATTCTGGAGAGCAATTTGGAACTATGCCCAAAGGGCTACAAAAATGTGCATACCCTTTGACCCAGTTATATCACTTCTGGGACTATATCCCAAAGAGATCATAGAAATGGGAAAGGGAACAACATGTTCAAAAATATTTATAGCAGCTCTCTTTGTGGTGGCCAAAAATTAGAAACTGAGGGGAAGCCCAACCAGTTGGGGAACAGCTGAACAAATTGTAGTATATGAATGTAATGGAATGCCATTGTGCTATAAGAAATGATGAACAGGAAGACTTCAGAGAGGCCTGGAAGGAATTATATGAACTGATGCTGAGTGAAAGGAGCAGAACCAGAAGAACTTTGTACATAGCAACAACCACAGTGTGTGAGGAATTTTTCTTTCTTTTTCTTTTTGTATTTAAATTCATTTATTTGTTTTCAACAATAATTTCCACAAAATTTTGAATTCCAAATTTTCTCCCCATTTCTCCCGTCACCCCACCCCAAAATGCCAAGTATTCTAATTACCCCTATCACCAATCTACCCTCTCTTCTAACATCCCTTCCTTCCCTTGTCCCCATCTTCTCTTTTGTCCTGTAGGGCAAGATAACTTTCTATACCCCATTACCTGTATTTCTTATTTCCTAGTTCCAAGAACAATACTCAACAGTTGTTCCTAAAACTTTGAGTTCCAACTTCTCTTCATCCCTCCCTCCCCACCCATCCCCATTGGGAAGGCAAGCAATTCAATATAGGCCATATCTATGTAGTTTTGCAAATGACTTCCACAATAGTCGTGTTGTGTAAGACTGACTATATTTCTCTCCATCCTATCCTGCCCCCCATTGCTTCTATTCTCTCTTTTGTCCCTCTCCAAGAGTGTTGACCTCTAATTG
>CM053769.1:63245097-63303195 GCA_028658325.1 Potorous gilbertii
TATCTAGGCTCTTTTTTTGATCATGGCTTTCAGGTAGTCCCATAATTTTTAAATTGTCTCTCCTGGATCTATTTTCCAGGTCAGTTGTTTTTCCAATGAGACATTTCACATTCTCTTCCATTTTTTCATTCTTTTGGTTTTGTTTTGTGATTTCTTGGTTTCTCAGAAAGTCATTAGCCTCTATCTGTTCCATTCTAATTTTGAGAGAACTCTTTTCTTCAGTGAGCTTTTGCACCTGTTTTTCCACTTGGCTAATTCTGCTTTTGAAAACATTCTTTTCCTCCTTGGCTTTTTGAATCTCTTTTGCCAATTGAATTAGCCTATTTTTCAAGGTGTTATTTTCTTCAGCATTTTTTTGGGTCTCCTTTAGCAAGGTGTTGACCTGCTTTTCATGATTTTCTTGCATCTCTCTCATTTCTCTTCACAATTTTTCCTCCACCTCTCTTATTTGATTTTCAAAATCCTTGGCCTGAGACCATTGAATATTTATTTTGGATGTTTGGGATATAGAAGTCTTGACTTTTATGTCTTTCTCTTATGGTAAGTATTGTTCTTCCCAATCCAAAAGGATGGGGGGAGATATCTGTTCACTAGGAAAGTAACCTTCTATAGACTTATTTTTTTCCCCTTTTTTGTGCATTTTCCCAACCAGTTACTTGAGTTTTGGGTCCTTTGTCAAGAGTAGGGTATACTCTGGGAATCTGTAAGATTTCAGTTCCTCCAAGGTGGCATAATCAAGCATGTTCATTGGTCTGGGAGCAGGAAGAGATTTTTGTGCCCAGAATCTTAGCAGAGTTTCCTCTCCACAGCCACATGGCATCCAGTTCCACCAAGCCAGCACTGGGGGCTGAGATTCAGATAAGCTGCATGGGCAGGGCTGCTATTCAGTATGAGATAAAGATTAGCTGCCTCAGGAACTCTACACACAACTGAAGTAAGAATTGCCTGCTCAGTGCCCCCAGCGGCTTTATGATCCAGCAATGGTTGTGGGCTGCTCTTGGGGCTGCTGTGGGAACTGCTGCTGCCTGCCAGATATGGCCTCTGTGGCTGCTACCTAAGGCCAGAGCTATGGGAAGGCCCTTCTCTGTTCCAGCCAGGTGAAAAAACCCTGTTACTGACCTTTGGTGCCTGTGGGTTGAGGGGTCTGTGAACCACTGCTACTGTGACTGGAGATTCCTCCCCTAAGGGCTGTTCATGAGCCACACGTGGCCAAGGCTGGGTTGGGCTCTGCTTTGTTTCTGGTGCAACCGATGCTTCCGTGGGCCTTTCAGGTCACCCTGGGCTGGAAATCTCCACCCTGTTCCTCTCCACTTCTGCTGCTCCAAAATTTGTTGAAAGTCCCTCTCTACAGGTATTTTATGGCCTGCGTGGGGAGAGTCAGCATATGTGTGTCTTTCTACTCTTCCATCTTGGCTCCTCCCCCCCCCTTTCCCCCACCGAGGAATTTTTCTGGTAGACACCTTCACAGCAATGCAAGGACCTAAAACATTCCCAGTGGTCTCGAGGTAAAATGCTTTCCACATCCAGAGAAAGAACTGTGGAAGTGGATTGCAGAAGGAAGCAGACTTTTCTCTTGTGCTTTCTTTTGTTTTTCATGGTTTTCATTCATTTTAACTCTTCTATGCAACATGACTAAGGTGAAAATGTATTTAATAAGAATGTATGTGTCGAACCTATATAAGATTGCATGTCATCTTGGGGAGGGAGGAGGGGAAAGGATGAAGAACGGGTAGGGAGGGAGAAAAATCTAAGCTATATGGAAGTGATTGTAGAAAACTGAAAACAAATAAATTAATTACTAAAAAAAATCTTGAAAATAAAGAGACAGAGAAACAACCACATAGGGTAATATAATAGCTGCTGTATTGGAATCAGAATCGGGAAGACCTGCCTCAAACATTTCTAAATTGTGAGATCCCAGGTAAATCACTGAACCCTTTGACGCTTCAGTTTCATCATCTGTAAAATGGGGATAATGAAACCTGTCAGAATTGTAGTACCGTGAAGAGTTGTGATGAGGTATTGAGATATTGAACATAAAAATCACCTTTTTCATTTTCATGTTCATCACATGGCTAGCAATACAGTGGATAGTGTGCTGGACCTGGAACCAGAAAGACTTGAGTTCAAATTTGTCTTCAGACATTTGCTAGTTGTGTGATTCCGGGCAAGTTACTCAAACTGTATCTTCCTCAGTTTCCTTATTTGTGAAAATGGCATAATAATAGCATCTACCTCTCAGGCTTATGGTAGGGATAAAATGGAATATTATTTGTAAAGCACTTTGCCAACCTTAAAGCTCTATATTAGTGCCACTTACTATTATCATGAGTCTTGGACCACTGAATGGTTGATCCTGGATGGTTTATGCCTCCTTTGCATAAAAATCAAGTTGCAGAATAATTTCATTCCTGTGGATATTGTTCCCAAATCTCCTTGGATTTGACCTTTACACACAGGTTAGGCTCCACTGTCGGGTCTTTTATTTTCATTTCATAAACCACTAACTTGTATTTTCCTGCCCTTCATTTTATGTGCTGCCTACCAGCAAACATACCCAAAGGATTACAGTCTTGTTTTTAATCCAGTTGCTGAGCTATCCTTATTTGATACCTCTTTGGCTGCTAACTTAAAAACAAAGAAATACACAAAAACAAAACACCTTTTATGTTCTCCTGGGAGTAATCACTGGAGAGAATGAGAAAATGGGCATCCTCAGTTGGCTAACTTTTGCTCCCCTAAAAAGGAACCGAGATATCTAATTTTCTTTTTACACTGCTTTCTTTTGATCTCCTTTCCTGGGATGGCTTCCCTGCTCTATGATCCTTGGTTCAATAGGGGAAGTGAGGTCGAAGGACCATCAGCAGGTGCTTAGATCTGCAGAAGCAATGAACCTCTTCTGAGGAGTAATAGGGCTGCTCTTGGACGTGCTTAGATGACATCACTGTTGTTGGACTCAATCCTAATTCGCTTGTGGCTTTTAAAGCCTTGGTTTGTTGACACGGATGGATGGCATTTGCCGTTTATGGGGTTTGGCAGAGCGTAAGGCCTGGCCTCCCTCATTTCCTTTCTGTTCTGAAATTCTCATTTCGTTGGCCATTAGCTACTGTGTACTCTCTGATTTGGGCCCATGTCCATCTAATCCGTGGGCCTTGCTTCAAGGGACATTTGTATCTCTCTGAGAGGTACCTTCTGTTCTCAGCCTGTAAAGTCTTGCTTTTTATTTTTGTGACAGAGGTATAGAGCTGAGATGGGATGACTCAGGAGAATCACCTGTAGCCTTTGTCCAACCTGAGAGAAATAGAGGACTGTCAGCTTAGGTGGAAAAACCTTAAATGTCTCCAGGGTACGATGGTTGAAAGAGCACTGGGTTTGGCAACAGAGAAACTGGGTTCAAATCTTGGCTCTGTTACTTAATGCCTGTGTGACCCAGGACAAGCAACTTATCATCCTTCCTTATTTATAAAAACAATGAGGTAATTGCTTTTGACAGGTCTCCTCTGTTACACTCCTGGGCTTAAATATTCTTTATATATATTTTTAAAGTTTTTTGATTCCTTTTGCTTTAATACTATATTTTTTTTATATCCTCTCTCCACCTTCTCTCTATCCTCAACCACTGAATCTTCCCTTGAACAAAGAAAAATAGTTAAAACCAACTGACCCCACATGATATTTAGTACATGTACCCTCCAACTCCATATTAGGAGATGGGAGTTGTGATTTTCTTGAGTCTCGAGGGTAACTATTACAGTTAATCAGAACAATGCTGCCTTTTACTGTGGTGGAACTTTGACTTTTAGCAAAGGTCAACTATTGGATATCCTAACAGCATTACTTCATGGACAGTGGTGGGCAAGAAAATATTACCACATGGTTTTATAGTGGGGATAATTGATATAAAGGGAAAAAATACCACTCAGTAATCTGGGCAGCAGAGGAAACAAATTCTTTTTGCTCTCTTATCTTTGATAATGAAAGGCACCATGATGGCAGGGGTGGGAACCTGTAGCCTTGAGGCCACATGTGACCCTTTAGGTCCTCAAGTGTGGCCCTTTGCCAGAATCCAAACTTCACAGAACAGATTACATGTGGCCCACTAGGTCCTTAAGTATGAACCTTTGGATGAGGTTCATGGAGAGTGGCAGTGGGACGTCTCTAAAGAATTTCAAAGACTCAGGTCGACTCCAAGCCAGTTGGAAAGATTTATTGTAGTTTTGAAGTTTCACATGCTGGCAGGTGGCTACATCCCTTAAAGGAATTTAGATGCTTTACTAAGGCAAGACATACAATTTTATAGAGAATATGATGCGGATTATACAATCAAAATTTACATAGAATGTAGGAATATCATTAATGTTAAAAAGACAGGAGGAATTTGTTGAAGAATTGGGTGATGAAAGAGGGGTCCTGGCCTCAGTGGAACTGTGCATACGGTTATCCATAATGCATACAGTTAGGGAGTATGTATATATAGTAATGATATTATAATAAGCCTCTCTGTGTCATAAATTCATTTCAGGTCAGTTCTTTACTATTACTGTGCAGACATTATAGAAGGGTGGGCTCTTTCCATGGTTTGATGGTCAAGCATCCTGCTCTACATTCTGGTGGTTGTCTGATTAGCTAACTATTGTGGTACTGTCTGATCAAGATGGAGAGTTAGGTATTGCAGTTGAATACAAGAACACACCTGTTTCTGTGGGAAGTCTAAGGAATGGGTCTGGGGGCAGTGCCTAGGTAGAGGCAATGGCTGGGTTCCTACACCTGGTGTTTCTGTGAGAACCATGATTTTCAGGGTCACACTTGTTCTAGTGAGCAGTGGAGCATATATGAAGTTAGGACTTTGTCAAGGGGTGGTGGTGGGGAGACTAGGTAGGTACAGTGAGCCTGTAAAGAAATTAGAATATTGGGGCTGGAGACAGCTTCTGTCATAGGTCTGCACCTGCAAACAAAAACATTCTTTATTATATCAAAGGCTTGGTTGAACATGCAAGCAAGGTATCAGTATCAGCTGAGATTTATTAGTCCTATATGAATGAGATGGGCATGAAAAGAAGAGGGTTCCCATCAAATAATTGCTTACAAGAATTCTCTCTGGGGCACCATAGGCTTGATAAGATTCTTTTGTAGTTCCTACAAGTCAACAAGCTCTTATCATGCATTTATTATATGCCCGGTACTGTTGTTTGGATAGAAAGAAATGCAAAACAACTCAGTCCCAGCTCTCAAGGAACTCACAATCAAATCCAAACAACTATGTACAAATAAGGTATAGATAAAAGGATAAATTGGAAATAATCTCAGAGGGAAGGAACCTTAAGTAGGAGCAAGAAAGGCTTCTTACAGCAGGTAGGATTTTACCTGGGAAGGCAGGAGAAGGAAATGAGGTGGTAGAGGATTCTTGGCATGGGTGATAGCCAGTGAAAACCATCGAATTAGGAGATTGAGAGTTGTGTGTGAGGAGAAGCAAGTAAGTCAGTCTTTATACAACCTGTGGAGAGGAGTAAGGTGTAAGAAGAAGGGAAAGGTAGGAGGGACTGCAGGCTACAAAGGACTTTAAAAGCCAGAGGATTTTTCACTGAATTCTGGAGGTAATGGGGAGCCACTGTAGTTTATTGAATGGGTGGTGCCTCTAAAGATATAAATGATTTTGGTCTGATCCTCTCAGTAGGTCATACCTGTATCTCTCTTTCTGCCCTCCCCTCCCCAATGCTATGTAGACTGAAACCCAGCAAAACATACACACATACACATACAAACACAAACAACAACAACAACAACAAAAAACTGTCTTGGACTTGTTAACTAACACTCCTGATTAATTCCCAGCTTGTTATCTTTCACCTGTAGTTCCCTCTTATTTGCCCTTGTGAATGAATTTATGGGACAGACCTTGGCTGCCTTGTCGCCTAGTCTGTAACAACTGTCAGTTTGGCCATAACATAGGAGTAAAGGTATTGATATATTTTCACCTTATGGAAAATCTGATGTCTTTTTTCCTCCTTCCTCTTCTTCTCCCATTTGCTTTCTCCTCCTTCTTTACTACGCTCCCTCTCCTCTATCTCTTTACTCCTCTTCCTTCTCCTTCTTTACCTACCTCCTCCCCACTCTCCCTTCCTCTCCTTCCTCTCCATTTTTCTTCCTTTTCATTTCCCCACTTTTCTCATTTCCCTTCCCTTCCTCTTTCTCTTTCCTCTTCTTCCTCTACCCACCTTCCTCTCTACTATTTCCTCCCTCTCCTCCTCCATCACCCTCTCCCTCTCCCCCCCAAATCAATGAGCATATTATTACAGTAGACCTAGGCAACATGGACAAATGGGGAAGTACTGTTGGGGACCTTTGTGAAACCAAATCCTTTCAAAACTTAATTCAAGTACTGCCTCCTAAAGGAAGGCAATCTTGATCCCTCTAAATTGCTAATGACCTCTATCCCTTGAAATAGCTTTCTATCTATTTTGTATTTACTTTTCATTGTACTTGTTATTTTCTTACTTCCTCCCCTGCCATTTTAAGCTCTTTGTGGGCAGGTTCAGTTTTGGTATTTGTATCCCCAGAGCCCAGCATAAGGCCTGACGTATCTTTTAAGCACTTGATAAAATACTTGTTGAATGAATGAATGAATTGAATGAACCAAGCCATGTGGATTATAAGGGAAGCCATAAGCAAAGTCAAAGTAGGCAATTAGGGCCATTATCCAGTAATATTTCTGTAATGCTCATCTATTCTCTCAGCAATTCTTGGTTACCCCCCAAAGGGTGTTTCCCTTAGCTTTCAGCTTAATGACACTTAGCGTGGAGTGGTGTTTGCAGAGGGATGAGGTAACCTAACTACATAGATGCTGCCACATATTTTTAATTAACTATTGATTTGGAGGATTTGTGTACTGAGGTTAATCAAGTGTGACAAGAATAGATAACTTCTTTACTTGGCTTCCTTCAAATTCAAGTATATAAATCTGATGCTGTGTATCCATATATTAGAAATGGAACTCTTTTTTTTGGCTAGAAGCAATCAATATGGCCCTGGAGATGAGAATGCCAAGTACAATCCAACCTCCTCTGAATGGCAAGAACCCATGTTTTATTTTCTTGTTGGGTCATAGGGCAAGAGGAAGATATTTTTCTTTCTTGGATTGGGGAAATCTGATGACTTGTGGTAAGCAATACCCCTTCTGGTAGAAGGGACAGACATAGTATTTTTCTAAGGAGGTAGATTTTATTCCCAGAGATAGCTGGAACTGAAGTACCAGACTGACTGGAAAAGAAATATTGTTTAAGTCCATACTAACTCAGGAGCATCTTTGGGGGAAATTTGACAGTTTAGTGACATGCTGGAGAAAAATACGCCAACATAAGATTTCAAACTTGCTGAAGGATTGCTGTTTCCTGATACTCAATTTATGGAGCTATGGTTAGAGTTGTCAAAAGAAGGGGAACTAAGTGAGAGTCCTCATGCTGTGATTCTCAAACTTTTTCCAGTAGGAAATCCTCTAAGCAATAGCCCAGTCCTACAAGATCCTGGTTCCAATCATGGGACCCAGGCTTTTCTCATATACTCTGGTTCATTATGCCCTCAGCCCAGAGGCCCAGCGAAAATCTTTTTCAAGTGTAGCTCCTCTAAAAGGGATTAACTGGGTCCCCCTCTAGAATGATACTAAATGTACAAAGTGTATCAGGTATAAGAAAATCACTTAATTCCCCTACCACAGAGGAAATACTTAAAGCACAAAAGGACTTAAAAGCACCATTTGGCAAATACTTAGTATGATACAGTATACCCATTATAACTCAATGCTCTCCTGGGAAATAAAACATTAAAGCACCAAACCTTTTGTGAGACTGTTGAACAGGCATGCCACCTTCTCCTTGGCTCTGTACTGTCTAAACAATTCACTCAGCTTCCTTTTTTTCTGTCAAGTCAGGGCTTGGCTTAGGATAGGGGTGAGCAACTCATCCCTGGCTTAGGTTTATCTTAATGACTTGGGTCATTCCCTTTGAGAAGTTGTTTCAGAGGTCACCTCCTGCTGGCAACTACAGTTATCCCTTCCATGTTGCAGGATTAGGGGCATGATGCCTTTGTCATCTTGAAAACTTTTTGATCCTCCCTTCATATCACAGAAGAAGTCTGAGTTTTTTCTCTTTCTTTTATGGGGTGTTGATATTATACAATACTATGCATATGTTTTATGCATTTCGGAGTTTCTAAACTTTTTCTGGGTCATCTTCTTGTGCCACCTGCAGCTTCTGCAAAATTCTCCCCAAAATTCCCATTTAACTTCTTATGCTGACCCATGACATATTGAAACCACGATGGGGAAAGTTGCGATGTGGAAGGGAACTCATTCATGTCTACATTAGGCTGCTGCCAAAACTAGAAACACTGTGTTTGGATCTCTGTTCCATTACTCATGCTCAGGGAAAGAAAACCCAAACAGAAGAGGCACCCAGAGCCTTGAAGGCCAGACAGATTTCCATAAGCTTTTACTGCTTCTGGGATAGAAGAGGAGGAGAGAAATCTTCCCCATTCATGAGAAGTCCATGGGAGAGCTGTTAGTGTTACAAATTACACATTGACAAGAGCAAGAGTGGAAGTTGTCTCTCCTTTTAAAAGTCCACTGAGTTGTGGGCTCTTCTTGCTCAGTGGCCAGCATTCTTTGACGTCATCCCCCATGATGGGAGAAGAGGCACACCAGCACCAACCTAATACTTTTGATTGTGCATCAATTTTTTTCATGGGGCCCAATGAAAGGTGCCAGGGTGCATGATAGTCACTGTATATAGATGCATGTATAAATAATTTATTTCTATTCAACAAACATTACTAAGTACCTACTAGGCATAAATTGAAGGCCAACACAATGTTGTAGGTAGAGAGCTAGTCAGGGTCATGGAGTCTTGGGTTCAAATACCATTTTTGATACATACTGGTTTATGACTATGGGTAAAGTACCTTAGTTTCTCAGTGCCTCAGGCAACTCTCTGAGACATTTCACAATAGTTGTATATTATCTATATCAGTAAAGGAAGAAGTTCCCTATGGCAACAAAATCATAGGACCAGATGCAAAAATGTGTGTAGGGGCACTGTGTTAGATTCTAACACATTTAGAGATCCAAAGGCAAAAAAACAAACCAAAAAAACAATCCCCCAAAACTGGTTCTTGCCCTCTAGGACTTGAACTCTATTGGAGGAGAAGCAACTCAGGGAAGTAAATACAAATTAAATATATAATAATTTTGGGGAGGTAGGAGACCATCAAAAAATCAAAGACCAGCAAAGACCTGGTGTAGTCGGTGGCACTGAGATAAGCCTCTGCTATAAGATTAGCCTGGGTAGTCTCAAGATCATCATGACAGTCTCCCCTTAAAGGAGGCTATGGCTTATAGAATCCATTCATGGAAAAATGCTGGCAATAATATTTTTTAAGGTTAATGCAGCCGTGTATCCAAAAATAATATCTTTCCAATAGTTTGTTTTTCTCCCTTCACCTGCATACCCTCAAAATCCCATGTACCCCAAACCCTGACATGCAAAGTGGCCAGTGCCACCAAAATCAGGGTTTAAATACCCTACTTTCGGTTGGAGGATGCCTTGCCAGCTGAACGTATGGGTGTCTTTGTGATCCCCAAGGCAGCACCCCCCTCATGTGAATTTTACTCTTTGTTATTGTATATGTCTGAATTGTACATTGAGTTCCTTTCTCCTTCCCTCTCTTCCCCATTACTCGCCAATAAAACTTCCCATTGTATTGACTCCTGTTGTTTTACAAATTGTTTCTAGCATCCGATCTCATTAAGGGGTTGTTTTCCCTGATGTCTCAAACTTGCCTGGGGCCTTCTTTTAAATATAAACCTGATACTTGGACAATGACTTGACTTGTTGGTAGCTGCATGTATTCTGGGGGAGCTTGGCACTATGAGCTCAGCTGTAGAAAGCAAAGATCAACCCTGTTACTTAATATCCTCTTGGGAGGGACTCCATTATGTCAAAGAACTGTCATAAAACGGCCTCAAAAGGAAATAGGAATTTTTTTTGATGAAATTTAATGGTAACACTACCAATTGTGCATTACAATAAATACAGAGTGTAAGAGATTTACCAGAACTTCACTTTCTTTCACATAGAAAATAACAACACCCAATAACAGTTAGTATGTAAAATTATTCATGTTTTCTACAAATATAAACCTAAACCCTAATTTTAAAAAAAGGAAGCCTAGATGTTTCATTTTCCTAGGTACCGAGTATGTCTTCTGTGCTTTAAGCCTCCACCAAAGTTGATAGAAGCTTTATAAGTTGAAGAAATATAAAAGGGTTGATGGGAAAACCAATCTAGCCATCAGTTCCTGATGTTTAATTTCAAGCACTCTTAAAGTTTTTGTTCTGTGCTCTCTGTGCTCCTTTTTTACCTTATCCTTTTTTATTTTTGTTTGTTTCAGATGATGGCACATTTCTCCACATACCTTTGTGAAGGTCATGTCATGACAAGCAGTTTTTTTTTAAGCCTCTGACTGATTAACTAGTAAGAGTTTCTTGTGACTTTCTCCACCTGAGCTTCAAATTGGGCCATATTCTGAGATAATGTAAGCATCACTACTTCTATCTTTTTCCATTCTTTTTCCATCTCTTGTTTCAAGAGTCTCTTTTTACGGATTCATTTCTCTTGTTGGAGACAAGATAAGAAAGGAGAGCCTTCATAGCATAGGAGCCAGACTGTATATCCATTTAGTACTTAAAGCACTTCACAATATGGCTCCATCTTGTCTTTCAAAGACCAGTTATATACTACATCCCCTCACACACTTTATGCTTCAGTCAAATTAGCCTATTAACCATTCTCAGAACATAAAATTCCATCTCCCCAAACCTTTGTAACATATATACCTAGTTAAACAAAAACCAAATTTCCACATCAATCATGTCCAAAAATGTATCTCGTTCTACACCTAGAGTCCATCATCTCTGTAAAGAGGTGGAAAGCAGATTTCATCACGGTCCTCTGGAATTATACGTATGTATATAGATATAGTTATCTATATCTATATATCTATATATCTATATACACACACATACAAACATATATACATATATGTATATGTGTGTGTATAAACAGTCCTCTGGAATTCTGTGTATGTATATTATATATATATATACACACACACACGTATATGTATATACATATATGTATATACATACATACATATATATATATATATATATATATATATATATATACAGCCAAGACTAACTTTATTTCCTTGTTTTGATAAAATTATTAATTTGATGAACTAGAGGAATGCTGTAGATACAATTTACCTAGATTTCATTATTTATTTATTTCCCAATTAGAGACCTAGGTTTAAATGCTAGCTCTGACATTTACTAGCTGTGTGAGTTTGGGTGTGTCACTTGTACTCGCTGAGCCTTAGTTTCCTTGTCTACAAAATGGAAACAATAGCAGCTGTCCAGGAGTTTGTGAGGTAAGTCCTTTGAAGACCCTAAAGTATTTATACAAGTGTGTCCCAAAAACTTTAGTAGATTAAAACTGCACTAAAAATTTGGGGACACTATGTATAAATCTGACATTATTATTGCCTAAAAGATGCTCAGAGTTTTGAAATTCAGTCTTTCTTCGAACTCCCTTTCGACCCATTGGGTGTACTGACCTTCTTGGGTAAAGTAAAACTGGTCTTGTCTAGAGGAGTGACAAATGAATTCATTAAGTCAGAGGAGGGTAGCTTCACCAGGTGAGGCACACTCTTCATACTGTATTATTTCTATGAGTAAGAGAACCTACTGAGAAAATGTTCCTCACCTTCTCCCCTTCTGTTTCTCCCAGAAGAGAAATTATTTTACTGGAAGAAGAAAATCCCTTACTCTTTACCTAGGCTTAAAGTCCCACACTGTGGAATTCATAAGAATAATTATTTTTCTTCCTCTTGCATAGGTCTTCCTCTGTGGGTGATTCCATATAAAACTCTTGTCAAATTTTTCTTTTAACATCTCTTCCTGAATTTAATGTTGTGCAAAGGGCCAGCATGCTTTTTCCTGATGTGAGCTCAGTATTACTGTCTTTACTTCTCCTTGCCACTCTGCATCATCAGTTCCGGGAGGAGACCTGGAGTGGTGATATCATTGCCCTGAATAGTGCTCATCCTTTATTGATCACTGACTGGGTGCCAGGGCCTGAAATATGATTTGGTAATATCATACACAATATATGAAGCATCCGTGATATTTTTTTCAGTATGGAGCACCTGGTGGGAGAAACTCCCTCTGCTAATACAGATGAATGGGTCTATTGCTTGAAGCATTAAGAGGTCATGTGCATGCTCAGGGTTTCATAGGGTGTCAGAGGCTGAATTTGATGTTAATCCAGAACTATGATCAAGCTTGAATTCTTGATAACAATTCATAATTAATCCATGCTACTTGAAAATGAATTAAAATCTAACCTATCTGAACAGGCTCAAAATGTCAAGCAGGCATGCAGGTATTTTTCATACTCTGATTATACATATGATACAGTTCTGGTTTCAGGGGCCTAGAGGTGGTTTATTTATTTGGTATAGACAAGATTAAAATCTAATGGGGAATGAAGAGCCCAAGGGATATGTAATTAGAAAGGTTTTCTATGAAAGGCAGAAAGAGGACAGTTTGGGAATGTGAGGTATGGGATGGAAGCTATAGGGAGGAAGAAATCATATTTGGGTTCTAGGGTTGTGGGACTGGAGTTAATTGGGTCTCATCTCACTGGCCTCTGTGACGTTTATAAGGTTTGAGAATTATAATTTCTGGATAATTAATCATTTTATTAATAATGCTGTGTGTTTGTCCTTCATTGCCGAAGAAACCATGCCATCAGAGAAATGATGACATGACTGGCACTCGACTTTGTTTTGAGTGAGAGAGGGCTGTGCAGGTCACCAGCCTCACTTGTCTTCCAGAGCCATCTGAATCCAGTGACCAGATATTCCTCAGGATGACTGGAGATGACCCAGGATGAGGCAATTGGAGTTAAGTGACTTGCCCAAGGTCACACAGCTAGTGAGTGTCAAGTGTGTGAGGTGAGATTTGAACTCAGTCAGGTCCTCTTGACTCCTGCACTGGTGCTCTATCCATTGCACCACCTAGCTGCCCCTAATAAAAGAGGTCAGCATCACTCTCAAATGCCAAAGATAATCATGGTGGTGGGCTCAAGGCTTATATGCCCTTGGAAATGTAGATGGTCCAGAGGGTAGCAATCAACCCTGATTGGTTAACAAGTTATGAGCAAGAATGAATATTACAATGAGGGGTTGGACCTATCCTAATGAACTTTGATTATGTTATTTACTTCTAAATTACGCCTAGCCTTTGGCAATCTTATCAAAGAATTTATCCCCACCTAAACCTGTGTAGAACCTCTTCCCTCCACCCTTTAGATTAAATTCCTTGTAAGACTGGATGAGAGTCTGACCAGTGTTGAGGAGAAAGTTAATTCAACCTTCAAAGACTGAGCTTAAAAACAAAGACTTTAGAAAAAGGAGGAACTCTGTTTTTCCCCAAATAATTGGTTATTAATAATTGTTTCTCTCACCTCTATGAACTTTCTGTGGTGGGCTTTGGATATGGGGATATAGAATATTTGGAAAGCTCTTCCAGGAGAAGTTTGAATTAATTTATGAGATGGGTGTAGTCAAAATATGGAAACTATTGACTGACCAAGGAGAGTGTTTTCTAAAGACATCAACCCAAAGTGCTTCTTTGGCTAGAAAAATCAACAAAATTTTCAGCATAGTCAGAATAAGTACTTGGAATGTATAGAAGAAATTATCTTCCCCTCGTACAAAATTCTGGCACCCTTTAATTTTCAATAAGCCATATTATTACCTGTATTTCTCATCATTGGACTACGTTAAGAAAGATTTAACTGAGCTGGAGAAACTGAATGGAAGGGCAGCTGAAATAACCAGGGTGATGGAGGGTTTACCACCTGAGAACGGGCTCAAAAACAACTACTTTCAGTCTGCGAAGATAAAGACTGAAAAGTGATACGTCTGTAAAATTGTAAAGGGTATAAAAAAATGCTGGATTACTGGAACTTACAAGTGACCCTTGAAGCTTGTAAGAAATAAACTTAGAACAACGAAAGGAGATATTGTTTTATTCAATGGGCTGTATTGTAGGCTTTCTCTTAGATTATCAACTTTCCTTAGTAGATTGTAAACTTTCTGAGGACAGGGATCATGTCTTGTTCACCTTTGTGAACAATATCCTTATCTTGAAATGGTCTATAACCTAGTGTCTTGATGTAAATATAACGTAACAATGTAAATACAAAGAATGATAAGTGTTCAATGTATTTTTTGAAATGAAATTGAATGATGGAACTCCTTCCCCTAACAGATTGTATAGGCTGGAAACATAAATAATGGGCTAGATATGTTTATGGATGCTAGATTCATACTAAAATATGACAATGTATATCAATTTCTTGACCCATATGGCCAGGTATTGGGCAGGACCTAGAATGGTACCTGAGGAAGACTATATATCTGGTGCCTATTCTGTTTGGTGAGCAGGGTGATGGTATATAGATGTGTGGAGGGGCAGGGTAGTGGGAAAATTACAGCAAAGAGAAAATCTACAGCATTGCAACAAGCCAATATCAGGAACCATGTAGACACATCAAAGAGTATTTTGAGCCAATAGAATCTAAAGTGGGAAGGGGTGACAGAGGTGGAAAAAGGGTTAACACCAGAAAACTAGCATTGTATAAAGATGGGAGGGAGGGAGGGAGGAGGGGGCGGGGAAGAAAAGGGGAAAAAAGAAATTCACATGCTAACTAGTATATATTTAAAAAGAATAGCAAGTTTTACATAATGGATTTGTAGTTTCATGTGCAATAATCTTTTTTATTATACTATGTTATGGAAATACTTGTTTTATTCATAAATTTAAAAATTAAATAAAAATTTTTAAAAAGTTGTCAATGAGGGTTGGTTTCAGACTTGAAGAGCTCATCAGTGGACATTAACAAGGAGCTGACCTAGATTAAAAAGGTTGAATTTAATTTGTCCCATTCAAGGGATAGATGCATGTGTCTTTTAACTGATCTCTTTATTGACTTGTCCAATCTCCCCCCTGTGTGTGTGTGGGAGGGCTGATTGCCATCTTTCTTAATATCCATTGGCTGATAAACTCTGTGTGACTCTATTAGTGTAAACAATTATTATGTATCCCCACTGATAGTGACCGCAAATCCATCAGAGTCTAATATTACTAATAAAATTCACATAACACTTTGTTAATGAAGTATTTTACACAGATTATCTCATTTGATATCAGAATGAAGCTTAGATATTATTATTATATGATATTTGTGGCACTTGTACAATGCAAGTAGGCCAAATCTACATTATAGTTAATGCTATCTTAAGCCTATAGGAAGACTGTGTCACTGTATTGATTATTCAGCAAAGGAGCATAAAACTTGAGTTGCTCACCAAGCATCACTCTACTTGAGCCTCTTGACTCCCTTTTGAAAAAGTCAGAGTATCTCTACTCTCAACAATGTTTACCTTGCTTCCCTCATTGCCAAACTTATAGTTTCAACATGGGTGCCATGTATTTTAGTTCAGCTCTGGTGACTGGGTCTGGGATTAATCTCAGGAATGAAATGGAATATTACTAAAATATTTAAAATATAAAATTAATAATCTATGCAATTTATCAGTTGTTTGGACTTCTCTTTTCCCTTTTTTTGACTTCCCACTTTCACAAATTCAGTCTTTACATTCTATGATCATGTAGTTTATTGTACAAGGTGTAAAATGATAGGAAATAGATCGTGTGCTCCTACACATGACATCAACCTCTAGTCACCTCCTAAGCCTCTTCATTTTCACTCTTCTAGATATTTGGGGGGTAGCCAGCAGGATTCCAAAACCACCTTCCCCTACAGTTTATGGAAAGGGATGAGAAAAACGGGGTGTCTGTCCTTATCTCAAGATGAAGGAGTAGAAACAAGGGAGAGAGGGGAAAGTGGCCAGAAGATTCAGTCTCCACCTCTAGCTCACCAATGCAGAGATTCACAATGTCTGGCAGTCTTAGAAATACCCTCTCTCCTCATTACTCCGGTCTCTATTTCTGCTCCAGTAGCAGAATCTGTCCGGTAGCCTTGGTCTCTGGTCATTTCACTCTTGCCCCTGGTTACAGGAGCAGAGGTAACAGTTGTAGCAACAGCATCACAACCACAGTTCTGATCACTCTTATCTACTTTGTTCATAGAAGCCCAGCAGCCTCAATATAATGGTAGTGGCTACTTACCCTTATTTCCTTCATAATGGCCAGGAAGTCCCATTCCAAAGTCAGTGGGAGGAATGAAGACGTTAACCCTGGGTCAGAAGAAATCACATCTGACCATTATAGATTCTTCTTGTTGCAAGCTAATGTCCACGGAGGCCCTTCAAGAGGGCAATGGAAAAATCGCTCCTTGTGATACCAGGATCACCAGAAAGTTCTCCTTTCTGAATCATCGTCATCCCATGGGAAAATAAAATAGGAGGTAGAACAACCATCATCAATCACCTCATGGGAAAATAACCATGAAAAACTGAGATGACAGAGCAGGAGCACCAGTCACAACGATCATTGACAAAGCAGGAAAAGGATATTTAAAATCTTTAAAGCTTTAATGTTGAGGCCTCATCTTCCACAAGCTACCTCTGTTTAGAACTCAGGTCCGGAGGGTGATGAACTGTGGATCTGGCCCAATTTTCTAGTTTTTGTGTCCTCAAGAAAATTTTCCACAAAACTCTGCTTTGATGCCTCATTGTGGAACATGTGACCATGGATTAACAAAGGTCACGACAGGTAGGTACAAACTCTGGCAGGCTCTACCATGCTAGGAAGACATTGAGGGTTGTTCTGACAACAGATGGTGTCTGCTTTCTGAGGTCCAGCCTAACTATGGAGAGGCTCATTGGTGGTAAGCTATTCACTTGGCCGTGGAATCTGGCTATTGCAGCCTATGAAACAAAATGTAGTTTGGCCCTCTCTCTTTTATAGTCCTTTCCATGTATTCACTGACAGTGATAGAATGGCAGAAAATGAAGCCAAGGGTGTTAAGAATCATAGTTTTTGAACCATCTACACATGTTAATGTAGCTTGTGGTGCTCTAAATGTGAGATCCTTGTCCAATAACCAATGAGTGGACGTATGAGCTAAGCCCAGAAATGAACAGGAGCAGGAGAATGGGCTAGACTGCCTTTGCAAAAGATAATCTTTTAATGATCTCATACTTCTCCTTGAAACAAAACCTTATCTTTCAATGATCAATGATTGCATATGACTATCAGTTCTAGAATACTATAGTCTCTGAAAGATTCAAACTGAGTGTCATGCAAAAGGCAGTGGAGAATTATACAACAGAAGAATTAGAAAGGAGAAGTGATATAAGCTGCTGGACTTATCAAACTGTTTTCCACTCATGATCCCTTCAGTTCTTCTTAAACTATGGATTGTGACCCTATATGGGGTTATGACACACATTTTAAGAAGATCTGGATAAAGGATAAAAATATATAACCAGATTAAAAAAATGAGTTGGTGATGTATCAAGAGTGAGAATTAACTAGTGAACAACTCTCGTGCTTCTCTGATTTCCGTTCAATATTATGTGATGAAGAATAAGTACAAGAGCATATTAAATAGACTCCTTTTGGTGAATTTGTGGGAAGACATGGGCAAGAGTTACAGTAGAAGGGCAGATATTCATAAAGGCCATTGAATGGACTGCTCAAAGTGGTAATAAAAATAATATACATTTATATAATGTTTTTTAATTTGCCAAGTGCTTTACTCACATGATCACATTTGAGCCTTAAAACAAGTTTGTGAACAACATATTCATATACGACTGTTCATGTTTTAACAGAAATAGGCTTGGAAATGTTAAGCAATAGCCTTGTTCCCATAGTTCATGAGTGCTGGAAGCTGGATTTCATTCCATTCCTTTCTTTTTAACACTAAATCTATCTACTCTACGGTCTCAATGTCACCTTTCCTGAGAAAGTTTTCCTTGATTTTCCCAGCAGGTAATGGTAAGCTCAGACAAAGTGGGATTTTTGTGGTTTCTTTTTTGGAGTTCAGTTTTCCAGGTTCAGGCTAAATTGTGAACATCTGAAAGACTGATCTCCTTTGAACCTTGATAATTCACAGCTGTGCTGAGTCATGTAGGTTTTGTGTCTACTGACTCTGAGTCAATCAGGGATCACCTCTTTGTTATGTATTCTGGGAGGTTGGCATTTTGCTCTGGGCCCTTGCTTGTGAAGACCTCTTGATTCCCTGGATGGGACTCTGAGTAGCCTTTTGTGAAGAGCCTGACTACTCAGATGTTGGTGCTCTGCCAGTCTAGTGGTGTATGTAGGTGGTTGTATTAATTTGTTCAGACAGTTGAAACCCTGTCTGTTGAATCTCTATGCTAATTTCTTTGCTTGTATTTTCTGTACTCACTTCTTTCTACTTATGTGTTTAATGAAAATAAGATTGTTGACCCTTTTGAAGCTGTCTTTCCTTTAGAAAAGCAGATCAAAGAACCTGTGCTAGCAGCCCACTCTGTGTACTAGGATGCTTGAAAATACAGTAATGAATGATCTTTCCTTTCTTGGACCTCACATAGCACTTTCCATCTCACTTATGTATTTATTGTGTTTTATTTTGCACTATTTGTCCTATATCCTTGCTAGACTCTAAGCTCTATGAGGATAGGGACCGTGTTATTTAAACTCTATATCTTCCCTAGCACCAAGCAAAGTATTAATTACACATTGAGCACTTATGTGTTTGTTTAATTAATTTGGACAGAAGTGGGAGAGTCAGGATACTGCACCAATGCTACCTTTGCAAGCCTGCTACCAGGTCTGTTTGTTTGCTGCTTATGAAAGTAATTTATATTCATCATGGATCCATTGATTTAGGAGTTCTTGTGATCTCAGGGAAAATTAAAGCAGAAACACAGAACACAAGTAATTAAGGTTAGAGCAGATGTTGAAGTTGTGATGCAGGGATTACAGGGTAGGAAAAACCCATTGTTCTCTCCCTTGCCTATCACCCCAGCTGGGTAATGGTGCATTCAAGCTCACACCCTCTATTCTTAAGCCCAGGATTCATGGCTTCTTTGTTCTCTTTCCATGGGTTAAGGAGAGTGCTATTTTCACAAAATGTGAACAAACTTGTGTCCAGAATTAGACAACAGGACTGGCTCAGTATATGAAAGCTAAGTCTTAGATCTGTGCTTCTGTTCATTCACAGTGCCAATATTCCTCCTGGGAATAGTCTTATTGTCTCCAGTATGTCTCTCTGCTGGGAGGCTTTGCTCACTAGAGCAGTAGGCAGGGGAATCTGAGTCAAAAAGCTTGCATGTTCATCTTTTGTTTCTCCATGTTTGAGTGGTCTCCCAACCATCTTTTCCAAGTAACCAGACACAGGTTAGGTGTTGGAAGATTCTCAGAGGTCAGAAATCTGCTAGATTACAGGGAAAGTTAGAGTGGTGTGCATGTGAAAGCCAAACAGGCAGCCTGGTACAGAGAACTTTAAGTTCAGTAAAGAAGCAGGAAAGTATCTTTTTCCAGAATGCCCTGGTCTCATAATCTGTATTTCCTTTAGCTCTGGATAGTATTTCAGGAAACTGTGATTTTTAGTCCCCAGCTGGCAGGTCTAGATTTCTGAAACTTTAGGATTAAGGTACCAGGAGTGGTCTCTGGAACTGAGTGACTGGAGATGAGCCTGGGGCAGGGCTTCCCTAAAGTATTTTAGAGGAAGGAACTATGGAACCTAAGTCCCAGAAAAAGAAAGCTCTCCCCTACCAACTTTTTCAGATTTGGAATTTTAATTTAAAGGTAAGTGCTGTTAGAATTTTTTGCTCATACCCAAAGGCTTCCTACTCTTACCTGCAAATAACACAAACAAGACTTGACTTGGTAGGACAAGATCAATTTGCATAGATTTTGCAAGTTAAGGCAAGAAGATGCAGGGAAAAAAGTGAAGACTCTCAAATGTAGGCTATGCCATCTTAGCGGAGTAGTAGCAGCTGGAGTCAATTTTCAAGAAACTGTTATGTGAAGCTCATTAAATAAGACTTTGAATAAAGAAGCAAGGAACTTTGAATCATAGAGCTGAAAAGAAGGTCATCTAGTCCAATCCCCTTATTTACAGATAAGGAGTTTGAAGGCCTAGGGAGGGAAAATGACCCAGAGTCACACAAATCCTAACTATTAGAGGATTTGAACCAATGTCCTCACATCCTCTGACTCAAGAGGCAGAGCTCTTTCCACTGTACTGTGCTCATTCCAGACAAGCGATAGAGTGCAAAGTTAGGTGTGAAATGGATAATTTCAATTATATTAAACTCCCCATGACTTTTGAGGTACAGCTCCTCATTGAAATGACGTTACCCTTGCTTTTGAAGAGCCTAATTGAGAGAAATGGTTTACCTTCTTATAGGGCAATATAGATTTCTATACCCCCTTGCTCATATATCTTATTTCCCAGTTGCATGTAAAAACTATATTTAACATTTGTTTTTAAAACTTTGAGTTATAAATTCTCTTCCATCTTCCCTCCCCACCCACCCTCACTGAGAAGGCAAGCAATTCAATATAGGTTATATATGTGTAGTTATGCAAAGCACTTCCATAATAATCATGTTGTGAAAGACTAACTATATTTTTCTCCATTCTATCCTGCCCCCCCTTACTTTGTTTTCATCTCTGACCCTTGTCTCTTTTCAAAAGTATTTGCTTCTAACTACCCCCTTCCCCAATCTGCCCTTCCTTCTTTCATTCCCACCACCCTCCCTTATCCCCTTTTCCCTCACTTTCCTGTAGGGTACATAGTTCTGTTCTTGTTGGCGATCTTAAGAACCAGCTACTACAGCAAAAACAACATGAGAGAAGGAGATCCAAGACTAATATTAGGGATAAAAAATCCTAGAATTTCAGTCTCTACCTCTTTATCTCCTGCCATCATTTCCCTAACATATCATGTGACTTACATTTAGTTCCACCCTCTTACTTACTACTAATAGATTTATGGTATACAAAGCACCAGTGATAAACATATGAAAGAAGGATAGATATGCTACCAAGATCTCATCTGTTGTCCAAGTCTCTGAGACAAAGCAGCAAATGTAGCATTTCCAAGACACCAACCTCATGGAGAATTGTAAATTAAGTCTGAGTGTCCCCAGGGGTTAGGGGTAGGCCTGTTTTACCCCAAGAAAGACAACAGGAGTTCGAGTCTTTTTCATTTCTTTTTTACATATTTTTTTTATTATGGATTCAGTAGATATTAATAAAGTAGGACATTTCAATAGCCAAAAGAAAAACAAACAAAAATATGGTATTGTTTGACTCAGTGAACTTGTTATATATAGTTGTTTTTCACTACCATTGGGGTCTTTTTTTCTAATTTGAATTCAGCATGTGTACCCTTCTTGAGGTCTCTAGGATTTCTTTTGCTGATTTTTAAAATGATTCAGTCCTTTCTTCTTTTTTTTTTCACTAAAACTATCACTGTCATTATTACCTTACCACTGTCTCCTTAAGAATAAATGAAAAATACAAGTTTTTCCTTGTAACATATAAGTATAGTCATGCAAGACAAATCCACGCATCTTAGTTGTTTTTGAAAATCTTCATTCTGTAAGATGGGAAGACAATTATTCCTATTGACCCTCTCCCCACTACTTTGCCTCTCCAGGATCTGTGAAACAATAACTTACATACTAGAATGTATCCTGCAGTCATGAATACAATACTATTTATTAACCATCTCTGGTGTTATTTTACCTAGTACCTTTCTTTGAGCTCACTCTTTCCTACGGACAGGAAATGAAAATAAAATCATATGGTACAATTCAGATAATCAGTATCAGACTGGATCTGACCACAGCTATCACCCACTTTTCCAATTCAAATGCAATAGGGAGCTTCTTGAGCAGCATGAGTTACAAAACTATATCAACATAGATACTCATGAAGAGTATTCCACTCTCCTATACTTACCCTGCAACTATAAAATTGAAGGGGAAGAAATCCAAGACCAGCATTATAGACCTCTCAGTTTCTCTGGGTCTTCCAAACATCTACCTATCTTCACTGAAAGCTTCCCTTCCCTAATTCATAACACACTACAGGCTTACTCTGCTTAGCCACTAAACACACTAAGTAATGACTGCTTTGTGCATATACCAAACTACTCATATGCCAGAAGCTTTCATAACCCCTGGCACTTTAACGAGTCAGCAAGCATTCCCCATGCTATCAACTGCCAGTGGTGTTAGCTGTTTTTCACTTCTCTGAGAGCACTTGCTTCTGCTCCCAAGGCATCCCATTATACCTAATATGTTGACAAGTAGGATATGAACTTAGCACAGTGCTTGACACATAGTACTTAATAAATGCTTGTTGATTGATTGGTAACTGCACACTTGACATTTATAAAGCCCTTTTAGGTTTGCCAAGTGTTTTACATTTATTATCTCATTTGATCCTTGTGAGGTAAGTATTCAATATAGGTAATCCCCATTTTACAGATAAGAAAACTGAGCCTAAGAGATCATACAGGCAAAACTAATAAGACTGAGGCAAAATAAGGAATATCTTGGTGGCAGAGTCCTAGTGTGACATATATTAGCGGTTTTGCACATCTAGAATTGGTTTGTTGTGGTAACAAAAAGTCCATCCTTGCTGGTGAAAGCATCATGGGTTTGTAGTATGAGGAATTGTGGTTGTAGTGGATGGATAGAGCACTGATCTGGGTATGAGAATTTGCTACACTAATTTGTACACTAATTTGATAGCTGTATGACCTTGAGTTAGTCACTTCAATTCTTTAATCCTGAGATTTCTCATCTGTCAAGTAGGAATAATAACCTCTACTCTGCCTACCTCGCAGGACCTTTGTGAAGACTAACTGCCATAAGTCATGTATTTGAAGAGAGGCAATGAAGTGCAGAAGAGAGAGGTCCAGTCTTGGGGCCAGAAAGACCTGGGTTGAAGACCTGTCACTTACAGACATTAGCCATGTGAGTATAGGCAAGTCACTTCTCAGTACTTACAGGCAACTCTCTAAGACTGAAATTTGCAGAAGAGTCACTGCTTCACATTCATGAAGATAATTTCCATGCTAGGAGTTTCATCACACATTTCAAATCACAGTCCTATACCAAAGAAGGAAAATGTATTTGAAAGAGAACTATAATGTAAGGTAAGATGGCAGAGATGATAATGATGGTGATGAATACTGTTATCAAATCCAGCCCTTTGTTTCCTTTTCTTTTACCAGTCTTTTAATGGAAGAATATCTCCAGTTTGCTTTCTAAGCAGAACAAATAAAGCACTCTTACAATTGGTTCCACTGTACAGAGAGCATTACAGTGATTTATTTAAATCAATTCATGATAATAGCCATAAATGAGAGCTAAAGAGCTCCTAGCACTGTTTCCTGGGGAAACCCAGTCTGACAGATTATAACCTGAAGGAATTACGACAGGTCAGACTTGTCAGAGGGGATGTGGGACATAATGGTGACTTTTGGTTAGATGAGGTTTATGATGACTCCACAGGCCACCATAGACTATTGCTGCCCCTTTATACATGATTTGGCTGGGTGTAAGGCACACAGCTGTGACCTCTGAATATGTATGAGGACAGATGCTTGCCCATTCCACTTTTGAGGGGAGAGAGAGAGAGAGAGAGAGAGAGAGAGAGAGAGAGAGAGAGAGAGAGAGAGAGAGAGAGAGAGAGAGAGATGAAAAGGAGAGGAGAGAGAAGATGAAATAAAAGAGAAGCAAAGAGAGAGACTCGATAACCTCCCTCTGTAGAAAATTCACTGAATCATAGAATTTTGAAACTAGAAGAGATCTTCTGTTTTCTGAGCTGCCTGCCTCCTGCCCTACCCTTCAGTTTTTCCTACATACAGATCAGAACAATCTTCCTGATGCCTCGCTCTGATCATGTCACTTTTCCAGCTTAAAAACCTTTACTTATCCCCCCAGTGGTGACTATATCCAGTTTTGCCTCCTTACCCAGCATTTTAGAGTTCTCCACAGTTTCATTCTAACCTATCCAGTCAGCCTTTTGCTCACATATTGAAAAACTTATCATACCTTATTTATCTTCAAATCCCTCATGGTACATAGCTAAGTGCTTTCATTGCACATATTAGGTGCTTATTAAATGTTTGTTAAATGAGCTGATTCTACTCATGTATTCTATTTTCTAGCTAAGTAGGACTATGCATTATTCCTATAGACTAATCTCATTCTCTCTGGCCTCTATGACCTTCCTTGTACTATCATTTATGCTTTAAAGTTATTCTGACCCCTTCCTCTCATCTTTACCTGTTTCAATCCTTTCCATGCTTCAGAGTTCAGTTCAGGCACCACCTCATAAAGCCCCAACCCCCTACGTAAAGTAAAATCTCTCCTTCCTTGAATCTCTTACATCCCTCCTTTATCTGTAGTACAGTTATTTGTATTCCAATCATATTTGCCACCAAAGGAATGCATAGATTAAGGGATGGATGTGTCAGCATACCTCAGGGCAAAAATTTCTATTGGCTCCCTTCACAAGGGAAAAGAATATGGTAGAAATAGCCTTGGATCAGAAACTATAAAAACTGAATAAAATAGTCTTTTCCCTTCAAGCACATTACCTTCTAGTTGAGCACAAACATGCTTAGTGCATGGACCAGGTGTACCCTGGTGAGTTGCCACATCCTGTAGGAGGCATTACCATTGGTGCTTCTGTGAAGGCACAGTCAGTCTATGCTCTATGCACACCTATGTTTCCAAATGGATCATAAGTTCCTTGAGTGAAAGGACCATTTTATTTGTATTTTAGGATTTCTAGTTCAAGATTCTTTCTACTATACCACTCTGCTTCCCATTGTTTATCACTCCTACAATTAAGTAGCTCTTAATTTTTCAAATATAATTTTATTTTTTCAATGAACAAATCTCTATTTTTCTCTCTCACCTCCTCCCCCACTGGAAAAAAGAAACAGCTAAATGTGCTGTTAATTTAGCTTAAGACCATTTACTTTTGTTCATTTCTATGAACATAGAGAACATTTGATCAGCATCCTCTTCATAAAGGTACCTAGTGAACATGAATCATATAAAGAAGCCATATCTTAGCCATCTCTCCTTTAAGTTATTCTCCAGTCACTGGAACTTTTCCTCAATGAATTTTTCTCGTTTGCTTTAAATGATTTGCACTCTTTCTCTGTTTTCTTTTCTGTCTCTGTATTTGTCTTTTTCTACTCTCACCCCTTATCATTCTATGTCTTTTTAAGAAATATGATGCTCTGACAAAGGTTGAGAATAGCTTCCCTACATTCTGAAGGTCAGTTTGGTCAGTTTCTACTTTTGTCCCCTAAATCTAACAGTACCTACCACCCCAACCTATCCCTCGAGTTGTTAATTTATATTACCCATGCACTTCCTTGGGTGCATCATCTATCTGCAATACTATATGTTGCCACTAATGGTGGCAGCTAGAGGGTGCAGTGGATAGAGTGCTGGACCTCGAGAATCATATTCCTGAGATCAAATCTGGCCTCAGACACTTACCAATTGTGTGACCCCAGGAAAGTCATCATTACTGTTACCTCAGTTTCTTTATCTGTAAAATGAACTGGAGAAGGAATGGCAAACCATTCTAGTATCTTTGCCAAGAAAACCCCAAATAGGGTCACAAAGAGTTAGACATGACTGAAATGACTGAATAACAGCAAATACAGCTAGGGGGTTATGTGGATAGAATGTCGGCCTGGAGTCAGGAAGACCTGATTCTAATTCTGCCTCAGATACTCACTAGCTTTGTGACCTTGGGCAAATTACTTAACCTCTGACTGCCTCAATTTCCTCAAATGTAAAATGGAAATAATTATAGCATCTACCTCTCAGGGTTGCTGTGAGGATCAACTGAGATAATTTTAGTAAAGCACTTGGTGCATGGTAGGCACTTAATAAATGTTTCCTTCTTTCCTTCTTGTTAATATCTTGCTCTTTCTTCATAGTTTACATTACATCTACAAAGCACTTTGTAATGTTAAAGAATGCACATACGTTATGACATTTGATTTTCACAAAAATCCTGTAAGGCACTTAGAACAAATAGTGTTATTTCTGTGTTACATATGAAGTAAACTGAGGCTCAAGTTGGGGTATTTGCTTGCAATCTTACAATTAGCAAGTGGTAGAATGGAGATTCTAGGTGGTATGATAGCCCAGGTATTATGATTCAAGTCTAGTACATTTTCTATGGTATGTCTTTTGCCTCTCAAAGCACGCACACATGTTCACATGGTCATTTATATGTGCGCATACACATATATACAAAATATACATATATATGCACAATCTTCTCTCTTAGAACTATGATGAAGGCATAGAGGGGGACAGATCCAAAAGTTCCTGAGAAAAGGATATTTTATATTGTTTCCTAGAATTGTTCTGGACCTATTAGTCTTTGACCTTTTTTTTTTTTTGACTATTGCCTGAGAAATAGGGTCCTTTGTCTGAAAGTTGTACTTGTTTCCATTATTCAGTGGAGTAGCCTACAATAGATACCAGCCTAAGCTCTCCTGGTCATTGTTTGGACTATGATGGCTCAGAGTATGTGTAAATATCAATTATTTCTGTTTTGGTCTGAAACCCTGAGGGTCTTCCCTTCCCAAACAGATGATCTCAAACAGATATTTTTTGACTAGGTAAAAGGGGCCATTCTTGGCCTCATTTCTTATCTAGCCTTAATCACTGAATGGATGTTGCCTCAGTCAAACTGAGACCTAGGAAAGATTTTAACTTAAAAAGGTTAAGGTCTTACACTGTATCTAGGGTTATTTCTAGTTATCCTAATCTACATCTTGCCACTGAACCCAGATGACTCCAGAGGAGAAAGTGACTTTGCACAACTTCTCTCACTTAAATCCAATTCACTTACTTGCAAGTCATGACATCACCTTCCTGATGTCATGGTCCTTTTCAAGAATGAAGGACAAACAATGAAAAAAGGAATGAGTGCATCACTTAGGTACGGAACATGCAACATTGACATAGAGGATGATTCAACTCTGACTTCTTGCCCTCTTCTTCTGGGGACCTCGGGATCAGTTCCTTAATCAATCAGATGTAAGAAATAAGGTAGGCAGCTCCAGGTGCATGAGCCTAGTACAGCTTCCTTTGCCAGCTGGAGCAGGTCCCTGTATCTGTCGCTGAAACATCCTACTCCAGGATATATCTTTCCTTATCCCCACAGGTGTGCTCAAGCTGTGCTGTCAGAGAGAAAGGGGGTGGATGGGAGACACACACACACACACGTATTATACGTACATATATATAAATATACATACATATATGCACACAAATCATAGTCATTAGAAATTTATAGACAATAAGGAAAAGAAGAATTTGTTCTGACCATGGTGCTGAAACTTAGATCTTATTCTATAGTAATGGAAGCCAGAACTCCAGCTGGGAATAATGTGGTCTGTGAACTTGGGTTATAAATTGGGCCCTGTGGATCAGTGATAAATAAAACAGGAACAAGTTAGTAGGCCATGTCTATGTACTGAGGGAATGGATTTCGGACATCTGAGTAGTCAAATAGAACAAGTGTTTGGGGGAGATTATATTGTTTTACCTAGCACATTTGCTCGGAGAAACCCATGACTTCCTGGTTTTCTTACTCACCTTCCCTGTAATACTCACACCATGATGGTATGAACATGCTGGGAAACTGAAGGTATAAAGAAATGACTTACTTAGGCCCATCATGTAGTCCCCTATATCAGCTGGTTAAATCCTTTTCTCTTGAGGATTCTTCTGGGGGCACCAGGCTCTTGCTGCCTTCCAGATTAACTCCTCATATTATGCTCTATGGGGAACCCCTTACCAGTGTCTGTTTTTACTTTGTGGATTTAGGAAACTCACTTCAGGAATCTGAATTCTTGCACTTGGCTTGCCCCTTAGATGCCTAAAACAGAAAGAAATGAAAGGAAAAATAATGAGAGTCTTTGCAAATGTGAAAAACCTCATTGTGTGAAATGCTCATAGCATCCTGATTCTCCTCTTGTATTTAAACGGTTAAGATAGCTTTATCATATAGTGATCCTGGAAGATGTCTGCAGTATGAAGAATTTTGGTTAAATACAAGGAAGAATGAGTCTTATTAAATATTGGAATGGGTGAAGAGGACAAGCTTCAGACTACCCTTCTCCAGAGACCTTTAAGTCATTACCTTTCAGAATAATTTCATCATCCTTCAAACAGTAAGTTACAGAACCATTGACTATATAAAACTATTAAGCATTACTCTCATAAAACCAAAATATTCCCCTAATGAGAGTGACAGGTAATGAGATTATGTAGGAGAGATTCTGACCTCTCTTAAGGTTTAGCCATGGTTTTTGTCCAGAGGCAAAGGTTCACTAAGTGAATTCTATCTGCCTTAGGAATCTATGTTCATATCCATTGCTGCCTACATGTGAGCCCATTTAGGACAGAGTCCTGCAGTGGCAGAAAGAGCTGTGGAGCTCGTCAGTGGGGGAGGGTTCTGTCTTCCTTTCCCCGGCACTCTTTCACATCACACACCGTGCGTGGGTGCTCACTTTAATGCTATCCTCTCTCAACTCTGCAATTTATGGTGCAGTCATGCCAGTGAGAAGGAAAGAATTAGTCTTTGTTGTCAGAGGGTATGTGTGTATTAAAAGGCTCTTGTGGCAACCAGCATCTCAGAACCAACATCTATACAGGGCAGCATGAGAAGGAAACAGAGGAGGAATGATTTGGGCAATCAAGACAAATCCTTATATGGAGGAACATGTCTTCAGTAAGAAATGGCAGCAATAGTTTTAGATAAAGCTTAGCTCTAGTGGATTTGCTATCTATTTTCTGGGATATGTCTTTTAAACTAAGTTGCTTAAATGATGAAGAAAGAAGAAACTGGGGAACCCTCAAGAGGCTTATGGGTGAATTGTTAGACTGAATCAAAGACTGGAAATAGTTTTATCCTGGAATGAAATAAAAATCTGAAATTCTGATCACATAGCAGAGTTAAAAGAGAGAACAGAAAAAAGTACTATCTCTGGGCCTGGCACATAATAACTTAGAATATTTATTTGAAGTAATGAGTAAATGTAAAACCAAAAATAAATTTTCAACAGGTCTTTGTGCACCTATGGTAGAGTCAATAAATGTCTTATTTATGATCTTATTTTGATAACTAATTCAATATGATTGATTTCCTTTGTAATTCTGTACATTTTGTTTGTTGCATGTAATAACATGACTATGAGGGAGTCCAAAGGTTTCAACACAGACTCTCAAAGGAGTCCACAGAAGAAAAAAAGGTTAAAAACTTTTGCTGTAGGGAGTTGAAAAATTCCAAATAATTTCCAAGAGCCTTGAACAAAGATGCACACATTACAGATTACTGGTATGAGCTGTGGTAAGCAAGGGCCATTAGGGATAGTTGGTGGTTTTCAGGAGGAGAAAGCTTTTGCCTGGTTTGAAGTCACTAATGGTGGATGACAAATGAATAGGATTATTAGTAATAGTTTGAAGAGCACAGAGTCCTGAAATAATGCCTGTTGTAGGTTCTTTTGGGTTCCCTGGGCAGATGGGTTGAGAACAGAGGCTTATTTTTGCTGTAGGGGATATGAAGGATTTATTTGATCTGAGGATCTTGCATAGGATAACAGAAGTGTGTCTCCAGGGTTCTGCATGTAGCCCCTTAGTGCACTCTTTTGTGGGGGAAGGTAACAGCAGTGTCTGGGGCCCCTCTACATTCTACCCAATGACAGGTCATCATAGATTGTATCTGATGAACTTGGTGAAGAGTAAGTGTCATGGATTCAGATATCCAACTCAAAAGTTAACTTGCATTTCTCCATCCATTCCAATTACTCATTTTTTGTGTATTTTTCAGTCTCTAAACATTTGCATGGGGGTTTTGAAACAGTGTGCTCATGGAGTTTGCATGAGTTGTTATTCAATCCTCCATCAGGTTTAAAAGGATATAAGCAAATTGGTTTAGAATGTTGATTCTCTAGGGCTTCTCATCACTTCTCACTTATGAGGCAGCTAAATGAGAGCTCTGGACCTTGATTGAGAAGACTTAAGTTCACATCTGACCTCAGACACTTAGTAGTTGTATGACCTGGGGCAAATCAGTTAACCTCTGTTTGCCTCAGTTTCCCCATCTACCTCCCAGGATTGTTGTGAGGATCAAGAGATGATATTTGAGAAGTGCCTAGTACATAGAAGGCACTTTGTAAATGCCTTATTATTCTTATTTGCTTCCCTGTATAGTAAAGGAGGCTGCTGTCCACAGTGGCCTTTAGCTCTGACCACTTTTCTTCTTTCTGTCCATTAGTTACAATGAAGACTCCAATACTCTCATCACCGACTGACCTCATTAAAACTTATTTCTTTTTCCTGGGTGTTCCTACACATATGTTCCTATCCATGGCTTTGGGGGCAAAGAACAAAGAATGTTCATGTGTGGTTGGGAAATCTGGTATTCATATTTGATTTAGTTCAATTCAACAAGCATTTATTAGTCACCTATGATATGCTAAATACTGTTCTAAGTCCTAAGGATAGAAAACAAAAATGAAAACAATTCTTTTCTCTCTAGGAGCTTATATTCTACTAGGGCAAGATAGGGGTGGGGGACAACCTATATACACATAACTAAATTTCACACTGTATGAAAATTAAATGGAAAGTATTTTTAGGGGGAATGCTAAGAATTGTAGATCAGGAAAAGGCCTCATGTAAGAGGTGGTACTTGAGCCTTGAAGATTCCAAGAGGTGGGGGTACAGAGTAAGAAAACTGAGGCATGGGAAACAGCCTGTGCAAAGGCATGGAGATGGGAAATGGCATGCTGTATACAAGGAAGAATGAGTAGACCAGTTGGGCTAGACCAGGGATTCTCAACCTTTTTTTTGTATTATTGTCTCCCACTGGCAGTCTATTGAAGATTTGATAGAGTTTTAAAATGCAAAACATAGACAATGTACATTACAAAAGAAACCAATTATATTGATACATAGTTATCAAAATACTTGTTAAAACAGTAAATTCATGTTGTGGAGGTAGAATGGATAAGAGGTGGCAACTGACTGGATGAGCTCCAACCTTGAAGCTCTCCCCAAAGATGCTTTCTGCTCACCACACACTTTTCTTTAGACCATTCTGATAACATCCACACTGATCCCTGCATCCATGACTTTTATGGGTTGGATTGGCCTGGGCTTTCCTTGTGGGAATTCTTAGCACCTATTTTTCCTGGGTGACTATATTAAAGGAAAAAAGAAATTGTCTAGCCAGAAAGTTTGCCTGTGCCTGCATAGCCTCGTAGCCACTCAGTTTTGAATCAGTTTTGGTTTTCTTCTAATTTTTACACCTGCCATAGTGATGCTGAGTCACAAAACTGGATCACAGATTCTTCTATATTGAGGAGGATCTGTGTGGGTGATGTTACAATTCAGTAGAATGGAAGATCCTTGAGGGCAGGGATTTTATATCCTCAACATCTAGTCTAATACCTTGCTTTTAGTAGGTGCTTAACAAATATTTGTTGAATTGAATTGAATAACAGATCAGAGTGACAATGAACCACGTACTCCTAGGGGGAAAAAGCCTTTTTCTTTGGGGGTGAGGCTCCAGACTTGTGTCAGGAAGGATGGAAATTCTAACTTAGACTCAGGAGACCTAATCAAATTTGAAAGTCAGCAGCAACACACACACACACACACACACACACACACACACACACACACACACAACAATGTCCCTTGGGGCCATGAGAATAGGATTAGGGTCATGCCTCCTTTCCTCAGGGTCACACTGGCTGTGGCTACCCATGGCTTTTCATCTTAGTTTCCGATGACATTACAAGTGGGGGTTTATGTCATGGCCTTTGAAGGATTAGACCTGTGAAATGGGTCTAAGATAGATGGCAAAAGATTCATCTCCAAGTTTCTCTGTGCTAGGGAAAGGCATAAGATGGAAAATTGCTGATATCTTGAGATGTGGACTTAAGAGAAGGTAAACCCAGAGGCTATAACTGAGAAGCCAATGCAGAAAAGTGGTTGATTTGGAGGGAGATAGTGCTCTTGAGGCTGAAATGTAGAATTTTGATTGCTGGGTAGGAGACGTTTATGGATACAGGTCCTCAGATGGTATGAGTAAGATTCCTCTTTCTGTGGTATAAATGCGATATTTAAATGTATTGCAAAGAACTGCATTCCCTCCTTCCCTGTCCCCTCCCCTCATCCCCTATATGGCATAGAGGAATGGAGCACTGAACTTAGAATCTGATGACATGGTTTTTAGTCTTGCCCCTTGCTCACCGTTTCTTAGCTATGTGACTTTGGGAAAGTCACCTAACTTCTCTAAATCTCCATTTCCTCATAGCTAAAATGGAGATTAAATAATGCCTGTACCACTTACCTTATAAGACTTCTATGAAGAACATGAGATAATATATATAGAGAGATCTTGGTCATCATAAAACACTATTAGATCTGTTTTCCTATTAGATGATAAGCTCCTTGAGGGCAGGTCTGTGTCCTACTGATCTTTGCATTTTTATTCAGTGCTTATCATAGGACCTTGTAAGAAGTGCATTCTTATTAATAACTACTGAATGAATAACTTGTCACACAGTTGAGAAACAAAGAGGGACACTGTGTATATGTGTGTGTGACCCAACCCTCTTAGATGTACCATTTCTTTCTCCTAGATAAGTTTATGGATAAAGCTCATGTTCAACTTAGAATTGAGCGAAGTTCTTCGTCTCTTAGGTCTAGCAGCTCAGCTCTCCATGGAAGGAGAGGTCTTTTCTTTCCAGTAGAGCAACCATCATCAGTGGTGAATTACACTTTAATGTTTACTAAGCACCCACAGCTTTCTGGGCAGCGCAGAGAATTGGCAAAAGGCATTCACAAAAGACCTGATGGCTGTCTTCCTGGGGCAAACATTGTTGGCAGACATACTGCAGAGTTAGGGGGAGAAATAGGGCCCCGTTCCCTTTCTGCCATCCTTTTTCTGTTCTTGGTCCCCGTCCTCTGAGTGGGTTAACTTGGAAGAAAGTCAGTGAATAGCATGGAATTGAAGGAGGAGGAAAAGAGGAAGAGAAGGGATTTTGTCAAAATGAGCAGTGGCAGGCATCTGCAGGCAATCAGTATGTAGAAGATTATTGCCTTTATTAAGGACCACTAAGAACAGATGAAGCTTGTTCCAGGAGGGCTGCATATGTGGCTGAGGTACCAGCAGAGGGCGGCAGAGAAATGCAAGTGGTCCATGGGTGAGCCCGTCGAGGGCTCCTGAAACCCCAGCACTATCTAAAAGAAGACTGAACACACAGAGCTAGCTCCTCTCAGAATCCGAGTCTCCTACGGAGAGGCTGCTTCATCAGGGGAGAATTTTTTTTTAAAGTGCAGGATATTTTAAAGCCATGGCAAGCCCTTCTGGGACCCCAGAAGACTCGGGGAAGCAGCGAGGCAGGGATGGCAAGATGAGGAGGGAAGAGGATGATGCCCCACCGGAGGGGAAGAGGCTGAAGCTAGGAAAGGAAGGAGACAGCGGGAAGGAGGAGGGAGAAGATATACCATGTCTGGGCAGGGAAGACACCGGGACCCAGACAGGTGGTGAAGGCAGAAGTGTAAGTGAGAAGACATTCTTCTACTTGCTGGGGAAGTGATGGGGAGGGGTGGGGGAAGGGGCCAAGGATGCTCTGAATTTGTCATTGGGAAGTTGATAAGTGGGCACTGGGAAGTGTAGGTGGGACATGACAAGACTATCTGGGATCCTTGAGAAAGTGGAAGTGTGGAAGGTTTGGTTCATTGAGTATAAGTCCTTTCTGCTTTAGACCTGACTTCTCGAGTAGGACCTGCCTTGTACCTGGGACTTGTTTTAATATGCAGTTTTCAAGAGGGGTAATGCATGGGAAAGTCTGCATCCCAACGGTAGCTAAAGGGAAGGGTAGAGTTGGAGGGGTTGGCAAAATGAGATGATCTGACTCCACTACTCCCCCCACCTCCTGAATAGGACTGTTTTCTAAACCTTAGTGGACTACTTCTCTGGTAATAACTCTCACCTGACAATGGATGTGTGTCTATGTTGGAGGGTGGGGGGTAGCAGTGATGGTAGAATTAACCAGGCAAGGGGTTAATCGGCAAAACCTTTTCAAAAATTCCCCTCTGTTTAGAGTATTGACTAACTGACCTACCTCTAAGCCCCTCGGATTTTCCAGGGGTCTTTTAACTGATGGGGTACTGCTGTTTCATATGGTTGAGACAAACATGAGGAGTTGAGAGAGGAGACAGGTGAATTCAGACCTAGCAGCTTCCTCACCTTACTTCCCACCCAAGGTACAGGAAGGCAAAGTTTTTGGCATACCTCCTAGCTATAACCTCAGCTTCTGAGGAGATTGGGAGGGAGGGAGGGAGGGAGGAAGGGAGGGAGAGAGAGAGAGAAAGAGAGAGAGAGAGAGAGAGAGAGAGAGAGAGAGAGAGAGAGAGAGAGAGAGAGAGGAAGGGAGGGAGGGAGGGAGGGAGGGAGGGAGAGAGAGGGAGAGGGAGAGAGAGAGTTTGCATATATATCTATCTGTGTGTGCACCTGCATGTGTGTGTGTGAGTGTGTGTGCACTCATGGTTCATACCCAATTGTGTTCTATACTGTCTATCTGACAGCAGAGGCAAATTGTTTTATGTCTAGGGCACCTGGCACTGACCTCCCTGACCTTAAAAGTTCTGAATTCAGATGCTTGAGTTGAAAAGATCAGGGCTTATCCAACTATATTGCTTTCTTTGGTGGAATACCCTGTCTCAAGGGTTTTACCTAAACAATGGGATAGCCTGTTCATTCCCAAAGATTTTCATTTTTACCATTTATCTGAGTGAGCGTGTCTTAAAATTTTGATTAGTGTCTAATGAGGTGCTGCACAGGAGACTTCACCTTCTTCTTTTCCAATTCCATTTAGGCAGCAATCAGCCTGTCCTCTTCTGATAGGCAACATCATAGCTAGCTGACCTGACACAGACTCAATCCCAGAATAGCACTGTACTACAGCTGTTGTTTTGGTTATCGTCTTGATAGTAGCACACACATGTAGATTGCAGTGATTACATTCAGTAGCTGAGGCTACCAAAGCACTCAAGCTAGATGCTGCTGTCACTGAGGCTTCTCTAGAAGGGGAACCTTTCTTTTATTGGAAGGTTGACCAGGGAGAGAGCATAGAAAGCTTGTGAGAGTGCAGGAGAGGACAACGTCACATGTCACAAACTCAGTGGCAATGGAACTATAATGCTTGGAAACTTTTCCCTTTTTTGGAAACAATTCTTTTCTTTCCTCCCTTCTCTTCCTTCATTTTTCATCTTATCTGTAATTATTAGTTGAGCTCTTCTGGGTGTTATGTCTAGCCCAACAATATGTAAGAGATAGAATCATAGAGGATTTGATCAAAGTCTCTGGGTTTAACCTCTGAGGAAAGGTTAAATGAATTGCAATTTGGTAATAAGATTATTTAAAGAAGACAATCCCATTAAACCTTTTGGCACACAAAGGAAAATGTTCATCAACTTCTTTGTTGGATTATTTTAATGGATAGCCCTTGTATTCTAATCTTAAACAGGACTATTTGTATAATAATTCTCTTGTTATGACACAAGCAGGGCTCATATGACTGTGGGCAAGTCATTTGCCTTGATTTACTCATCTGCAAAAGGAGGGAGTTAAGAGTAGATACTGGCTTTCTGGGATCTATGATATCTTGATCTTTGCTCTTAAATGGTCAAGTTTTATGGTTTTCTAATTACTTCCCTTCTCTACTTCCATTCACTTGACACTGATCTTCTTCCTTATTTCTTTCTGTTCTCTTCTCCTGATAGTACCAAAGATAAAGGTTAACAAAAGGTTAAGAAGTTGTCTAATTAATTTGATCAATATAGACAGTCAATATCTATAAGTTAAAAAAAATCCTTGTTCTTCAGTAGGTGATTGACTTGACTCAGTCTGCTCTTGAATAAGAAACTCCATAACATACTGAAGAAGTATTTGCTTGAAGTCCTCTGGTGAGGGAGAAGATATCCTCTAATGTCAGTCCATCCCATTTTTGTATGTCCCTTCTATCCAGCTATAAAGTCTGATTCTTTGCTTCCTCATGGTTCTGACCTCTGTAGACAAGTAGAGGAATTCTAATCATTCTTCTATTTGTAAATCCTTTAGATATCTGATGACTTCTTCTCTTCACCATATGCATTCCTAATTCCTTCAATAGATGTCATATGATATAACTATGATGATGTCTATATTAGCAAAAAGAAAATAGAGAATAGGGACCATTATTTGAGTAATTTAAGTCTTTCTTCTCTCAAAATGGTTTTTTCCATAATATCTAACTTATAAAGCTGCATTATTGATGAGCTACAAAGATCCTGACTTTCCACACAGGTCTCAGGATACTTCTAGGTAGGACTTTACTGAGTGTCTTCAAATAATCAAAAAGTTCTCATTTTCTTTCATCTCTGCTTTTACGTAGAATCTCAGGAATAATGTTTGTTGCACTACAGAACTATCATAGCTTAGTAGAGTTTTACTCATCATACTGGGGAATGGCAGAAAACTATTCCCTTGTGTTCAATTGTGCAGTCTTGATTTTATAGAGGTTTTAGACTAATGCCAACATCTAGATCCTTGGATTCACAAGGGCTTGTATCTCTCCACCTGAGACATTTCCCTGGTAGCTCTTCTGAGTCAATTAGTGTTTATTAAATGTTTATTATGTGTCAGCCATTGTGATAAATACTAGAATTATTTAATAACTTAATAAATTGGGTAGTTAAAAAAACATGAAAGATCAAGTCCCAGTTCTGTTACTACTTGGATGTCAGTCTGGTACTCTGAGAAAAGCAATGTATTTAAGGTCAGAATACTCAGTTTCAATACCCTTCCTCTATCATTTAATACCTATGTGACCTAGTATAAGTTACTTCAAATAAGATGATATTTGTAAAACACTTTGAAAACCTTAAAGTGCCATACAAATGCTATCCTTATCATTGCTTTCCCTCTCTGGCTCTCTATTTTTTCATCTGTAAAATGAGAGGGCTGAATTAGATGGCCTCTAAGGGTCTTGCCAAATTTAAAACTCTGATCCCATGGTCCTAATTTCTAACTCTTAGGAGTTCTTTTCCTTTGGTTAAGTAAAAAATTTTTAAGGAAATGAAGTGCTAGAGTCACCAGGATGCAGGAGGTCCAATTCTTTGTGGTTTTAATGATTCATGAGAGACAGTCTGGTGTAGTGGAGAGAAAGTCAGCACAATACATAATTCTTGTTCATACCGTCATTGTGAAATAAGTTCCATGGGAGGTAGCACTTTGGGTGGGAGTGACTAGGAAGTTCACCCATTTTTTGAAAGCCAAGAATGGAAAAGGAAAGAGTGGAGGAGAAACAGAAGATATGTCTTTAAATTGTAACAAGAAGTCATGCTCTCCATGTTAGACATTTTAGATCACTTAGGGAAAGTGGGTTCCTTTGTATTTTTTCATTTCCAAGGTTATTTTAGTGTGAAACTGGATCCATTTCTTGCTTTAGCAGTTTTAGGATCTTTTAAAAAATATATAGGGATGTTGGAACTTGACTTATGCTTTTGAACTTGCAAGACTCAAATTCTGTGGGTTAAAATATCTTCTGCTACTTTTAATCCCCAGACAGTCTCCAGTTCTACCAGTTCATGTACCATGACATGGAATTTTATAAACTGTTTTTAAAAACTGGTTTGGCTAGAGATCATGTGTGTGTGTGTGTGTGTGTGTGTGTGTGTGTGTGTGTGTGTGTGATGGAGTTGGTAGTGCTGGCAAAGTTACAACAAATCATTTTTCCATAGTCTAAGCACATGCTTCTAACAGCAAAGCTCTCCTACTTCTGCTTTTCCTTTATAAAGCACAAGTTTTGCAGTGATCCAGTGATCGTTGTTCATAGGACCAAAGATTTGGAGCTCAAAGGGACCTCAGAGGTCATCTAGTCCAACTTCCACATTTTACAGATGAGGAAAACTGAGGTCTATAGAGGTTAAATGACTTGGCCAAGGTCACATAGCTAATAAGTGTTAGAAACAGAATTTGTACTCATGTTTTCTAATTCAATCCAGTTTTTCCCCACTGTACTATTATTACCTCTACTTTGGAGTCCTGATTTAGTTCTGTTTAATGTCCTACTTTTCTAACTCCTTTCTTAATTCCTATAATTTCCAGGTTGCTAAGTCTGGGGTTAGGTGAGGGATATGTGAAGGGTCTAGAATAACTTTCATTTGTGAGCCTTTCTGAATGGATATTTAGATTATAACTATTTCTACTACAAGGGCAGAGGAGGAAACCATTCCTTGTTCTGATGAACTTTTTCCTAATTTGTTTTTCTTACATCGAATCTGGATGTTTAGCATTTGTTTGTGCTCCATCTTCTGATCTGAACTACTATAGTACTTGGAAATATAGATGAACCTTTGGTGCTAAAGATGCTCCAATGATTCTATCTTTCCCTCCCTTCCTCTCCTCCACTACTGAGATTCTCTACTGGGACAAAACACATAGGTTTGCAGCTTACATAGGAATAAGAGCATTTGTATTGTTATTTAATAACCTATAGGGGAAACGGTTCAGCAGATACTAAATTAAAACTTGCTTTGGAGGTTGATTGGGGCAAGCATTTCAGAAATAGTGATGCAGCAAGTCTGGGAAGGCACTGTTTGTTTATGCTATATGCTCTCCTCAAGAGTAGATCTTGCTGTCCATGGTGCTGAATACGCTGTGTTTTACTCTGTGCTACAATGCAGCACTTAACTGGGGCAGTACTTACAGAAAGGGATAGGGGAGGTGGTTTACTGATTATTTCTTGAATTTCTGTGAGGTTAGTTCCTAGTAAATGCTTGATGGGGTCAACCTTTAGCAGCCAGGTTCTAATTGGGCCTGTTGGCCTCTGTGTTGTGACTGAGGGACAAAGAATATGAACTGAGATAGAGAAGGGAAAAGAGAAAGATGGTTTCACAAGCCTAAGGAGAACCTGAGTTATTGAAATGATCACCCCTCCATTTTTGGTAATGTCTGCATGAATATTTAAATGCCAGGCTCAAAAGCACTTGTTAATAACAGATGGTGTATTTCATTTTCTTTTTCTTTTGTTCTGAATAATATGAAGCTTTTGTATGGTTCTCCTAGCAGGTATACCTGACAAGGAGTTGACGTATACATCTGACCATTAGCATGTGGGCCACTGGGTAGGCTGCTGAGAACCATGTATTTGTGTAGTTGCTCAGTAGAGGAGGTGACCTTTTCCCTTTCCATTCAGCCTCAGCGTGAAGTCTTCAGATTACTCACACTTGAGCAAAAAAAATTCCTGCCCTTCTTTGTTTATTTTTCCTAAATACCCAGTCTTTTATGAATTCCTTAAATCCAACTGATTTAGGTGGGGGGTCTGGTATGTTATGTTTCAAAGTATGGAAATCTGAAGGGGACCATGGGTAAGCTGTAAAATATCAGAGTAAATACTTAGCCACAAAGATGGAGCCAAAGCCTGTGTAAGTGCTGATGAGTAGCTGGGTAAGGTCCAGAATCTGTCAGCATTCAGAGCTACCTCTTCTTCCAAGATACAGTAGTGGAGAAAAATTAGTGTCATTCACTCAGCTCAGTATAGGCCAGGAGTTGGGAACCTACAGCCTCAAGGCTACATGTGACCCTCTAGGTCCTCAAGTGTAGCCTTTGATTGAGTCCAAGTTTTACAGAACAAATTAAAGGGATTTGTTCTGTAAAGTTTGAATTTAACCCTAGTAGAGGCCCTTAGATGAGAGAACCATACAACACTCAGTCAATCCGCAAGAATTTATCAAGAACTTATGTGCCAGGCACTGTGCCAAATACTAGTAATACAAAGGAAGGCAAAAAGTACCTGTTCTTAAGGAAGTTGTCTTCCAGTGGGGGCAGCAACATGTAAAACATTTGGTACATACAAGACACATACTAAGTATGGAAGGCAATCTCAAAGGATAAAGCATTAGCAGCTGGAAGGGGGCAGGAGAGGTGTGATTTAAGCTTACAGTGCAAAGAAAGCAGGGAAACTAAGAGGTGAAGATAAGGATGGAAAGGAATGGGGAGTGCAAAAGTATAAAAATATGAGATGGAGTATAGTGTGTGAGGAACCTGAAGTAGCTGGATCATAGGGTAAAGTATAAGATAACTGGAATGGTAGAAGGGATAAGGTTAAGGAAATTGAAATGTCTAAACAGGACTTTATATTTGATCTGTAGGTAATAGGTGCTTTAGAATTTATTGAGGAGGTAGAAGGGGAAAGTGGTAAGACCTGTACTTTAGGGAAATCTCTTTGGTAACTGAGCAGAGAATAGATTGGAACACAGAGAGACTTGTGGCTGAAAGATACACCAGAAAGGCTATTGCAATGATTCAAGTAGAAGGTGATGAGGGCCTGAATTGAATGACTGTGTGAGTGGAGAGAAGGAAAAAAATACAGGAGATGTTGTGAAGGTAGAAGTGACAAGATTTGGCAACAGATTGGGTGGTGGAGTGAGTGAGAGTTGAAGAATAGACACTGAAGTTGGAAACCTTAGGTCACTTCCTACTTCCTACTTAGGTAGGAAGGATGAGGCTATTAGCAGAGTGAAGAGAGGAGAGTTTTGAGGGAAAGACAATGAATTTTGTTTTGGACATGTTAAGTTTGACATGCCTATGGAAATATATGCCTAGATATATAGATCTGGAATCATTTACATAGAGATAATTGAATTTAGGGGAACCTATGAAATGACCAAGTGAGATAATATAGAAGGAGAATGAATGTAGATCTAGGACAGAACCTTGGGAAATATCCACAGTTAGTGAGTGTGACATGGATAAAGATCTAGAAAGAGACTGAGGAAGTGTTCTCAAACAGGTAGGATGATCAAGAGAGAGTGGTCACTGAGCCAAAGGAGAAAAAATTATCCAGGAGAATAAAGTGGTTGATTGTGTCAGAAGAATGAGGATTGAGAAAAGAACATTATATTTGGCAATTGGGATAATTGGTAATTTTGAGAGAGAACTGTTTCTGTTTAGAGAGGGACCCAGATTGCAGAAGGTTTAGAAGAGAGTGAGAAAAGATGAATTGTAGGCAGCAAATCTAATCTACTTTCTCAGGTTCAGGTGAGAGAGAGGAAAAATATAGGATGATAGCAAGTGGGAATGATATGACCAAGCGAGACATTTTTAAGACTGCAGGAGAAGTGAATGTCCTTATAAGCATCAGATAAAGAAGAGAGAGAGAAGGAGAGAAGGGGAGGGAGAGGAGAATGATAATGGGGCAATCTACCAGAGAAGTTGAGAGAGGATGGGATCAAAGGTATATATAGAAGGGTTGGCCTCAGCAAAGGGAAGGGCTACCTTTTTATCTAAGACTAGAGTGAAAGAGTAGATGGGGATGAAAAAGTATGAGTGATGTGAAGAGGAAACTCTTGTTGAATGGCCTCAATTTTTTTGGTGAAGATCCTTAGATAAGAATATATTTGGGAATGGATGCCATGGAATACTTGAGGAGAGATGAGGATAAGAATATTAATTCAGTTGTTGAATAGTCAAATAATTACCTTTGAAATTAGATAATAAAAATTTGTAGTAGGTCCAATTAGTGCAATTTTGTGTTTTCTTTCAGCTCCATTCAGCAGCATATGAATAGAAATAAAGAAGGTAGATGGGGAGAGTAAGCCATGGATGAGTTTTGACAAGGTGTGATCGGGCATAGGATGAAGGGGCAGAAGATTCTAGGGTGGATAATAGAAAAGACAGTTCAGGAGTGATGAAATGGAAAGAACTGAGGAGTAGTGGACTTGGAGGCCATGGTGAGGATGAAGAGTAGAGTAAGACTTAGGAAAATATTGAATAATAGATTATAATCAGGTAAAGGGATTTCAGAGTTCATGAACACATAATAAAATGATTACAGCGCCTAGGATATGACCATCTCTGTGTGAAGCTGAGGTAGAGTGGAGAAGTAGTTCATGAGAACTGAGAGAATTGAGGAACTGAGAAAGTAGGATAGTTGAGGGATCATCAAGATATATGTTGAAGTCCTCTAGTAAAATGGTAAGAGTAAATGTGAAGAAAAATATTGAAACCTAAGAACTGACCTCAGTGAAGAAAGAAGGAGAATGTCCTGGGGGTTAGGTACATAATGATTATCTGGATTTGAATTGGGACATATATGTACATATGCATACATGTATACATACATGTATGCATATATACATGTACATATACATGCATGCATATATGTATAAAATTTGAATCTAAAAGGAGAAAAAATTGGTAGATGGTGGAAGAGGGAGAGCCCAGAAGTGACAACGAGGAGTAAGGAGTATTGTGCCTAGGGAGTTGGGGAAATGAGAAAAAATATGGTTAGTACAAGAAAAGATGGAAAGGGAAACAGTGTTATTAAGAGAGAATCAGGCCTCAGTGTCGTGTCATTAAGAAGTAGTCAGGTCTCAGTGACTATCAGAAAATAGGAAAGAAAAAGGAAGATGGTTAAGATGAAAAGAAACTTGTTAATTAAGGAGTGGATATTCCAGAAGGGACAGATATATTTGTAGTGGGATATTGGTGGAATAGGGTTTAAGTGATTGAGAGTAAGGCAGTAGGCAATTGAAGGTGGAGAATGGGATTTTGTGTATCATTAGCACCAGAATGGGGAAAATATGAGGGAATATGCTTTTCATTGAGGAATGAGTCTAGCTAGAGTTCAAGAGGTCTGTTCAGGGAATCACATGGTTAGAATGTTTAAGCAGGGGGTGAGGAACCTGTGGCTATGAGCACACATGGCTCTTTAGATCCTCAAGGATAGCCCTTTGACTGAATCCAAACTTCACAGAACAAATCCCTTTGATAAAAAAGGATTTGTTCTGTAAAACTTGAACTCAGTCAAAAGGCTTACTCAATGACCTAGAAGGCCATATGCGACCTCAAGGTCTCAGGTTCCCCATCCCTGGTTTAAAGTCTTTCCTCCAAGTCCAACCTGATGGCAGGTCTTATGTGACCTCTACCTTGCAAGAGTAGAAGGAGTTGTGGCAACCAAGGTAGGAGGAAATAGTTCTGGACGTGTCCTGGGAAGATGGCAGAATAAAGGCAAGGATTTGTTTGAACTCTCACAAATTCCCCCTCAAACAACTTTAAAATAATGACTCAAAATGAATTCTGGAGCAGCAGAACCAACAAAAGGATGGGGGTGAAACAATTTTCTAGCCCAAGGAAACTTGGAAGTCAACAGGAAAAGTGAATCTCACTGGGGTGAAAGTGGAGGTCAGTCCAGTGCAGGCAGCATCCCATCAAATCTTGGGGGCAAATGAATCATCATCAGTAGCTTATGGAGCTCTCAGCCCACAGATGATAAGGGGGTCAGACAACTGCTTGGAAGGAGATTACAGGGGACTCTTTGTTGACTCTAGGTGCAGTACTTTCTTGTATTCCCCATATACAGTGCTGGGTCAAAGTCAAAAGCAGGGAGCACTAGCACACCAGAGCATGTGACTACAGGGTAGCAGGGACCCTGGTCACAGTTGCATGGTGGAAAAGAATGCTTGTGGTCACTTACAGACTAGAGAACAGGCTAGGAGAATAGTGATCACATCTCCCCTTAGATTATACCACCTTGGATCAGAGTGCTTGGAATGTTATATTCTGGAGGACAAAGGAGCTAGGATTCAAATAAAAAAGCACCTACCTGGAAAAACTGAGTATAATCCTTTAGGGGAAAATGGATATTCAGTGAAGTAAGGGATTTTTAGGCATTGCTGATGAAAAGATCAGAACTGAATAGAAAATATGCCTTTCAACTATAAGAGGTAAGAGAAGCATTAAAGGGTAAACAGGAAAGAGGCCATAAAGGATTCAATAAGGCTAAATTGTTTGCATTCCTATGTGGAAAGATGATACTTGTAATTCCTAAGAAATTTATCATTATTAAGGCAGTTAGAAAGGGTATACATACAGGGCACAAGTGTGAGTTTATTATGATAGGTTGATATCTAAAAAATAAAATTAAAGGGAGAGAAAGAGGAATAAGGGGTAGAGGTATGATGAGGCAAATTATCTCACATAAAATAGGCATGAAAGAGCTTTTACAGTGGAGATGAAGATGGGGAGTAGACAACACATGAACCTTACTGTCATCAGAATGGACTCAAAGAGAAAATATTATACACACTCATTTGGGTATCGAACTACATCTAACCCTACAGGGAAGTAGGAATAGAAGGTGATAAAAGAAGGGAGGTGCTGATAGAAGGGACAGCAAATTGGGAGGAGATTAGAAGCGAAACATTTTTGAGGAGGAACATGGTGAAAGGAGAGGGAGAGAGAAGAATAAATGGAAAAAATAGGGTGGAAGAAAGTACACAGTAGTCAGAACTATGAAAAAAATTTTTACAGCAAGTTTCTTCGATAAAGTTCTCATTTTTGAAATATATAGAGAACTGAATCAAATTTATAAGAATACATGTCAAAAAGTTATAAATATTGAAGGATATGAACAGGTAGTTTTCAGACAAATCAAAGCTATCTATAAGTTATGAAAAAATGCTCTAAGTCATCATTGATCACAGTAATGAAAATTAAAACAACTCTGAACTATCACCTCATACCGCTATCAGATTGGCTAATATGACAGGAAAAAAATGACAAATGTTGGAGGGGATGTGGGAAAATGGGCTGCTAATGCACTGTTGGTGTAAGTTGTGAACGGATCCTATCACTTTGGAGAGCTCTGCCCAAGGGCTACAAAACTGTGCGTACCCTCTGACTAAACAATACCAATACTAGGTCTGTATCCTAAAGAGATAGAAAAAAGGACAAGAAGCTACATGTAGAAAAATATTTATTTATTTATTTTAAAAATTATTTTATTTGTTTTCAGTTTTCTACAATCATTTCCATATATCTTAGATTTTTCCCCTCCCTCTTCTCTTTTCCCCCTCCCTCCCCACTCCCACCCTGAGATGGCATCAATCTTATATAGGTTCTACACATACATTCTTATTAAATACATACCTTAGTCATGTTGCACAGAAGAATTAAAATGAATGAAATGAACTATAAAACAAAACATTACGCAAGAGAAAGTAGCCTGATTCATTATGTGATCCAGTTCCATAGTTCTTTCTCTGGATGTGGAAGGGATTTTGCCTCATGAGTCCATGGGAATTTTTTAGGTCCTTGCATTGCTGTGAAGGACTAAGTCTACCAGAAAAATCCCTCACACACTGTGGTTGTTGATGTGTACAAAGTTCTCCTGGTAATGCTCCTTTCACTCAGCATCAGTTCATAAAAGTCCTTCCAGGCCTCTCCGAAGTCTTCCTCTTCATCATTTCTTATAGTACAATAGTATTCCATTACATTCATATACCACAACTTGTTCAACCATCCCCCAATTGATAGGTATCCCCCTGATTTCCAATTTTTGGCCACCACAAAGAGAGCTGCTATAAATATTTTTGTATATGTGGGATCCTTTCCCATTTCTATGATCTCTTGGGGATACAGTCCTAGAAGAGATACTGCTGGGTCAAAAGGTATGCACATTTTTGTAGCCCTTTAGACATAGTTCCAAATTGCTCTCCAGAATGGTTGGATGAGCTCACAGCTCCACCAACAATGAATTAGTGTTCCAACTCTCCCATATCTTCTCCAACATTTATCACCTTCCTGTTTTGTCATGTTAGCCAATCTGATAGGTGTGATGTGGTATCTCAGAGTTGTTTTGATTTGCATCTCTCTAATCAATAGTGATTTAGAGCATTTTTTTATATGATTATAGATAGATTTAATTTCTTCCTCTGAAAATTGCCTGTTCACAGCCTTTGATCATTTTTCAATTGGCAGATGACTTGTACTCTTGTAAATTTAACTCAGTTCTCTATATATTTTAGAAATGACACCTTTATCACAGACACTAGTTACAAAAATTCTTTCCTGGTTTTCTGTTTCTTCCTAATCTTGGTTGCATTGAGTTTATTTGTGCAAAAACTTTTTTTCAATTTAATGCAATCAAAATTATCCATTTTGCTCTTTATAATGTTCTCTATCTCTTGTTTGGTCAAAAATTTCTCTATTCTCTATAGAAAAATATTTATAGCAGCTCTTTTAGTGATGGAAAAGAATTGAAAATTGAGGAGATATCCATCAGTTGGGAAATGGATGAGTAAGTTGTGGTATGTGATTGTGATGGAATAGTATTGTACCATAAGAAAAAATGAGCAGGAGGCTCTCAGAAAAACCTGGAAAGGCACATACAAATTGATGCAAAATAAGTGAGTGGATCCAAGAGAATAGGGTACATAGTAACAACAGTACTGTATGACGATCAATTCTGAATGACTTAGCTTTTTTCAGCAATCCAATGTTCCAAGACATTTCTGAAGGACTTCTAATGAAAAATGTTATCCACCTCCAGAGAACCACTGATGGAGGCTGAATGTAGACCAAAGCACTTTTTTTAAACTTTATTTTTCTTGGTTTTTTTTTTTGGTCTGTGTTTTCTTTCACAACATAACTAATATGGAAATGAGTTTTGCATGACTGCCCATGTACAACCTATATAAAATTGCTTGCCTTCTCAATGAGGGGAGAAAAGAGGGAGGGAAGGAACTAAAAAAAATGAATGTTAAAAATTGTTTTTTACATGTAATTGGAAACAAAATATTAAAAAAGGAAAGAGTCCCAAGGCCATTTTATCTTTCCATGGAAGTGGAAGGTGAGGGTAGGATCTTATCCGCAGATGGGTAGAGGTAGCCTACAGAGAGGAATTAGAAAAAGAGAGGGAGAGGAAGAGGAAGAAGGAGCTTTGAGGCCCAAAGGGAAGAATATGGATTGCATGGATGAGCAATGGAGGTAAAAATACTGTAAAAATGCTATTGACACAGTTAAGATTATATTCATTTTCGTTGCTTCCTTTTCTATTCTCTCTGGCTTAGCATTCTTTCTTCCCTCATGGTGTCATAGAAACAAGACTGTATAGGCTGCTGCCGCTGCTGCTCAAAATTCTGGTGCTTTAGAGGAGAAGCCAGACTTTATATTTTTCTGTCTCTTGGTTGTACTGGCCCTTGGTCCTGTCTATCCCTGCTTGTAGACAACTTCTGAAAAGTACTCTGGCTGACAGCTTCAGGCTACTTAACCACAGGCTCCTGGACTGAATCTATCCCTCTTGATCTCTGGGCCTTGAGGTCTCAGAATGTTGCTTATTGAGCGTGTTGACTTGAGGCAAATAGCAATTCTTATTTCTGAAGGAGTGAAGTACCTAGAAAAATTATCAGGCAGCAATATACATTTTAAAATATTGGGACCTGGAGAGTTTTTCCAATGAAAGCCATAATGTATTCATATTGCTGCTTATTTTGCAAGGATCTTTTCTTTCTTTCTCAACTACTTCTCAGTCTTGATTTTAAAAAGAACCATGTGGAACTGTGTCTAATTTACATCCATTTTAATTTTTGACCAAATTACCCAGACATCCCTCTGCTTTGTGCATTGTCATACTTGGAAGATGCCATCTTTTGCAGGTTACAGATTATAGCCAGTGTCACATTGTACTGCTTGCTATTGTCAAACAACAATTCACTATTTAAAGTCTTTGAGGCACAGCTTCCCCAGTGTGTTCTTTCCACTAGGGATTCACATGCACCTATATCTTTGTTAAATAGCCTCCCACTGTGGGATATTATATTTTAGGAGCATTCTTATAGGCCATACAGCCTGCAAGGAGGAGACTGGGGGTAAGTGCAATGGCTGTTGCCTTTGGCCTTAGAAACCTAGGCCCAAGTTAGTTTTCTATTGCTTTTCTTTCATTAATTCTTTATTTACAACCTATTAGAGATATTGCTACATTGAACATCATTAAAAATAAGCCATGAGAGTTTGACATTTCTTTATCAGAATGAGGAAACACAATTTTTCTCTGATCAATCTGGAAACTCTTCCTGGAAGACATGGGACCTTCAGAGAAGTTCAGGTAACAGGGGAAAAGATGACTTTCAGGTTGGGGAGAAGGTTTAAGGCTATTTTAGGCATCACCTCCAGACCAAAAGCTCCTTTCCTGGAGTCTAATGCCATAAATATTGGCTACCCAGTATACATAAGTTTTAAAACTTTTTTGTGTGAATCTCTTGCAGTCTGATGAAGCCTATGGACTCCTTTTCAGAACATTTTTTAAAAATAAATTCATAATGGAAGGAAATACTGATTTTTAGTTTGAGGTTACTTAAAATATACATGTATTTTTTCCCTTTAACTTAATTTTTAAATAGTATTTTATTTTTTTCCTACAATTACAAATGAAGAAAATTTTTAGCATTCATTTTTACAATATTTTGAGTTCCAAATTTTTCTTCCTTCCCTCTTCTGAAAATGGTAGGCAGTTTGATATAGTTTATACATATGTTCTCGTGTAAAATATATTTCCATATTCATCATGGTTGTGGAAGAAGAAAAATATCAAAAGTGAAAAAAAAACTATGAGAAAGAATAAAGTAAATTACAAAAAACTTTGATCTGCATTTAGAGTCCATCATTTCCTTATCCGAATATGAATAGCATTTTCCTCCACGTCTTTTGTACTTGTCTTGGATAATTGTGTTGCTGAGAAAGGCTGAATAATTCATAGTTGATGATGACATGATGTTGCTGATACTATGTACAGTGTTTTCCTGGTTCTGCTCATTTCATTTTGCATCAGTTCATACAAGTCTTTCCAGATTTTCCTTTACTCTGGGATGTCTTGTAAGCAACATATTGTAGGATACTGGTTTTTGATCCATTCTGCTATCTGTTTCTGTTTTATGGTAGAGTTCATCTCATTCACATACACTGTTAGGATTACCACCTATATATTTCCCTCTATCCTACTTTTCTCCTGTTTGTCCTCTCTCTCCTTTTATCCTTTCCCACATCACTAGTGTTTTGCTTCTGTCTACCACCTCCCCTGATCTTCCCTCCATTCTGTCAGTACCCTCCTCCCCACTTATTTAATATTCTCCACTCCTTCTTTCCTGGTGTGTAAGAGAGATTTCTACATTCATCCTATTGTATATATTATTCCCTCTTTGAGGCAATACTGATGAGAGTAAGGTTCAAGCAATGCCCGTCCACCCACTCTCATCTTGCCCTCCGCTTTCTCACCTTTTCATTTGAGATAATTTGCTCTATTCTACCTCTTCCTTCCTTCTGCACCCATTTTACTCCCCTTTCTCATTCCTTATCTTTTAGGTCATTCCCTCAAATACTTATACCCATACCTTCTGTCTATGTTTATTCTTTTAATCTGTACTGTTAGTAATACAATTTTTAATAGTTACCAGTATCATCTTCCTGTGTAGGGATGTTAACAGTTAAGCTCTATTGAATTCCTTCTATATTCTTTTCCCTTTTTAAACTGTCTATGGAGGTCAAATTTTTGGTTTAGTTCTGGTCTTATCCTTATGAAGGCTTGAAATCCTTCTATTTAGTTGAATGATCATTTTGCCCCTTGATGTATTATGCTTAATTTTGGTTAGTGATTCTTAGTTATAGTCCTAACTCCTTTACCCTCCAGAATATCATGTTCCATGACCTCTGGTTCTTTAAAATTGCAGCTGCCAAGTCCTGTGTGATCTTGATTATAACTCCCCCATATTTGAATTGTTTCTTTCTGGCCACCTGCAATATTATTTCCTTGACCAGATAGCTCTGAAATTTGACTATAGGGTCCCTTAGGATTTTTATTTTGGGCATCTCTTTCCTGGGGTGATCGGTGGATTCTTTCAATGCCTTTTTGCCCTTTGGTTTTGGGACAACAGGCCAGTTTTCCTTGATAATTTCTTGAAAGATGAAAAGTCCTCCTTTTGATTATAGTTTTCATATAATCCAGTGATTCTGATGTTGTCTTGCCTAGATCTATTTTTTGAGTCAATTGTTTTTCCCATGATGTATTTTACCTTTTCTTCCACTTTTTTTTCATTGTTTTGGGCTTGATTGATTCATGATGTCTCATAGAGTCATTATCTTCCACTTGCCCAATTCTAAACTTTTAAAGTGTTTTCCTCAATTAGCTTTTGTACTTTATTTTCCATTTGGCCAATTATACTCTTTAAGAAGTTCTTCAGTGAATTTTTGCATCTCCTTTTCCAGTTGGCCAAGTCTACTTTTTAAGCAGTTTTCCAAGTTTTTGAGCCTTTTTTAAAAAAATAATTCTCTTGCATCATTCATTTCTTTTCCCTATTTTTCTTCTACTACTTCTTCTTTTTTTTTTTTTAATGATTTTCAAGCTCCTTTTGTGCTCTTCCATGAGTTCTTTCTGGCCCTGAGACCACTTCCCACTTCTCTCTGGGGTTTTGCCCTTTGGTGTTTTGACATTGTTATCCTCTTCTGAGTTTTTGTCTTGGACTTCCCTGTGATCACAATAACTTTCTATGGTCAGATTCTATTTTTGTTGTTTTATGTTCATCCTCCTTCCCCTCTTCTGTTTTGTACTTTTTTTTTTTTAATTTCAGCTCTGCTCCCAGGGTGGAAGGGGCATTGTCTGTGGCATTTTGTGCTAGTGGCTGCAGGCCCTGGCTGTTTGCTTAGTGCTGTGCTGATGTTGCACTGAGAGCCACGAGGCACTCTTGCATCTGCTGCTGTGCTGCAGGGGTTGGGGTTGGCTGGTGCTACTGGAAGCTATAGAGATCTGATAGCTTATTTGGTGCTGAACTGGTGTCCTAGTGGTGGTGCCTGGTATGTACTGAGGCCCAGGGGAGTTTTTCTGCATATCCCTGGAGCTACACTGAACTATGTGGAGATGTTAGCTGCCCACCCAGGACAATGCTGAAACCATTGCTTCAGAGGTTGGGCCACTACATGATGCCTGCCAGCCTGGGGCTGTGCAGAAAGCACATAGTATTTCTCAGAACTAGAGTCAGCCAGCACAAGGGTCCTGATATTGGCATTTGCCAGCTCCACCACAGAGGGGGAGGCTCAGTATCTCCCACTGGTTTTCTGAGATGGAACTTGCTGCTAGTTTGCTGGAATGAATGCTTCCTCTTCTGGACTGTACTTCCCTTTTACCTGAGTGATAGACTTTTTTTGCTGATTCTCCAAGTTTCCTGGGGTAAAAGGCTTCTCTACTCCATCTTTATGGGGGCTCTACTCTTCCAGGCTCTGTTCTGGGGTGCTATTTTATGTTTGTTTGAAGGTGAATAAGGAAGAGCTACAGTCACTTCCTGCTTACTTGACCATTTTGGCTCTCAGCAAAGTATCTATAATTTTTTATTCCTATCCAAATTCACAGACTGCCCTCCCCCAGATCTATCCATGCACCCCAGATTAAGCAGTCCTGATCTATTATTGAATGAAAATATATGTAAAGTGCTTCAAAAACTTCAAATGTTATGTGCATATTAGATATTAACTATTTAGGATAAACTCACTGATACATCCACATGTTTCTTTGTAAACTACTCAAAATGATCCCACATTTCTGGATTCCCATAGCAGGACCAAAGGTAGACATGGAACTCTTGAGAGGTTGTGTCTGTCTGTCACTCTACAGCAGTGTTGTGCTATTAGAAGACAAGTTCAAGTCATGACTGTCATTTTCTAGTCATGTGACTATGGACAAGTCATTTAGCTTCTCTGAAATTTAATTTCCTTCTCTGTTAGATGGAGATAATAATTCTTGTACTTCCTACATCGCAGTGTGGCTATAAGGTTCAAAAGAGCATAGAGGCATGCGCGTATATATGTGTTTTGTCTTTAGATTACTGTAGAAATTTAAGTTGTTGTTGCCGTTAGGTCTCATCTGTTACTTTATGGATTGATGAGGCTGTGCATTAGCTGATGTGCCGGGCAGGGTTATTTAAGTGTGCACATTGTCTTGTTCCAGGGGAGTAATTTCTCTCTGATCCAGTATCAAATAGATGGAAATTCCCTCTTCTGTCCTGTTTCTAGAGTATGGTAGATTGTCTAGGCAAGGTTGCAAATAATATGCAGATGGCTGCAAATCATTTCCAGAGTTCCTTTGCAAGTAAACTGAAGATGAAAGGGAAGTACTCTGTGATGACATGAATACATTCCTATAAAAATCTGTCTATATCCTCCTAGATACTTGGGTCTCTCAGAGACCCAAGTAAAAGGGCTGTCTTTATGCTGTAATTAACATGCCAAATAGTCATTTAGTATGATCTTATAGTGAATTCTCTCACCAGAAATATTAGTAATTTGAGATGTGTATGTGCAAAAAGAAAACACTTTTAAAACATTATTCTAAGGTCATGGAGACTAAATTGTTGATCACTCATGCTATTTTAGTCATCTGCTGAGTATGATCTGGAAGTTTCTCTTCTAGTTGTTAAGACTCAGAATAGGGTCACAGAATAGTATAATGATAGACATGGAAGAGACTTTACAGGTCTAGTCCAAATTATCTTGTTTTATTTTGAGAAAATTTCATCTTGTGGTGTAGAAACTTTATGTGATTTGCTTAGGTCACAATTATCTGGTGACAGAATCAGAGTCAGAACTCAGATGTCTTAAATCTTTCCCTCCCCCATGTTTTTAATTTTACCAGAGAGGCAGTGTAGTGCAGTGGATATAGAGCTGGTCTTGAAGTCAGAAAGACCTAACTTGAAATTCTGCCCCTGACATACACTGGATGTGGGTAACTGTTCAAGTTTCTTAGCCTCAATACTTTGGGCAGCTCTCTAAGATTTTTAAGTTGCAGAGAAGGTACCTACCTGTACTGATGTAGGGAATTTCCTCATTTGGTAATTATTTATGCCAATGAACATCACAGATTTTTGTCTTTATCCTTCCACTATCATGTCAACTGAGTTGGATCTACAAGCATAGCTTCTGTTAACTAAAGATGGTGGTTATAAAGTGAGGAAGACTTGACTAGGGAACCAGTTACCACGTATATTTCAAGAAATAAAAAATGGACAGAGAGTAACACTTTATGCTTTCCCTAATGCTTTACAGTGGTTTAGAGAACCAGTAAGGGGGGAATGTACTATGTCTAGCCTACAACCTATTAGAAGTATTGTGGTCATGAGCATCATTTAAATTAGTCATTATGTTTTATAATTAGAAGGGGGAGGCTACTAATTCATCTCTAATCGATCTGGAATTTCTTTGTGGAGAAGGTTGGATCTTAATAGTTGTTCGAACTATGGGAGAAAGATAACTTAGGTTGGGGAGTGGAATTAAAGCTGTTCTAGATAAATATATTTTCTTTTCTGTTTTTAATATTATTCTCTCCTAATTAGATGTAAAAACAATTTTTAACATTTGCTTTTTTTTTTAAAGTTTTGAGTTCTAAATTTTATTTCTTTTTCACTCTCTTCCTTCCCTCCTGAGATGGCAAGCAATCTCATATAGGTTATACATGTGCAATCATGTAAAACATTTCCATATTAATAATTTTGTGGAAGAAAACTCTAACTAAAAAAGAAATAAAGTTAAAAAATACCACATTTTTGTCTGTATTCAGATGCCATTGGTTCTTTCCTGGAGGCAGATAGTTTTTTCTGCTAAGTACTTTAGGATTCTTTTGGATCCTTGTCTTGATCAGAGTGGTGAACTCTTTCATCATACAATATTGCTGTTACTGTGTGCAGTGTTCTCCTGGTTCTTCTTAATTCATTATGTATCAATTCATATAAGTCTAGCTTTTTATGAAACCACCCAGATCATCATTTCTTATAGCACAATCCTATTCCATTATAAGAATATACCACAAATTGTTCAGCCATTCCCCAGTTGATGAGTATCCCCTCAATTTCCAATTCTTTCCCACCACAAAAAGAGCTGCTATAAATATTTTTATACAAATAAGTTCTCTTCTCCCCTTCCCCTTTTGTAAAAAAAAATCTCTTTCAGATACACACCTAGTAGTGCTATTGCTGTATCAAAAGGTGTGCATAGTTTGATAGCACTTTGGGTATAGTTACAAATTACTCTCCAGAATGATTGAATCAGTTCACAACTCCACCAACAGTATGTGTCCCCGTTTTCCCACATCTCCTCCAGCATTTATAATTTTCCTTTTCTGTCATATTAGCCAATCTGAAGAGTGTAAGGTAGTATCTTACAGTTGTTTTAATTTGTACTTCTATAACCAATAATAATTTGGAGTATTTTTTTCATACAACTATTGATAGCTTTGATATTTTTGTTTGAAAACTGCCTGTTTTGTCTGTTAACCTTTTATCAATTGGAGGATGGCTTGTATTCTTATAAATTTGACTCAATTCTCTATGTATTTGAGAAATGAGGGCCTTATCAAAGACACTTGGTATAAAATCTACCCCCCTCCCCCAAGTTTTCTGCTTTCCTTCTAATTTTGGTTGCTTTGGTTTTGTTTGTGCAAAAACTTTTTAATTTTATATAATCAAAACTATCCATTTTACGTTTTGTAATGCTCTCTATATCTTGTTTGGTCCTAAATTCTTTATTCATATATCCGACAGGTAAACTGTTCCACACTCTCTTAATTTTCTTATAGCATCACCCTTTATGTCTATATCATGTTCCAATTTTGTCCTTATCTTGGTGTATGGTGTGAGATGTTGGTCTCCAAGTAGTTTCCAGATAACTATTTTTTTTTCAGACCAAGAATCACTTCTTTGGCTTCCTGTAACATTTATATTGACTCCCTCTATTGGAATGTAAGCTCTTTGAGGTTACCTATTTCATATTTGCATTTCCAGTGCTTGACACAAAGCCTAGCCCAAAATAAGATCCTCATAAATGCTATTAATTCATTTATACAAAAATTAGTTATGGAAGGTGAGGGATTATAGAACTACAGTTTTACATAGGTATGCTTGAAAGTAACTATGTGAACCAGCTGGAATATAGGGGTGATTAAGGTTCTAAAAGTTCTCTTTCCCTCATCTCCCCATACTGGCAAGTGGATTTGAAGTACCAGCTGGTGGTCTTAGAGTTGATACATAGAGTAATGGGAATTTATAGGTTTTTGGCATGATTAAGTCAAAACAACGGATGGAATAGACATTGGTATTGAGGATCAGTTGAAATAGGAATGTGGGTAATTTGATAAGAAGCAACATGTAAAAGTCCTGGAATGTATTTGGTTTCTAACACCAAAGAGAATGGCATTGGACACAGCAGCAGGTTTAATCAATTAACAGATATTTAAACACCTCTTATATTCAGAGTGCTCTTCTAAGAACTGTGAAGGATACAAAGAAGATACATAATATCCACATTTCCCCTACTGTCTGTGCTTCTGGACTTAAACAGCGTGCCTCAGCTTCAGTCTTTCTCTAGAAATTCCCTCATCACCCCTGGCCTTCTCTCCCCATAACACCCATCCACCCCTGTCCTTTTCTGTCCCTGAAACATCTTTCTGCATACCACCTCCCTTCTCCTATTGATAAATCCCTTCAGAAACCTCCATTTTGGGTATATGCTGGCCAACCTTGATTCCCTCCTGGTTCTACTTAGGACTTTCTGTACTTCAACATCATGCCCCACATGAATACCTCCATCCACCATTTTCAGCTCTTTTGTGTATTATCTTCCCCCATTAAAATTTGAGCTCCTCAAGGGCAGGCATCATATATTTTTTTTGTTTTATTAATTAATTAATTAATTTTTAGTTTTCAATATTCACTTCCCCAAGATTTTGAATTCCAAATTTTCTCCTCATCTCCCCCTACTCCAAGAAGGCATGCATTCTGATTACCCCTTCCCCAAATCTGCCCTCCCGTTTATCACAACCTCCCATTCTCTTATCCCTTTCCCTTTTATTTTCTTGTAGGGCAAGACAGATTTACCCCATTGCCTGTATTCTTATTTCTCAGTTGCATGTAAAAAACAATTTTTAACATTCATTTTTAAAGAGTTGAGTTCCAGATTCTCTCCCTCCTTCCCTCCCCACTCAACCCTCTTGAGAAGGCAAGCAATTCAATATAGGTTATACATGTGCAGTCATGCAAAACACTTCTGTAACAGTCATGTTGTGAAAGACTAACTATATTCTCCTCCATTCTGTCCTGCCCCCAATTTATTGTATTCTTTCCTTTGACCTGCCCCTCCTCAAAAGTGTTGCTTCCAATTACCCCCTCATCACATCTTTTATCATCCCTCCCCTCTTTTACTCTTCCACCTACTTTCCTGTAGGGTAAGATATATTTTCATACCCAATTGAGTGAGTATATTTTCCCCCTCTTAAGCCAAATCCTATGAGAGTAAGGTTCACTCATTCCCTTTCACTTCCCCCTCTTCCTCTCCATTGTAAAAGCTTTTTCTTGCCTCTTTTATGTGAGATAACTCACTACATTCTATTTCTCCCTTTCTCCCCCCAATATATTCCTCTCTTACCCCTTAATTTTATTTTTTAGATATAATCCCTTCATATTCAACTCACCCTGTGCCCTCTATGTATGTGTATATACATACATACATACATAAATACACACACACACACACACACACACACACACACACATATATATATATATATATATATATGTATATAATCTTTCAACTACCCTAATACTGAGAAAAATCTCAAGAGTTATAAATACAATCTTTCAATGTAGGAATATAAACAGTTCAACTTTAGTAATTCCCTTATAATTTCTCTTTTTTGTTTATCTTTTCATGCTTCTCTTGAATCTTATATTTGAAAGTCAAATTTTCTATTCAGTTCTGATATTTTCATCAAGAATGCTTGAAAGTCCTCTATTTCACTGAATGTCCATTTTTTCCCCTGAAGTATTATACTCAGTTTTTCTGGGTAGGTGATTCTTGGTTTCAATCCTAGCTCCTCTGACCTCTGGAATATCATATTCTAAGCCCTTTGATCCCTTAATGCAGAAGCTGCTAGATCTTGTGTCATCCTGATTCCAGTTTCAACAATACTTGAATTGTTTCTTTCTGGCTGCTTGCAATATTTTCTCCTTGACCTGAGAACTCTGAAATTTGGCTATAATTTTCCTAGGAGTTTCCTTTTGGGACCTCTTGAGGTGATCAAGAGTGCTCTTCAATGTCTATTTTACATTCTGGTTCTGGAATATCAAGGCAGATTTTCTTGATAATTTCTTGAAATATGATGTCTAAATTCTTTTTTGTTGACCATGACTTTCAGGTCTTCCAATAATTTTTAAATTATCACTCCTGGATCTATTTTCCAGGTCAGTTGTTTTCCAATGAGATATTTCACATTGTCTTCTCTTTTTTTCATTCTTTTGGTTTTGTTTGATAAATTCTTGATTTTTAATCAAATCATTAGCTTCCATTTGCTCCATTCTAATTTTGAAGGGATTATTTTCTTCAGTGAGCTTTTGGACCTCCTTTTCCACTTGGCCAATTCTGCTTTTTAAGGCATTCTTCTCCTCATTGGCTTTTTGGATCTCTTTTGCCATTTGGGTTAGTCTGTTTTTTATTTTTTTTATTTTTTTAAATTAATTGTTTTTATTTATTTTGTTAAATATTTCCCAATTACATATAAACAAATTTTAACAAGCATTTAAACATTTTTTGAGTTCCAAATTCTCTCCCTCCTTCCCACTCCATCTTCCTTTTTTTTGTTTATTGAATAAATTTATTTATTTAATTTTTTACATTCATTTTCACAAAATTTTGGGTTCCAAATTTTCTCCCCATTTGTCCCCTCCCCCTTCCCCAATACACTGAGCATTCTAATTACCCATATCACCAATCTGCCCCCTCTTCTTTCATCCCTCCCTTCTCATGCCCCCATCTTCTCTTTTGTCCTGTAGGGCCAGATAACTTTCTATTCCCCATTACCTGTATTTCTTATTTCCTAGTAGCAGAAACAATACTCAATGGTTTTTCCTTAAACTTTAAGTTCAAACTTCTCCCCATTCCTCCCTCCCCACCCATTCCCTTGGGAAGGCAGGCAATTCAATATAGGCCATATCTGTGTAGTTTTGCAAATGACTTCCATAATAGTCATGTTGTGTAAGACTGACTATATTTCCCTCCCTCCTATCCTGCCCCCCATT
>CM053769.1:63303695-63340158 GCA_028658325.1 Potorous gilbertii
TCCTTTATCAAGGTATTGACCCATTTTTTCATGCTTTTCTTGCATCTCTCTCATTTCTCTTCCCAGTTTTTCCTCCACTTGTCTAACTTGATTTTCAAAATCCTTTTTGAGCTCTTCCATGGCTTGAGCCCATTGGTTATCTATTTCAGATGTTTGGGATACAGAGGCTTTGACTCCTATGTCTTTACCTGATGGAAAGCATTGTCCTTCCTCATCAGAGAGGGAGGGCAGAAATATCTGGTCACTAAGAATGTAACCTTCTATGGTCTTATTTTTTTTTTCCCTTTCCTGGGCATTTTCCCAGCCAGTTACTTGACTTCTGAGATTCCTCTCCACCCTTGCCTGGATCTGCCCAGCTAGTGCTTGGGGTCTGAGATTCAAATGCTGCTCTCCAGCCTCAGGGCTTTCAGTGGCAGGCCTGGTGCTCAGGTAGGGGCAGGGCTGCCTCCCAGGCTCAGTTCCCTCGGGGGTTTTTGCAGAGACCTTCCATAATGGAGCTCCTGTGGAGCTCCTGCCTGCTCTGGGAGCCTTTGGCTGCCAGCTGCCTCTGCTGCTGTCTCCTGAGGGGGCCTGAGTTATGGAGACACCCCATTCCCCTCTCAGCCCGTCCAGACGTCTCTCTCACTGACCTGTGCATCTGTGGGTGGAGGGACCTTCGTGGTCACTGGAGATTCTGTCCCTGAAGCCTGCTCGGATCTGTTCTTCTGTTCCTCTTCATGCCGCCCGGGCAGGGCTGGGCTCTGTTCCCGTCCCTTGATGGACCTTTGGGGTCGATTTTTCAGGGCTCTCTGGAACAGAAATCTCCTTCACCCCATTGCTACACGACTTCCACTGTTCCAGAATTTGTTGGGAGTTCTTTTTATAGGTAATTATGGGCTGTAGGTTTGGGGCTAGCATATATGAGTCTTTCTACTCCACCATCTTGGCTCCTCTGCCCCATAACAGCTATTTTCAAATATTTGAGGGGCTGTTGCAAGGTAAAAGGCCAGATTTGATTTGGTTTGCCTCAGTTGGTAGAATTAGTAGCAATATATGGAAATTGAAAAGAATATGATTTAGACTAGATTCAAGATGGGAAAAAAATCCTCTAAAATGAGAGAAGCTGAAAAAAAATGGACTGTCTCAAGAAATTCTAGGTTTCCTCCTCACTAAAAGTATTGAAGTGAACATTGGATAATTACTTGTTAGGTCTACTTAAATATTTACAAGCTGAATTAAATGGCCTTTGAGGTCTCTTCAGCCCTGGAATTGAGATTCTGCTTGGTAACTGGAAAGCTCTTTGTAAACTACTGCTATGGCTAGGTAGCTTGTAGTATATAGCATGCTGGCTTTGGAGTCAGGAAGACCTGAGTTTGAATGTGACCTCAGATTCTAGCTCTTTGGCTACATCAGTTTTCCTCAAGTATAAAAGTAATAACATAAGCTATTAAGGTTATGAGGGTGAAGTATGTAATGTTAATGAGATTTCTGTTAGTGAAAGATCTTCCCCACCCATTAATATGTCTCAGGTAGAACCCACTGGGGGAAGTTAGAGTAGGAAGGCTCGCACCTTTTGTTAATTGTTAATGAGGCACTGGGTCATGCCCTCTGGCTCTGAAAAGTGTATATATACTCTGAGGTAAGATTTTGCTTTGAGGGCTTACTCTTTGGAAGAATGTTCATGTGATATGACCAGATGAGACTCTGACTAGTCATTAAAGAGCCGCCTTCTCTCCTTGAAAACCCAGATGCTGGTGCTTCTCTCTCTGGTAACTATGTATGTATGTAATGGTCAGATAGTTGGATTTGTCTGTTGATCTCTGGTGTATATATTACTTATGGTCAGACAGTTAGAAGCCCTGCCTGTTGGTCTTTATTTCTCTGCTTGTATTTTCTCTGTTGGTATATGTAGTTAAAATAGATTGTTGACCCCCTTTGAAGTTACTTTCTTTAGAAAAGTAGATCTAAGATGGTCTGTGCTAGCAGACCATCCTGGATGTGTCAGCGTGCTTGCTGCTACAAAGAGCCATGTAAATGTTAGCTTTTTAAAAATTTATTTTTGAAGAGACCTCTGATTTCATATGTCTAGGGATCTGTTAGTGAGGATCTTCTTCTAGCAAAGCAGACTGGCACCTCCTTTGTAACTAAGAGTTGTAAAGAGTTGCTGGGGGTGGGGCACTGAAAGGAAATAGTGACTTTTCCAGGGTCACACAACTAGTATGTGGGAGATAAGGCTTGAGCCCTGGTCTTCCTGGCTTCAACGCCAGCTTTCCTTCTGCTATACCAGTGCTGTCTCTTTTGCTAGTAGGAATTTTAGAAGCATAGGTAAGTAGATTTTTTTTTAAAAAGAAAAAACTAACAACCAAAAGCACTGATATTAATGGTTCATAATTAACTGGTGGTCCTCATTGATTGTCTGATCTTTTTTGGCTACTTTGGTGTAAAACCAGTCCAACCTGTTCTGATATTTATTCATTTTATTTTCCTTCCTTAAGTTCTTAATAACCTGTATCCTAGGTCCTAGGTCCTAGACCTAATGTCCTCCCAACCCCCACCAAATAAACAATAAAATCCAAATACTGTTACTTTGGATTTTACTGAGAACTTTTTCCCTATCCATGCTAGCATTTCTTAGGTCCAGTTATAGTAGAGCTATGGTAGAAAAGGATACAAGAGTCTCAGTCAGTCAGTAATCATTTATTAAGCCCTACCATATGCCAGACATTGGCATAAGTGCTAAGTGCTGGAATACAAAAAAAATGGTAAAATATAGCCCCCACCCTTAATGAGCTTGAAGTCTAGTGGAGGAGACAATATGAAAACAATTATGTGCAAACAAGACATATATGGGATAAACTGGACATAGTAAATATAGTAAAGGCACTGGCATTAAAGCAATGGCTCACTTTTTTTTTTTATTAAGTACCAAAGCTTGAGAAAGGTTGTTTTCCTGGATGCCTTTATTGACTGTTGTCTGGAAACTGAAAAAAAAAACCAACCAAATCCTGAAACTTTGTAGGTCAGTTTGTGGTTGGAAGGAAATACTTGATTAAGATGCTTAATTTAAAGCAGGGATTGGAGGCTCTCCTGGTGGGAAAGTGCACAGCAGTTGAGTGGCACAATGTAATCGTTTTATTGATTATGGATTACTGAACAGTAATCAACCAAATAACCTTCAGTTAGCTGTAACACGTACTAATTAAGAAATGTAATTTACAGTTTTTTAAATTGATGAGGTGGGGTAAAGAGGGCAACGGTCTTGACCATGCACAGGTAGGAATGACTGGGGTTTCCTGAAATAGTTCCCTGGTCCCAAAGATACTGAAGAATTAAGTTTGGTGCTTTAGAGGACCATCTATCTTCATATTCCTGAAAACCACAAAGATGCCACCTGATCTGGAAGAGGGCATTTTGTAGATTAGTAAACAGATACAGATGTGTATTTGAACAGTAGATTCACTGTTTTGAGAAGAATAGAATGGGGGAGGGGAATGGAAGAGTTATAATCTTTGCTCTAAAGTCCATTCAGACCTGATTGCAGACATGCTTCTTTTATGTGACACACTATGATCACAATCAGAATGAAGAACTCATCCCTAGCAACTGTGCAAGAATATTTTTTTAAAATTAAAGTTTTTTGTTGAATCAATGAAAATTTTCCTTTTCTCCTTCCTACCATATCCCCATCACCCTAGAAAGAGAAAAAACCCAACAGAACCACTGTTATGAAATTGGATAGTCAAGCAAAATACATTTCTATATTGGCCATGTCCCAAAATATGTCTCAGTCTGTACTCTGGGTTCATCCTCTCTTTATCAGAAAGTGAGTAGTATGTTTCACCAAGTCCTCTGGAATCATGGCTAGTCACTGCATTATTAAACATTCTAAGTTCATAACTGGTCACTGCATTGTTAAACATTCCTAAGTGCTTCAAAGTTGTTTGTCTTTACAATAGTGTTGTATAAATTGCCCTCCCGGTTTTGCTGACTTCACTCTGCATCATTTCATACAAGTCTTCCCAGGTTTTCCTGAAACTATCCCCTTCATCTTTCCTTACAGGACAATAGTATTCATTGCATTCGTATACCACAACTTGAATAGCCATTCCCAAATTTGATGGTCATCCCTCAGTTTCCCATTCTCTGCCACAATGCAAAGAGCAGTTACAAATATTTTTCAGCTTTGTTTATTTGGCTTAGGACTAACTTTTCCCTTAATCTTCTCTTCTCCTGATTCCCTCTTTCCTTTCTCCCCTTTCCCTCCTACTAGTAACTATTGAGTGAAACAGAACATAAAACAGGGTCCTTTGGGGTCATGCTGCTGCTTTCTTGCTGCATTGAGTATTACATTATTTCAGAATATCAACGACAGCTCAGGCTGAGGACTTGTAAGCTACAAGTTTTTATCCTTCTGCCCCGAAGTGTTATTATCCCAAGCAAAGTTTAATTTCTGCCTTTTAGTTTGAGCTCTGCAAGTTTCTGACTTAGGTTTGGGTCTGAGCAATATGCCTGTAGGATTGCCCTTGGTTGGAGTCCTCATAGGTTGCTGCTGGACTCAGCCATTATCAGCTAGCCAGAAGGCTCTGCTGTTTCAGAGCAGTTGAACTTCAGAGATTCCTGGCCCAGTGGTTCTGATGTAGACTTTAGAATGAACTGGATGTTGGAACTAAGACCCCACTCTACTCCTGAGAGCGACACAACCACTGCTTGCTTCTGAACCTTCTCTTTACTCAGTCATCCTGGAATGCCACCTGTGGGTACTGGCCCCCCCCCCCCCCAGCAGGTCCTGGTTCTGTGATCCAACCACAAGTTAGAACTTATTCCTGCATTCTGCATAAGGTCAGACTCTTAACTAGACACACAACCTCATCCTTCACTGAAGGCTCCACGCAGCCATTTCAGGCTTGGCTCCATTCCCATTATCCAAAGATTTCTATGTTTCCCATTTTTGACCTAGATATAAAAAATGGTCCACTATGATTATTTTTCTTGGGTTCCCCAATTGAACTAATTTTTTAGATCTCTGTGGAGGAGTTTTGGGGTAGGAGCTTGGCTGTACTTCTTTTCCCTTTGCCACCTTTCCTCTGCTTCCACCAACTATACTCAATAAATTTATGAAACATTTTGTGTGGGGCCTGAGCTAGATCACATAACATAGACCCTAAGAAGAGGCTAGATCACATAACATAGACCCTAAGAAGAGGCTAGATCACGTAACATAGACCCTATAGAAAAGGCTAGAAATTACCTTAGCAGAAAAAGTCCACTTCCTAAACCCTACCACTCCCCTGTTCCCCCTCCTGCCTTGGAGCTTTGCAATACTATCTCATGATGGAATACAGAGACAACTCAACCTTTTTTGTGTTTCATTCTCTTCATCTACAAAATGGGAATAGGAAACACATGTCCCACACATTGCACTGAGATATTTGGATAATTTAGGTACTGTTGAACAGCAATGCAGAAAGCTTATTGGAAGTCATTTCTAGCCGTGCCATTTAATAACATTTGATCTTGGATAAGTCACATGACTTATCTAAGCTTCAGTCTCTTTATCTGTAAAGTAGGCAAAATGATACTTGTGCTATTTATCTTTCAGGGTTATGAAGATGAAACAAGACAGGGGAAAAAACATGATATAACTATATTTTAATATGTAAATGAGAATTATTATGTACAGAAGTACTTTTAAAATTAGGTGCCACATACATGCAAGCTATTTTATTTTGATGTGATATTTTCTAATAGATAATCTCCACAGTAGGATATAAAAATCTTAACACAACTGCTGAAAGTCTAATCTCCTTTGTGTCAAATATTAAGATCACAGATACAGAACTAAAAGAGACCTTGGAGGTCATCTAGCTGAGTTCTCTCATTTAACAGCTGAAGAAATGGAGGGTCATAGAGGCTGAGTGAACGGAGCAAGGTCACAAAGGTAATAAATAGCACAATGTGAGTCTGAACTCCACCATTCTGACTGGTTCTATAGCTCCATCCTCTGCATCGTCGTACTTCCCGACTATTTTATTCTGAAGTTTAGGGAAGTGTTCACTGGGGATCTGGAGGAGGGATTGATTAGATGTAGAACTGAGGAAAGAGAGACTTTATGGGGAAATATTTGTTAAAAGAGTCCTTTTATCCTTAATCTGCTTTTGCTCTGAGTCAAAATGATTTACTCTAATGGAGCCTAACTCAGTTTAAATGGAGGCCAAGCCCTGAAACAGAGGAAGGTTATGCATGGGTGGAGCAGACAAAAGCTTTTCTGATGAAACTCTATGCTCTTTAAATGTCACCCCTTGGTTAACAGATACAAGGGTTTTTCTTTTTTTTCTTTTCCCCTCTGAATTTAATATTTCCTTAGGGACCTTGAGGGTATCTTCCATTAAATGCTTACTACAATATCCACAAAAGCATGCATGAATGCAATGTGATGGAGTTGATGATAGGGAATCTCTTACCTTAGAAATTAATAGTGTCTTCAAACAAAAGTTTGGGGAGTTGATTGATCATTAGGTTCTGAATTGGGGTCTAGAGTTCCTCTCTTGTGTTAGGTAGAACTTCTCTGGGAAATAATAACCTTTCTGGCCTAGCTCAATAAAAAAAATGATTGCTTGCAAGGACTCAAAATTTCCCAGTGGTCTCTTAAGGCAAAAATGCCTTCCACATCCAGAGAAAGAACTATGGAATTTGATTGCAGAATGAATCAGATCATTTTCTTTTGTATTATGTTTTGGTTTGTTTTATGATTTCTTTCATTCATTTTAATTCTTCGATGCAACATGACTAAGGTGAAAATGTATTTAACAGAAATGTATGTGTAGAACCTATATAAAGTTGTATTCCATCTCAGGAAAGGAGTAGGGAGGTAGGAGGGAAGGAGGGGGAGGGAGGGGAAAAAAATCTAAGATTTATGAAAGTGATTGTAGAACACTGAAAACAAATTAAAAAAATAATAATTGCTATTTAGTTTATATTTGTGATTTTGACTTGCAATTTCATTCATGCAGGGAGTTTCGTGCAAGTCCTTTAATGGTGCAACTGTTTTGCAGCTTATGAATCATAGGTTTTGGGGTGGGGGGAGAAGGCATTGAAAGGTTAAGTGACTTGCCCATGGTCACACAGGCAGTATATGTCAAAGGTGGAACTTCCTTACTGAGGCTAACTCTCAGTCTACTATCTTACGCTCTTTTCAATCAATACTTATAACAAATTTAAGCTTGCAAAACACTTTATATGCATTATCTCATTTGATATTCATGACAACCCCATGAGATAGTTAATACAGTTGTTATTAAGTCCATTTTACAGATGAGGCTCAGAGAAGTTGACTTGCAGGGTCATGGAGTAAGTATTTGATTCTAGGTGTTCTTGACTCTCAGTTAGATACTCTGTCTACTAATTCTACCATGTTCACTCTGAAGTTCTGTCTTATTCCTATCTGACCACTTTTAGTTCAAACTAATTTCTTCCTTCTCTGAGTTCCTATTTCATTTATTAGCAGCAGTGCATTGAGATCACAGATTTAGAGCTGGAAAGGATATTAAAGGTCGATGTTTTATATTTAACAATGATTCTCTAACTATTCACGGTTGCTCATCTTGCTGTGCTAACCAGATATTAAGTTCTTTGAGAACAGGAGACATTTTGTTCTTTTATATCCTTTACATCTTATTCTTTTATATTTATTAGGCTTAAATACTAGAATAATTGACAGTTGATAATGTCCTATTCCTATTTCAAAGGTTGGAAAACATGGGGACGGGCTTAATCGAGAACTTGAATAGATCTGAAATAGAATAGGTAGGTAGATCTTCAAAGACTAGGTTTAGTGTCAAAAGACCTGGGTTTGAATCCTGGTTCAGGGGTTTACTTTCTCTGTGAGCATATGCAGCTCATTAAAACTCCCCATGCTTCTTTAAAATGATTAGTTTGAACTAGATGATCACTAAGGTCTCTTCCAGTTCTGAACTCTTATAATTTATATAAGTGAATAAAAGGCCCTTCAGATACTGAATGAGAGTAAGGCCATTTTGATTGATGGAGAAAATTTCTCCAAGTGGCATCAGCCCAGCTGCTTATTCAAAGTATTGAAACCTTATGCTGAAATAGAGTGTAGCAGATGTTTCAGACACAGTTACCCTCACCCTTTCTAACCCTTCTAAATCAGGACAAGAGGCAATGTCACCCTTCTGGAACCTTCCCAAGAGAAATGCAGTGACTTATTTTGGGGCTCTAGAGATGTCATCTGAATTAAAGAGGGGTGCCATATGGTCAAGGCTGATTGTCCCTTCTCGTTTATTCTCCAGACTCAGAGGGGCAGGAGAGTTCTTCTCATGCCCAACAGAGGATTAGATTGGAGAAAGAAAGGACCCAAACTGAACTAAAACTTAAGGAATTTAGAGATGGTAGAATACCCTGGATTTTTTGGGAAAGATTGAATTAAAAAAAAGACTTTTCGGTTCTAAGTACTATTTTACCTTCAAGAGTAGGGATTCTTAACATTTTGTGTGTGTGTGCGTGTGTGTGTGTGTGTGTGTGTGTGTGTGTGTGTGTGTGTGTGTGTGTGAGAGAGAGAGAGAGAGAGAGAGAGAGAGAGAGAGAGAGAGAGAGAGAGATGGACCCCTTTGGGAGTCTGGCAAAGCTTATGGACCCCTTTTCAGAATGGTTTTCAAAAAATTCATAATGAAAGGAAATGCTAAATTTCAGTTACAGGATGTGAAAATAGTTTTACTTTTTTTCCCATCCAAGTTCACAGACCCATGAAATCTATCCATAGACCTTTGAATGCTAGTTTAATACTTCCTGATCTATATGACTCTGAAGATAATTTGATTAAATATTATGTCTGCAACCTAGCCTGTTGTTAGTGTAACCAGAGACCAGACTAACTTAGTTTTTCTGGTCTGCATATGAATTGCCTTCTCTTTCAGTCTGAGCTTTATGTTATAAAGTAGCAAATACAAATATTCTCCCCATTAAAGATGAGAAAATTGAAGGTCGGAGGTTAAGAAATTTTCCCATTGCCACCAATTCCATGTCCAGTTATTTTTTTTCTATCTCCCTGAGAGCAATGCTCTTTTTTGGCAATAGTTCTTTTAGTACTTTACATGTATCCTATATTAACCAGATTCAAACCTTGTCAATGAATTTGCTTTGTTGGTCACCAAATTAAACACCTTAATCATACGCAAAAAATTGAATTTAAAGTGACTAACTCACGACTGTCACCCCAGACATAATAAGATTATATTTTTTGGAGTTGGACCATAAGAAAATTGACAGTAAAAATGCTGATCGATAGGCAGTTCTCAAGAGGTAAAGGCCGCATTAAGATGCAGAGATGTTTGTTGGTTTGCTTTTTAATCTATATTCTTAAGTAAAGAGAAAATCCATTTCTCTTCCCTAGAGGGGAAATCTTTGAGCACTGGGCTTAGAAACTGTTTCTCTGTCTGAGGCTTGTAAAAATAAATAAATATATCCCTCATATAATTAATTGTCTGCTTTTTTTTTTAAAAGACCACATTTCTTTTGGAAAAAAGGTTGGGAACCATCTAAACAATGATCATTTGTAAAAGAGACAGAATAATGAGGCATCCTAGAGGAGTGAGCACTATAGTAGCCTGATCTTAACTCTGCTAGTAAACTGATTGTGTGACTTTGAGAAGGTCACATGACCCCCTCTGATTTCTCATCAGTAAAATGAAGGTGCTAAATTAGATGGCCTCTAAGGTCCTCTCTAACTCCAAACCTGTGAGTCTACGATCCAAATCCTAAGATAATGAAGGCAAAGTGCTTGGCAAACTTTTAGGTACCTTCCAGTTTTAACATTTTATAATTCTATCCTTTGTGGAGAAGACAAACTGAACTCATGTCCTCAAGACTCCAGGCTAGTAGGAAGCTCTGGATTGTCTAGGAAGACTTTTGTTTTAAAAAATTGCTCCTGAGTTGCCAATTCTAAGTGTCTTAAGGCCAAGTCTCTGAATCACACTGTTGTCGCTTCCTCAATTCTTAAACACTTAAATACACATTTATTAAACACTTGCTATGTACAAAGGCACTGAGCTAGATGGAAGGAATACAATGACAAATCATCTCAAGGGTTAAAGTTGGTCATTGGAAATTTTCCTGGGAGAAGTGATTGTCCTAAATATTGATCTTTCTTACCAAGCTGTGCCTAAATGAACATTAGGAGTATCTTAGACCTCCAGATTGGCAGTACAGAGTGAAAACCTTGATTTGCTTTCAGTGATCACAAAACACTCAGCTAAATATTACCCATCCTTTGCTTCCTTTGTAATGTATCAGTAATGGAATTCCTTCCTTGCTATAGAGGAGAGACACTCTCGTGACTACCAGTCATTCTTTAATAGGGTAGAAGACCAGGGCATAAGACAAAAGAAGAAAATGTGAAACCTGGAATTCCCCTTTGATGAAGGTATAGTGTGGAATGATTAACCTTGCTATAACAACTATCCACCCTGTGACTTCAACCAACAAAACTAATTATCACCTTCAATAGAGAGAAAATGGAAGTATATTCATTAAAACAATGGGTCTGGGGTCTTGCATTGCTATCCCTGGCATAGTATGCTGGAGGAACTATATTTTTCCAATCTGAATCTTCTTCCGGGTCTCAGAAGCTTTGAAAATATAGAAGTCCAGGATTCTGACCACTGTGAATGTACCTCCAATGATGGTACAGATCTAGCCCTTGCTTTGATCCTGCCTTCCAGCCCTCATGCAGAGTTCAGTTTGCTCAGAGGAGAAAGGAGCCAACATAAGCATTTGTGTCATGGTCTGCATTGACGTCTATAACTTTTAGGAGTTTGTATGTGCATGTCAACTGTGAGTGTGTATGGATATGTAGGTGTCTCTTGGGGATATATATGAGACGAAGACACATTCTTTTGGTTATTATTTATGTGTAGAGATGACTGAAGCATCTCCTCTTTCTAATCCATTCTCCACAGAGCTGCCCAAATATTATTTATTCCTAAAGCACAGATCTGACTATGTCCATACCCTGCTCTGAAAGCTTTACTCATTGTCTGTTCTCTTGTTTGGCATTTACCACTCTTAACAATATGGCTCTAGGCTTCCTTTCCAGGCTAATTGCACATACATCCTGTGCTCAAGTCAAACTTGGCTCATTGCTACCCTCCTAAAATTTTATTTTGCATATATTTTCTCTTTACTTAACTGTATACATTGTCCTCTCCTCCTCCCAACGTAAACTACTTGAGATGGGGAGACTTTATTTTGTCTTCCTATCCTCAGCATCTAAAAAAATACTTGGTAATAAATGCTTGTTTTTGATCAGTTGACTATGTGGAACATTGAATCATCTTACTGGTGAGCTTGCTTCACTTGTGAGAAGTAGAGCAGAACACAAAACTCTCTAAATGAAATTTACCAAGAATTTGTTGGCAGCTCATACTCTAGTATACTCATATTTCAAAAGTATAAGCTTCGTGAGAACTCTACCACTCTCTGGGCGTATATATGTAGCATCTTTACTTTGAAGATCCTTGTCACAACTCCCCACCTTCCCTGATCATTTGGCTGACTGCGTCTCTTAAGGTTTTGTGGATAGTTTTAAAGGGTTGTCTTTCTACCTCATAATAGAATTTATAAGTACCTTCTCTGGTGTGTTTTCCCAAATGATTATAGATTGGTATCAATTAGCCAGTCAGAAAATTAACTTTTAATAAGAGATTTTTTTACTATGCTGGTATACTTGATGTAAACATTCCATCTCTCCTAAAGTTCTGTGATACATTCTCCCACACGTATATGTAGAGACCAGGGGGAAGTGGGCTCAAGCTGAGAGAGCATATATGTTGAAGGGACATGAAAAAAAGGGCAAGGACCCTGGAAAAGTAATCTCAAGTCAGACTGTGAAAGCCTTTAAATAACAAACAGGAAAGTTTATATTTGATAAGCAGGGCTTCAAACTAAAAAGCATTGGGGAGGGAGAAGATTGCTTGTGTATATTATTGAAGTTAGATACGCAAGAAAAAGTTGCAAAGTAGGAATAATAGCTGAGGCACCAAAAATTCATAGGAGACAAAACCCAAGAAACAAGTTGGTAGTAAAGATCATCATATATCTATGCACAATACCCAAACTTTGGAGAAAAAACAAGAGAAACTAGGTATTTTAATTTAATAGAGCAAGTTCACTCTCATAGATATTACTGAGACTTGGTGGGATGAAAATAATGACTATACTAGATTCTTTTTCAAATGAAACAGGCTAGATAAAGGTGGGGGAAAGGATTATTAAAAGGATATTCTCAGATGAAGAAATTCAAGAATAGGGTTGGGGTAGTATGACAGAGAATTTGAGTACAGGGCAAAGGAAGGGAGAAAGAGACAGGATTGTCATTGGGTTATACTACAGACTTCCTGGATAGAAAGAGGAAATAGGTGAGGAATTAGAAAAATAATTAGCAGGGAGGCAGGGTTTAAATTATCCAGACATCTGGTGGAGCTGTTTCTTTCTCTCTCAATAACAGAGCAGCTAATATCATCTTGACTTGCTTCGGTTATGATTTTATATTTCCAAAAATGGAGGTATCATCAAGTGGAAATTCAATTTTGGATTTGATTTTTACTAACAGGAAGGACCTAGTTGTTGGCAGAAATGATGGTAACCTTGGAGAGAAATGACCTCTCCATTCTAGAGTTTGTGATAGAGAAGAAAAGCAAACCTGGGTGCTGTGTGACATTCACTAAAAGTTTTGGGACAGCAGATTTCAAAGGATTCAGAGGAAAGGTAAGATCCCATAGAGTAAAATGCTTTAGGGGTGACTGGCCAAAGAGAGATAAGAAATAATCAAGCATCAAAATGTGAAGGCACAAAGGGAAATAATTCCAAAGATGAGGAAAAGTAAGGTGTCTCTGTAGACCAATGTGGATGCATAGGAAACTCATCAACTAACTTACGTTTTGAAAAGAAATATACAGAATATGGAAGCAAGGACAGGTAACAGAGGATGAATAGAAGAGCATGACACAGTCCTGAAAGAAATTCTTATGCTCGGAATGACTTGAGGCTGGAAAGGGAAGCTAAGGATAGGATATTTGTTTGGAGTGGCTGGGATGGTGGGAACTGACAACAATGAGAAGGCAAAACAACTCAATTTTTATTTTGTTTCAATTTTTAAAATTACCTTTGTAACAGAAATAAAAATGACCACAGATAAGTAAGGAGATGGTAAGAGCTTGCCTAGCTACCCTTGATGATTTCAAGTTATTTGACTTGGATGAATCACATCCTCAAGTACTGAATAAAATGTTGGGTGTAAATGTTGAGCTACTGTTTGAAAAATTATGGAAAATGGAGGAGATACCAAAAATTTGGAAAAGGGTAAATGTCCTGATTTTCAAGAAAGAGAAGAGAACAGAATCTTTAAACTATAGACTAGTGAGCTTCAATTCCTGGCAAAATTCTGGAACAAATCATTAGAGATGGCAAACAACTAGAAAGGGAAGAAATCAGAATTACAAAGAGCTATCATAGCATCATCAAGAACAGGTCAAGCAGTACTAACTTTAATTCTTTTGACAGGATTACTAAACTCATAGATGAGGAGATTGCTCTGGATATAGTTTGCCTAATTTTTTGCAAAACTTTTGATAAAGAACCTTATACTGTCCATTAAGAAAAGTTGGGAGAATTTGGATTAAACATTAACTATGGATTTAGAATTGATTGGATGGCTGGATTTGAAGAATAGTTGTTAATTGTTCTATGAACACCTCTAGGAGGTGTTCAATGGAGTGCTTGGCTCTGTGCAATTGAACATTTTTATTAATGACTCCCTTGGAGAAAAACATAGAAAGTATGCTCATCATCTTTGTGTATTTGAAGGACTGTCAAGAAGAAGAATTAGATTTGTTTTGTGTAGAACCAGGAGTAATGGGTAGACATCATAAATAGGCAAATTTAAGCTCAATGTCAGGACGAACTTTCTAACAATTAGAGCTGTCCAAAAGTGGAATGCACTTCCTGAAGAAGTGGTGGTTTCCCTCTGCCTGGAGGTCTTCAAGCTGAGGTTGGACAACAATTTGCTGGGTATCTTATAATGAGAATTTCTTTCCTGTGTGGATTAAATGAGATTAAATGCTGAGTCTCAAATTCTCTCACCTTTAAGGCAGTTGGGAGCCACTGAAGTTTCTTGAGAATCTGTGTTTTTGGAACATTAATTTGATAACTGGGTGAAAAGTAGATTGGAAAGGAGAGAAACCTGAAACAGAGAAAAGCACTTGGGAGGATATCATAATTGTCCAGGTGAGGGTTATTAGCATTTGTATAGCAAAGTACTATATAAAAAGGTAAGTTAGTATCATTCTTTAAGCTGGAAGGAAGGCAAGGAAATTTAGAGATATTGTACTTTTTCCTCCTATACTTGGTGTCAGAGGAACCAATTCCCTCTAGACCAGGGATTTTCAACTTTTTTTCATGTGTCATGGACTCCTTTAATCATCTGGAGAAGACCTGAATCTATTCAGGAAGACTGATTAGTTGCCTAATTAATAATTGAAGGAAATTAAATTTTATTTAGAAGGTAGGGAAATAAGATGTAAATGTTTTTTTATACAAGCTCAAAGGCCTCCTACAATCTATCCTTAGACCTGTTGGGGTGCCATTTCATTCCAAACACCCAAATTGTTATGGGGAAATGAAAGGGGACGTCTCTCAAACCCATGACCCAATCAGCCTATCAATGAGGAATGATTTATTAAACATATGCTATGTGCCAGGCACCATGCTTGGTGCTAGGAAAATATGGACAAAAGTGAAACAGGACCTTAAAGAGTTTGCATGCTTAAAAAAAATCAAATTTCTAATGGTTTATCTATTTTCATTGTTGCCCCAATAGCTCTTAGTTTTATTTCTTAGTTCAATATTTTTGCTTTTAATTTTTTAAATCTCTTCTTTGGTTTGCAGAATTTCTATTTTGGTGTTTTTGGACCCCTTTAATTTGTTAGTTTTCTAGTTTTTTTAGTTGTATGCCAAATTTATGGATCTGTTCTTTCTCTCTCTCTCTTTTTTATTGATGGAGTTTAGAGAGATAAATTTCCTCCTAAGCACATCCTACAAATTTTGGGTTGTTTTCCTGACAAATTTTGGTATATTGAAGGAGCTTACATTTTAATAGGGGAGTCAAACATGCACATATATGGAATGTCCCCCAAAATCTTAGTGCAATTTTAATGTTTAAAGGTTTTAAAGCTTCCATCTATACTAAGACTATTGGAACATCCTGTATAAGTATACACAGAATATCTACAAAATAAGTAAAAGGTAGATTTGGAATGGAGGCCAATAGCTGGAGGTGGAAGAGTTGCAGATAAGAAAAGACTTCATGCAGAAAATAGTACTGGAGTTGTTTTTGAGTCAAAGATTCTAAGAGATGGAAGTGAGGAGGGAATCCATTCTAGGCATAGGGGACCACCAGGGCAAAAGGCACAGAGATGGAGATGGAGTGTTGCATGTGCAGAATAATAAATAATCCAGGATGACTGAACCATGGAGTACAGTAATGCGTAAGAGGAATATGTAGGAAGGGGGGGTGTCAGGTTGTGCAGTGGTTTTAATGCCACACAGAGAAATTAAAATAAGGAAATCACTGAAGTCTAAATAATACTTTAGTAAGATCACTTTGGCTTTGTGGAAGAAGGACTGGGGTGGGTAGAGACTTGAGGCAGGGAGACCAAGGAGAAGGTCATTTCCATAGTTCCGTAAGAGTTGATGAGGGCCTATATTATTGCGGTGACAGTGTTCATTGAGAGAAGGGGACATAGATGCGGAATGTTGTAAAGGTAGACATGACAAGATTTGGAAGTGGATTGATTAAGTAGAGTAAAAGAGAAGTCAAATAGGACAATGAGGTTACAAATCTAAGTAAATGGAAGAATGGCTGTGTCCTCTTTACAGTAATAGGGAAGTTCAGAAGAAAGGTGGGTTTTGGGGCAAAGATAATGAATTTTGTCTTGTATATGTTGAATTTGTTGAATGTTTACAGGGTGTACATTTCAAAATGTCCAAAAGGCAGTGGATGATGAGGGACTGTAGGTCAGAAGGGAGACTAGAGATGGATATATCAATCTGGGTGTCATTGCATGGAGTTAGTAGTTGAACCCTTGGGAACTGATGAAGTAACAAAAGTGAGAGAGTGTAGAGTAAGAAAAGAAAAGATTTCAGAAAAGACTCTTTCTGAGACTATTAGATTTGACAATGAAGAGATTGTTGATAGAGCAGTTTCATTTGTGTGATAAAGTAGGAAGTCAGATTGTATGGACAAAGGAAGTAGTAGCACCTTGTTATTCAAAGAGTTTGGTTGAAAGAGGAGAAGAGATATAGGATGACCATTACCAGGACTGTGAGAGCAAGTGAGCAATTTTTTAAAATTAGAGGAGGCTAAGCTTCAGCAAAGAAATGAAAAGATAGGAAAAGATCAGAGGTTAGGGTGAAAATGAGAGAAAGAATGCTATATTAGCTGCAATCTATATTAGCTGCAATTTGAGAAGATAGGAGAGAAATGGAGTCATGTAGAAGGGGTTGCCTTGGTAAAGAGAAGATTCATCTTTCCATCAGAGACTGAAATAAAGGAAAATTGGTCAGGGTGACATCAAGGAGTTTTGAGATGAAGAGAAGGGTAGAAGAGGGAGCTCTCAGTGAATGGCCTTGTTTATTTATTTATTTTTTTTGGTGAGCAAAGTATGATGGGAATACCTTACCTGAGAGGATATAGGGAGGGGAGCTGCAGGAGGCTTGGAGAGAGAAGACAAGGTTTGGCGCATTTTTTTTTTTTTTGGTGGAGAATGGGATAAAGAATCTACTAGGGAAGCCTGAAAGTATTGCTTTGCTGCAATGATGGCCCAGTTGAGATTAGGTAACGTATTTGCATTACATTCAGTTATCAGAGATTTGTGATTTCTTTTCACTCTGGTCAGCAATAAGTGATCAGGAGTAGCTCTTGGTAGATTATGGCGGTAATCCAGAATTGGACTTTGATAAAGCATCAATTTTGATAGAAGAGAGCAAGAGATTTAAAAGTAAAGGATAGTATAGTGCTGAACCAGTTCATTGAAGGATTGAAACTGGGAAGTGCAAAGAGTATGGCCAACGCAGAGAATGGAGGATTTCAGGACACACTGAGGTAGAAAAATAGATTTGGGAGAAAGAAGACACAGACAGAGATGAAATGATAGAACACTGTTAAAGGAGTTTCAAGGTTTTTTGATTATGGAATTAAAGCAGCCATGAATGATGGAAAGTAGAGGGTGTGATCATTTCTGGGTCTAGGTCGTGTGGAATGGAGAAGTAGGTCACAGGAATTAAGCAGATTAAGGAACTAGGAAGTGAGGGTATTTGAAGGAGTATTCTCATGTATGTTAAAGTGCTTTTTATGAAGGGAGGAGGTAGAGTGGAAAGAGAGAGGGGTTGTGGGCCAGGCATTAAACTTATTTAAAAAGGAAGTTGGGGATACCCTCAGACAGGGATGGGGAACCTGAGGCTTTGAGGTCACATGTAGTCCTCAAATGTGGCCCTCTTACCTAATCCAAACTTCACAGAACAAAATTGGGCCACATTTTAGGACTGAGAGGACCACATGTGGCCTCGAGGCCTCAGGCTCCCCACCCCTGCCATAGCAGGTGAACAGATAACATCCACCAGGATTCAAATTAGATGATAAATTTTGATAGAGTGAGCCCCAAAGAAAGATTTTTAAATGAATGTAACAATGTGAGAATCTGGAAGTGACAGCAGAGATTCTAGTTCCAGGACCAATGACAACAGGGGGTCTTAAGGAAAGTGACATTGGTACTGGAAAAGAAGGGCTGGGATACATTGTTACCTGTGATGACCCAGGTCTTGGGGAATGACATAAGAAGAGGGGCTGCAAGAAATGATGAGGAGAGCAGTTTCTGAGAAGACTTGTACAAACTGATGCAAAGTGAAGTAAGTAGAACCAGGAGAACAATTTATACAGTATCAAAAACATTGTAAAGAAAATTAACACTGAAAGACTTAGCAACTCTGATCAACAAAATCACCACTTGTAGTTTCAAAGAACTCATGATGAAACATAGTATCCACCTCTAGATTGAGAGCCTATAGATTCAGAATAATGACGGAAGCATCTCTTCTCTTTTCTTTCATCATATATCTCCTTTCCTCTTCTCATTTTCTCCCTCCCATCTTCTACTCTTTCCTTTTCTCCTTCCTTCTTTCTTCCCTCTTTCTTTCTTCCATTCCCCCATTGCTTCCCTTGTTTAGAAAGGAAGTGAGGATTACCTCAGAAAGGATATCCCCCTCTCCCTCCCTCCTTCCCCCCTCCTCTTCCCTCCCCTTCACTCCCCTTCCTTTCCCTTCCCCTTCCCCCCTTGGAGGAATATGGGGAAGAATATGGTGTCCAGATTTAGGGGCAGTTTGCATCTGAGTTTCCACAGGGAGTGGGAATGGTGTAAGACATAAAAACTTCCACACCAAAGAGGTTAAACAATTAGGAAACAGCTGTTAGTTTTGCTTACTCAAGTTGCTGTCACTAAGGAACCCTTATACTCTGGGGATTGTACCAACTTGGAAAGGCATTTCACTTAATTATAGCATTAACAAGCATTCTAAAGAATTAGAAAAAAAATTTTTTTAGTGCATCCCAAGCCCCTTCCGTCTTTCCTCTTCCTTGCTGAGTAAACCAAACAGAATCAGCATTGTTAAACTATTCCCTCACCTGGTGGAAATTATTACTTGCTACAAAATAGAGAGACTGTTTGCATGGCTCATTTAGAGTCCTTTTAAAGCCTTAAGACCTGCATGTAACCTTTCATAAGGCAGAGCTGTAACGAGTGGATCTGGTGAACCCATGGACAAGCTCCACAAAATGTGTTCTGATGAAAGCAGCATCTTCAAAATTAATTAGCCTTCAAATCAACTCCTTAAGAAAAATTCAAGTAAAAGGGGAGATCTTTTGGGGGGAGTCTGGCTGGTGCGACTGAGACATCTGGACACTGTGAGACTGCTGCTGAGTGGGTCCTGCCAAAGGAAGGAATGGGAAAGGGCTGGGCCAGGAAGGAGTTCACCTGTTTTATGCTGTTCAGTAGCTTCTTAATTTGAGTAATTACCATCGTCAACTGGATCCTAAGTTCAATTGTTTCTGTTTGTCAAAGGAAAGCAAGTGTTGTCACTAGACCCTCTAAATTTCAGCACCTTGGGTAAAGCTCTGGTTGTCTCATCCAATGTATAGCTTGGACAAATAGATCTCCTGGCTTAGTAAATGTAAGTTTGAAATGGCATCTACTCTTTGGTGGATACTTTCTGAAGTTTTTCCCTATAAAGTGAAGAACCTAGCCTTACATCCCTGAATTTCTTATATAAAAAAATAGAGAAGTAGCATCAACAAAGTATGCTAAAGTAGCTTGGATTATTGTAGGAGGTTAATTTTACCTGGGTTAAGACTACAGTTATTATTCCAGCACAAGCCCAATTTTGTAATGTTGTTAAAGTGAGTAGGGGGATAACAGTAGGTTCGTAGCTTGCTTTTCTTCGAAAGTCCCCAGAAATGTCAGCATTTGGCATTGCTAACTAAATTCCCTTTATGTGTGCCTCAGAGAAGGAAAATGCAAGAAGTACCTTTTTTTCCTCCAAGTAGTTTGGCAGAAATGTTGCTGAGAGCTTGACTGTTCATTTTCTCAGGTCTAATATTGCTGCAGAAAGTCTCCGCCAACACTCAGCCATATTATTAAGCAAAGGTTCCAACGTGGGCTATGATTTGTTTTTCCTGTGAGTGACATGACCATATTTTCCATTAAGTCTCAGTGCAGATAGAATCTCTAGCTCCCTTGCTGTGTCACTTCCTCTGTCTGGAGGGAAAGGCAAATGTAGGTGATTATAGTCAGGTGTTCATAGTGAATTTGATTGTGAAAATCTGTCCTTAAATTAGCTTCTGGTTCTTCTCCTTTGACTTGGGGAGGGCACAAGCTCTTTAGATTGAACTCAAGAAATATATACTGTATGAGTGCTATGTAAGCACTGAAGAGGACATGGTGATCAGTAAAACAGTAAGTCTCCTGCCTTCATTGAGCTTATAGTTTAGAATGTGGAGATTAAGATACATTAAGATATGTGGCAAGATACATTAAGAACTAGTAAGGTCTTCATTTCACAGAGACTGGTGTTAGGTCTTCATTTCACAGAGACTGGTGTTAGGTCTTCATTTCACAGAGACTGGTGTTAGGAGCAAAAATGAATTCTTCTCTCTTGAGAAGTGACTGGGGTTAATCTATATAACTTAGTCTAATTGCCCTGGAGGAAAGTGGAATGTTGAAAAGTTAAGAGGAAAAATTATGAAAATGCCTTTCTAAACTTTCACAAAACTCAGTAGGAGGTTATGAATGAATGGGAGGCACATGGGTACCAAGGGAGGGGAGTGATAAAGAGAATGGATTCACTCTATCCTGGTAAGGAGTGGGAAACAGAGATGAGGATGAATAGGGTTAATAGGAAATAAACTTCCATAACTTTCCGAGAAGACCTAGAGGGCTGGGTGCTGAGATTCCCATATGAAACAACACAATTTTTAAATAACTCTGATCCAGACTGTGAAAGGTCAAGAAAGTTTCAAATATCCCAGAATTCTTGACAGAAACTTTATAACTGTAAGCTAAGATTTCAGCATGATGTCCTCATGGTTGACCCATTTAAGAGCAGATGCCATCTACTGGAGAGCAGAGGCAACAGCAGGACACTTTGAAGCCAAACTGAGGATATTCCTAATCCCATGATGCTTACTGGGAATGGAATCCTTACTCCTACTGGAGATTCCACCCAGGATAGCATTTTAAGTCATGGGAACAATTCAGGTGCATAAAGGTAAGTGACCGTTCTTGGGAAATAGCATCAGTTATTCACTTGTTCTCAGTTCTCTATGGATTCAGGGGCTAGTTTTTTCCCCTTGCTGGACTCTTCAAGGTAATATTATAAGTCAAGGGAACTGTTCAGTTCCAGAGAAGGGAGAGTGGGAAAGACAAGACATCACTAGAGGAGAGCAATATTTTGACTCTCGAAGCTTGGATGTAAATCCTTTCTTTGTCCTTAATGTATGTTTGAAACCTCTAAGGGGGGAGCTAGTGGTGATCTTGGTGGGAAGCTAAATGGTGCAGTAAATAGGGTGCCAGGACTGGAGTCAGGAAGACTTGAGTTCAAATCCAACTGCAGCCACTTACTATCTATGTGACCCTGGGCAAATCACTTAACCTCAGTTTGCTTCAGTTTCCTCATCTGTAAAATGAAAATACAAACCATGCCAGTATCTTTGCCCCACCCCAAAACACTCAAATGGGGTCATAAAAAGTCTGAATTGACTGAACAACAACAAAAAATATGGTGAACCTTAGAGTTCTGCCAAATGCTTGAGTGCCCAGGTTCTACTTAAAATGAGGGTAAGTCAATAAAAATTCCAAAGGGTGCTTAAGTTATTGATATTAAGAAAACCTTTGGCAAAGGATAACCTATGTCACAGTAAAATATAATTGCAAGCACAATCCAAAGCAAAAATAAAGTATTATGAGAGTTCAGTGCAAAGGAAGCTCTTGGATGACCACCCCTGGTGCCATGAATTCACTCCTCTGGAGCATTGATTGCCTCTTGGTTTTTCCTTGACCTAGACTTTTTCAGCACATCCACATAGCTAACTCTACTTTATCACAAGGTCCAGTGGCAAATAGGGGGCTAAAATTAAGGTAATAGATTATTTGGCAATGTATTCTACTGCCATAAATTCTATTTCTAGCACAGTATGCAGAGCCTTATTATCGTCTACCTTAAACTCTTTGTCTAGTAATTTAATCATTTTTATCGACTAATACGCATTTATTAAGTACCTTACATTAAGAATTTTTGTGGTGATACAGATAAGAAAAAATAAATACACAGTGATTTGGTGATGGGGCAGGGACATTAGCCACTAAGGAAATACACACACACACACACACACACACACACACACACATACACATGTACACACACACACACATTTTGAAGTGAGGTTTTACTTTGGGGGCTTAGTTTTTAGAATAAGGTTGGTGTGCCAGAGGAGACCCTGGGTAGCCTCTAAGGAGGACCCCCTCCCCTTTGAAAACTTAGATGTTGGTGTTCCTCTCTCTGGTAATGATGTATGGATTGTCTATAGTCAGACAGTTGCAATCCCTGTCTGTTGGTCTTTGTGTTCATAATTTCTGTTTGTAATTTCTTTTATTTAATGTTTATTTTTAGTTTTCAACATTCATTTCCACAAAATTTTGAGTTCCAAATTTTCTCCCTATCTCTCCCTCCCCCTCTCTGGGATCTATTTTTCAGGTCAGTTGTTTTTCCAATGAGATAGTTCACATTATCTTCTATTTTTTCATTCTTTTGGTTTTGTTTTGTAATTTCTTGATTTCTCATAAAGTCATTAGCTTCCATCAGCTCCATTCTAATTTTTAAAGCACTATTTTCTTCAGTGAGCTTTTGAACCTCCTTTTCCATTTGGATAATCTGCTTTTTAAAGAATTCTTCTCCCCATGGGTTTTTTGGACCTCTTTTGCCATTTGAGTTTAGCCTATTTTTAAGGATCTTATTTTCCTCATGATTTTTTTGGGTCTCCTTTAGCAAACCGTTGACTTGCATCACTCTCATTTCTCTTCCCAATTTTTCCTCCACTTCTCTTACTTGATTTTCAAAATCCTTTTTAAGTTCTTCCATGGCCTGAGACCATGGTATATTTATTTTGGAGGTTTTAGATGCAGAAGCCTTGACTTTTATGTCTTCCTCTGATGGTATGCATTGTTCTTCCTCATCCAAAAGGATGGAAGAAAATACCTGTTCACCAAGAAAGTAACCTTCTATAGTTTTATTTTTTTCCCATTTTTTGGGCATTTTCCCAACCAGTTACTTGACTTTTGAGTCCTTTGTCAAGAAAAGAGTGTACTCTAGGGGACCTGTAAGTTCTTAGTTCCTCCAAGGTGGCACAATCAAGGGAGAAGAGCTTACTCCTCTCCTGGCCGGTGTTCTGGTCTGGGAGCTACTGCAAGCTTTTCTGCTTAGGATCTGTGAGCAGAATTTCCTGTCCAGAGCCTCCACAAGCTCCACCATGTCAGCACTCTTCCTCACCCTAGGACGGCCACTCAGGGCTGAGACCCAGATCAGTGATTCAATTTCCCCAAGGTCTTTAGATGGAGGACTCCAAAAATGGATGCAGCTACTGCAGGGGCTTCTGCAGGCAGGGCCAGACAAGGTTCCTTTTTCACCCAAGTGAAAGAGCTTTCTCACTGACCTTTGAAGCTGTTTTTGGCATGTGTGAATTGAGCAATCTTGGAACCACAGGAAATTCTGCCCGCTGAGGCCTGCTCTGGTCCTGTCCCTGCCACAACATGTGCAGCCAAGGTTGGTCTGTACTCTGCTTCATACCTGGTGTGATAAATTTTTCCTGTTGGCCTTCCAGACTGTCTTAGACTAGAAATCTCTTTCACTTTGCTGTTTTGAGGCTTCTGCTGTTCTAGAATTTGTTTAGAGTTATTTTTTACAGGTATTTTATGGGCCATGGGGGAGAGCTTTTAGAGAGTCATCCTTCTGCTCTGCCATCTTGGCTCCACCCCCACCCCCCTGCTTGTAATTTCTGTTTGTATTTTCTCTGAAGTTCAGGGTGCTGACTTCTTCCCCTGAACTAAGTGAATGATATATGTGCTTGATTAAGGTAGATTGTTGACCCCTTAAAAGTTGCTTTCCTTTTAGAAAAGCAGATTTAAAGACTTGTACAGCAGGCCCTCCTTGTGTATGCCAGGGTCCTTGCTGATACACTCTTATGGATAGCTTTTATTTTTTACATCACTTTCATTTTTATATATATCCCTCTTAGAAAGTCATTCCATAAAACAAGGATGAACAAAGAGGGAAAATGTTCAACAAATTCAACTAAAATCTATCAAGTCTGACATTGCATATTGTGTTGTACATCCACAGTCCTCTACCCCTTCAAAGAAGGGAGAGCATTGCATTCTCTTACGTCTTCTTTGAGACCAAACTTCGTTATATTTTTACGACATTTCATTTTGATTTTTATTGCTCCTTTCATTTATGCTGTTATATTTATCATGTATGTTGTTTTCCTGACTCTACTTACTCATGAGGAGGAACATTCTACAAAACAGCCCAACCCTATTTGTTAATGTTCTTCCTTCTGGTTTGGTTGTGAAAGATAAATGCTGGGTGTGGAGAGCAGCAGGCAGACCAGTTGGGCCTAGGCGTAGAATTTATGGGGGTGGATGAGAGAGTAATGTGAAATTAGTCTGAAGAGATAGCTTGATGATGCCAGATTGTGAAGGGCTTTTTCATGACAGGGAGGTGTGTGTTTTAATCTAAAGGCAATGGGGAGCTATTAAAGCTGCTTGAACACATGGGGAGTACCATGAGTAGACCTGTGCTTTAGGAATAACAATTTGACAGCTGTGTGGAAAGTGCTTTGTAGAGTGGCAATGGGAGACCATTGCATCAGTCTTCTTGAGAGATGGTGCAAACCTAGACCAGGGTGGTTGAGATATGAGCACTGTACAAAGAAAGAATGAGAAAGATGTTGGAGAAGTGGAATAGACCATATTTGGCACCTAATTAGATGTGAGGGGTGAGTGAGGTGGAGATTTAAGGATGACTCCTAGGCCTGAGTATCTGGGAGAATGGTGGATATTCTTGACCGAAATGAAAAGTGAAGGGAGATGTTTTTTTTCTACTAGCTTTAATCATTCACACATGTGCTTGTATGAATATATCCTAATATATTCTTGAAGATCAGCATCAGGAAGACCCTGCATCATCTTTTTCTTCTGTTATGTTGATCTCAGTTCCTTTAGATCTTTTTCAACTAACGTCATTTTCACTGTCATTCTCCAAAGTCTCCCCAACTTCACCTATTGCTTATGTTGGGGATGCCCCAAAGAGGCTGCTGTCCTCTGACCAAAACCTTGTAATAGGGAGGATTGAGAAGGATGCTGCCTTCCTATCTTCTGCTGGCTAAATGGCTGTTGTGTGTCAGAGCTCTATATATATCATCTCTACTGGATAGCTGGGAAATCTGAGGCATAGTAGGTTAGGACCAGGGTCCCTCAAGAAAACTTTAGCTTAGTTCTATCAGTACTTGAATTTGCTGCCTGCTTTTAACCAATAAACTATAGGGCTTTTTTTGGTAGTGGTGGGGGAGATAGGTTACTGAGAAGATTCCTATCAAAGCATTGTTGGCTATAAATGTCTACTTTTTTGTAAATGTGAAGGGAGTCTGACTATACATGCATGACAGGGTTCTCGCTGCATACAGCCCCTGCAGGCAGACAGAGGGACGAATTGCTAATGAACACAAAGTCGTGTCCTTGCTTCAGGGACCCCCTCCTTTGACACCTGCTAGTATGCTTTGTATCAAAGCATAATCTAACTAGTGCTGAAACACCATGGTCTAGGAGAGGGAAAGAATGTTGCTATCTCTTTGAATGACTGTTGGCAGGGCTAGCAACTGAAGATGAGAGAGAATTTTGAGAGATTTTGGCATTGCCTAAGGGGGCTTCATTGCCATAGAGGCCAGAGACAAAATTTACTTGCTTCCCAATTTCTCTAAGGCTAATCTTGACTATTTCATTGCTTTCCTCTGAATCAACGTAAACTTGGACCTTTCCTGAGATCTTCCTTCAATCAAAACTTACTTGCTTTTATTCCTTCTCCTTAGGGCTCTAACTAGGTAGTTAATTTAATAAATTCATACATGCGAGTGCTTTATTAGCCCTTTAAGGTAAAGAGTGACTGAGAAGAAAATAATACAAAAGAATGGATTTCTAATGGAGGTAATTTCAGGCATCTTGGGAAGCCAGTGACAGTGACAGTTTTGGGGAAATGGGACTGTTTGTGCTCCTCTGATAATATCTATTTATTGGGGAAGCATAGACCTTTTGATAGAAGTTCAATTCATTTAATTTGGCCAGACCTAAATTGCAGAACACAGGGGAAAATAAAGTTTTCACAAAACAACCAGAAGTTCCTTAAAAATCTTATATCTGAGAATACAAACTATTCCATTAAATTGGAATTTTTGCACTGTATGAGATGATGTTTCTCATAATAAGCTTGACAAATTATACAAGATGTTGTTTCTAGTATACTAGCATCTCTGGTTATTTATGGCTATTGGCCCATAAATTATCTTGTGATAATTATTAAGCAGTTGAGACTTCTAACTTCATCCTTACTTTATACGTAGAATTGTAGATTTAGAGCTGGAAGAATGTTAGAAGCCATCTAGTACAACCTCTTCATTTTGTGAATATGGAAACAGGTTCACAGGTTATAGAATTTGCCCAGATTTTTTACAGGTTCCAAATAAAAGTCAGGATTTGAACCCAGATACTCAGACCTGAATCCAATTTTCTTCTCCCTACAGCACATTATCACTATGTTTGTCTTACGTATGCTTTAGGTACCCAGCCTTCTGCCCTATTTTTCTTTTTAAATGTTATATTGGTCCTTTTCTTCTTGTCTTTCTCTCTTTTTGTTAACAATGTTACCACTTCCCTTCTATCCCTTTTCAATAGAATATTACTTTGTAAAAAAAATGGGTACAGTCAGGGAAATTATTCATTGCAGAGAAAATATATGCATCACTACACATTTGTTGTCTACTGTCTTTCTACTAAGAAGCAATAGATATGATTGACCACAAGTTCTCTGATGTTATGATTCATTGATGCACTGAGAAGAGTTTTGAAGTCTTTTGTTTTTGTGTATGTGGTTCAACTCATCCTACTTACTTCTCTTTGCATCAGTTCATACAAATCTTCTCTGTATTTTTCTTCCTCTTCATCATTTGGTATGGTACAATAATATTTCATTACATTTATATACCAAAATTTGTGTACCTCAGTAATGGTCCCCTACTTTGTGGCACAAATGTTTTGTGCCACATAAATACAATCAATATTTTTAGGCATAGGGATACTTACCTCTCTTTGGGGGTATCTGCTTAGTAGTGCTATTTCTGGGTAAAAAGTATGTATAGTTTAGTGATTTTTTTGGAGGGGGAGGGTAAGAATAATTCCAAATTCTTTTCCAGAATTGTAGGGTCAATTTGGAACAATATTAGCAATAGTATATCAGCATACCTGTCCTCCTTTTGCCATCTCTGCTAATCTGGTGAATGTGAGGTGCAACATTACATTTATTTTAATTAATTAGCATTTACTTTTATAATTAATCATATGGAATATTCTTTCATATAGATTTTTATAGATTGCATTTCTTTTTTTGAAAGCTGCCTATTTCTATCTTTTGACTATTTGCCTCTTGGGGAATGGCTCTTGCACCGGGAATAGATAGGAACCATATATTTATATGCACACATATGTATCTTTTTCAAAGATGCTTTCTCCAAAATTTTACCCAATTAATTGCTTCTCTTTTAATGGTAGCTGCATTGATTTTTTCCTTCAAAATCTTCTCAGCTTTATGTAGTTGAAAAGACACATTTTATCTTTTACGGTGACCTCTGTGTGTTGTTTACTTAAGTATTCTTTTCCTAACCTTAATTGTGAAGGGCACCTTTTTCTATTCTATTCTAATTTTTAACCTCCTAGGTCTAAGTTTTGCCAAAAGATTTTTTCAGTTTTCCCAAAATGTCTTAGCAAATAGCTAATCCTTACCTCAGTAGGTGATATATTTCAACTTATCCAGTACTAGACTAATATGTTCCAATTGTTTCTGTGTCTTGCTTACCTTTTACATTTTGTTGATCAACTTTTCTTTCTTTTTTTAAACCAATGCTAAAGGGTTTTGATGATTAGTGCTTTATAGGACAGTCTGAGATCTGGGAATGCTGGCTCCTCTTCATTCCTGCCTTTTCAAAAATTGTTATTATTTCCCTTGAGATTCTTGACCTTTGGTTCATCTAGATGAGTTTTGTTATTCTGTCTAGTTCAATAAAGCAAACCTCCTGGTAAGTTGATTGGCGCTCTTCTTTTTCTAAACTTATTTCCTTAGGGAGTTCATCTGCTTTTATGGTTTCAGCTGCTAACTCTATGTGGATGACTTATATATTTACTACTGCAGCTTTGACTTATCATCTGAGTCCAGACCTCCAGGACATTCGCATTTAGATGTCCTCCTGTTACCTCAAACTTAATCGGTCAAAAATTGGGTTCATTATCATTTCATCCCATGCGCAGAAAGACACTTCGCTTTGTATAGTGCTCTGTTGTTTTCATAAAAACTTCATGTACTTTTTAAAAAAGAGAAGGAAAACTACTAAACAAATTTTCTCCTTTAAACCTGGAAGCTCTCAGTAAATGAATATGGAAGATGTTGAGATCAGGATAGGTATATTGGTTCTCGCCCTGATATTCTGACTTTCTTTTTAAAAAAATTTTAAAATTAATTTATTTTTCAGTTTTCAAAAGCACTTCCATGAGCTCTAAATTTTCTCTCTCTCACTCCCCACTTCCTCCTCAGGAAGGCATGCAATTCTATATCGGCTCTGCACATACATTCTTGTTAAATACATTTTCACATTAATGTCACATAGAAGAATTAAAATGAATGGGAGAAACCATGAGAAAAACGAAACCAAACCAAAACATAACAAAAGAGAAAATAATCTGCTTCATTCTGCGTTCCAACTCTCTCTGGATGTGAATGACATTTTGCATGAAGAGTCCTTTGAAAATATTTAAGGTTCTTGCATTGCTGTAAAGGGCTAAGTCTATCAGAAACAGCCCTCCCACACTGTGGCTCTTGGTGTGTACAGTGTTCTCCTGGTTCTGCTCCTTTCACTCAGCATCAGTTCATAGAAGTCTTTCCAGGTTTTTCTGAAGTCTTCCTGTTCATCATTTCTTATAGCACAATAGTATTCCATTACATTCATATACCACAACTTGTTCAGCCATTCCCCAATGGATGGGCATCTCAATATTCTGACTTACATTGCTTTTATATGCCTTTCAGAGATTTTTTCCTTTATTATACTTCCTATTAAAAAATATGGAACCTTTGTGAAGCCTTTTTCAATCAATAAATATTTATTAAGTAGCTACTATGGGTCAGGTGCTATGCATACTAAGTCCTGGGGGTAGAAAAGGTAAAAAAATTCCCTGCCCTCAAAGAGCATGGAATTTAATGGAGGAGACAACATGGAAATCAAAATTGAAAAAGCATGGAAAAGGATAAATAGAACCTTTCATCTTGTTGCATACTGGGGAAGAGATTGTGATTCCTTTTTAAAAAGATATTCAGAATAAGTAGAGTGACTAAACATAGGTTGTTGGAAAATATCCTGAACCTTCATCCTTTCTTAAATTCATCCTTTCCTTTCTGATCCCATTCCCCATGGCTCTCTATTATCTCCAGGATCAAATATAAAATCGTTGGTTTGACTTTTAAAGCACTTCCTAACCTGGCCCCTTTCTACTTTTGAAGTCTTTTTACATTTTACTCCCTTCCATGTACTCTAAGGTCCAGTGATAATTGGCCTCTTGGCTGCCCATCACACAAAGCACGCTAACACCCTATTCCATGAATTTTGATGGGTTCCCCATGCCTGAAACCTTCTTCTTCCTCACCTCTACCTCCTGGTTTCCTTTAGGTCTCAGCTAAAATTCCATCTTCTTGCAGAAACTTTTCCTGGTCTCTCCTAATGCTAATGCCTTCTTTCTGATATTAGCTCTAATTCACCCTGTATGTATCTTATTTGTACACAATTGTTTACATACTGTCTCCTCTACTAGTTTGTGAGCTCCTTGGGAGCAGGGACTATATTTACCTTCCTTTGAATCTCCAGAGCTTTGCATAGAGCCTGGCACCCAATAAGTATTTAATAAATGCTTTGTGGACTGACTGCCAGTGCCCTAGTCTAGGCCCTCATGATCTTATTCCTGTATAATTCCAATAGCCTTCTTCGGCTCCAATCCATCTTCAGTACTATAGTCAGATTAAAATCCCCCATTGAGTTTATTGTCACTCCTTTGTTCAAATAACACCAACTGAAAAAAAAATGGAAACGTCCTAAGTGTGGTTCCTACCACAATCTGACCTCTGCTTATTTTCCTACGTTATCATCCCTCCACATCCTATTTCCCTCCTGGAACTCTTCTGATCAGGGCAGATTAGCCTACTTACTGTCCCCTAAACATGCCTTTGTGCCTTGCTTAGGCCATTACTCTTGCCTGGAATATACTCCCTGCTTTATCTATACCCTTCAGTTTGGTTTAGAGTTGGAAGCAAAGCAAAATCGGAGGGATTTGGAATGATTTCCAGGACTGTCTTTCTCTGATTGAAAGGACTTTAGCATAGAAAATGATCTCTGTTGGTTCTCAGCTGGGAATTAGACTGCTTTGGGTATGGCCTAGCTGGTCCATTGGATTCATTAATATGCTCATTATGTTCTCATTAGACACCTGAAGCATGGGGTGCACTGTATGCCATCCCTTGCTCTCTTAGGGAATTGCTTTCAGGCTGTAGCATATGATCTCCTTTGGCATCAGGTTATGAGCAGACATATCATGAACAGCTTGGTTTGGGGTAAATGCCAGCATTTTGGATGCTGCTTTTCCGCTCTGTGGTCAAGCTAAACTTATCTCCTGGGGGTTCCAGACTTCTGCTTTCTGTCACCTCCTTCTCCATCACAGCTGTTTCCCAAGCCTGATGGAGAGAAAGCAGGGCATGCTCTGAAGCCCTGGAGAGAAGATGTCTGTGATATTCATAGACTCCAGAATTTCAGACAAACTGTGGATAAGCATCTGAATTTTGAAGGGGTCTTCTAAACAGCATGCTGTCAGTTTCGGAGCCTTGTGTCTTCCCAGCCCACCTCTCTTCCCTTTCCTTCTCTCAAAGTGAGTAGGTGTTTTGGAAAGAGTAGCCATATCTTTGAGGACTAAATTTAACATTCTCTACCTTCCTCCCTCCAGTTGTGCTTTGTTTATGACTTAGTATTTAATTCTGTGTCTCTTGTACCTGGACTCCTATGAAAATTCCAATAAAGAAAAAATGATTAAAAATGGATTGACCATAGAAGCCGAGGCTGCTTTGTATTTCCCCTCGAGTCAGGTTCAGCATCCAAATGAGAAGGGGAGGCCAAGGCCCATCATATTGGGATTTTAAACAGACTCGGTGGGAATAACTTGTGTTGCCTCCATAAATACAAAACAGGAAATCTTAAATGAAGTTTTTCTCAGTGGTTAAAAAAATCCAATATGAGATTATAGCTTTGATCATAACTTAATTTTTCATTTCCATTTGAACTTTAATTTTACTTAAATTTTCTTCTGACAAATCTCTGAAGGAATATTTAAGTGACATGGCATAACGTTGGCAGATTATTCATATATCAACCCTTAGGCGACCAAAGAAAGCTTCATCATCTCGAAGTGAGTTTTATTGGAATCTGTAGCTCAAAAAATATTGCTTTCTGACAGTCCCTGTGCAGGAGAATTTAAAGGCTTAAGTTTCTGGAGAATTTACACATCTGTAGCATTCTCTTCTACACCTCTTCAGAACATTAAATCAGGAGGTTCATAGGCTGTACTCTTGTAGAAAGGTGTTAAAATAAGCAATCCTGCTGAATTTATCTCCTGGGGTGTGTGTGTGTGTGTGTGTGTGTGTGTGTGTGTGTGTGTGTGTGTTGTTGTGGTTATGAGACTGGACATGCTTTGCGTGTTTCTGCCTTTTCATTCCAATTGGGACTTTGCCTGGGAGGTGGCTGGCCAGGTTCCTTAGCTCATATGTATCACTGAAGTAGGTGAGACATGGCAGGCCTTGTGTAGCGAACCTTGCAGTCAGATAATTGTTTAGGATTAGAATTCTTTTGGATGGTCTAGAAAAAAAATTGTAACTGCTAGGTATCAGCGTGGAGGTTAGGGAGACTACTTGACAATTCTCTATTGACTTATCCTTCCCTCTGGGGAAAGAGGAGTAGATTTGAAATAGACTGCCACTGTCTTCCTACTAGGTCAACTTGGAGGTGGGACTTTCTTCTCTAGTCTCTCCTTCTCTTATCTGTTGGCTAGAGAGGAAACTTAACTAGAGCCTTGGGCATAGGCTCTTCTAGTTAGCCACACTTTGGGTAAGCATTTAAATTGGATCTCAACCACCTCATTTTTCTGAAATTCATATGTTAAGGTTCTCCTTGTTGGGAGACATATTAAACATTACAATAAGGTTTCAGGTAGGCATGTAGCTAGGAGAAAACTGGTAAGTGTATAACAACCAATTCTTTTGGACCCTCTTTTAAGTTTAGTCTTCATTATTAACATCTTGTTCACCTTTTCCTACAATAAATCAAAGCCTGATTTGTAGCATTTGCCAATTTCCAAGATATAAAATGTTCACTATGACAACTTAATCTCTTCTCCCAGGCTGATTCTGATCTGGCTCCAGCATATCACTTCATATTGCCTTTTAAATTGGTAGTGGAAACTTCCAGCTCTCACAGCCTGGGAGTTGTCCACAGATCACCATTAAAGACATATACACAAATGCACTTCTTGGCCAACAAGCTTTTATAAAAAGAAGAATGTTCAATAATAAGAAAGTGACTTAGCACCATGGTGAAATTTGGGTGGAGATAGGTCAGTTCCACACCACCCTCTACAGGATCTGACCAGAGCTTAATTCTTAATCAAGCAGTCTTTCTTCTTCTCCTGTTTGCTTTGTAAGGTCCTTAGCACTGACCTGGCCTTCATGGGGTGTTATTCTTTTTATTTAATTGTCTTTAATGTTGTCATCCCTTTACAATGACTCAACTCTTCACAATAAAACAATAGCATTTATGTAGGGTGTTCCAAAAGTCTTAATGTGTTTTAAAAAGTGAAAGCAGAAAAGTCTACTAAATTTTAAGCTTTAATGTAAAACTGTATTAAGATTTTTAGGATACCTTGTATAGCACTGTATGGTTTGTGGAATACTTTCACATATGTCATCTCATCTGGTCCTCACAACAACTCTGTGAGTGGGTGCAATTATTACATTTTATATTTTATGTAATATATTTTATATATTATTGCATTTTATAAATAAGGAAACTGAAGCTGAAAGGTGAAGGATCACATCAGTTCAGTCAGTTCATTTTCAGTTGTGTCTGCCTCTTGGTGACCCCATTTGGGGTTTTCTTGGCAAAGATACTGGAGTAGCTTGCCATTTGCTTCTCCAGTTCATTTTACAGATAAGGAAACTGAGGCAAACAGGGTAAAGTGACTTGCCCAGGGTCCCACAACCAGTAAGTATCTGAGACAGGATTTGAACTCAAGTCTTCCTGATTCCAAGTCTAGTACTCTATCCTTTATGTAGCTTTATGTAGCTAGCCTACTTGGGTTGAGAAATGCTAAGTGACTTTTCTCCTTGAAGGTCTCTGGATGAGAACAACTGCTGTTTTATTGCAAAATGCTGAACCAAAAACCTATTAACTTATATTAGCTGCCTAGCTATTAGTTCATTTTAGTTTTAAAGCCCCCTGATGCCCTAATTCTCCCACTATCCAAAATTCCCACTTCTTGCCAGTCACATCGTGAGTTTCTGAGCATAAGAATCCTATTACCTCCCATCTCTGAATTTCCCTCTATGCCAAAACTACAGCTATCAAGTGCTGGGTAGGTCATCTCCATAGCTTAGATGTAAGATTCTTTGTGTTGTTAAGTGAAGGATCTGGGTTTGGGACTCATTCCCAGATAATGACACTGGTGTGCTGGATCCTGGATCTTAAGATTTGAAAGGAATCTCAGAGACTATTTAATACAAACTCCTCATTTTATAGATGGACAAACCAAAGGAAATTTAATTACTAGCTTAAGGTCACAGAAGGAGTGTTGGGGAAGGATTTGAACTCAGGTGCTCTACTTCTAGAGTTTAGGAACAAATATGTTAATTCATGCAAACTTTAAAAATTGTTTTCTCTTATTTACCATTATTTCTCCTATCTATAAAAACAAAAAATAAATAAAAATAAAAAAATTACACACAATATACTTTTACTTTGAAATAAAATTTTTTTTTCTACTATTTGTATTTTCTTTGCCTTATGGATAAAAAAATGTACTGCGTCAATGAATGCAACTAGGTCCTTCAAGTCATTCTTAAATTCTAGTTGTCTTAGGCCCTAGTGCTCTATTCTCCTAATTCGCCAGTGGATCAGTCTACCTTAGAATGCAAATAAATATTATATTAATACTCCTGAATTTGCTCTTCTCTGTCAGTTGGGGTGATTTGCTTTTGGCAACCTAAATAGGAAATGATTTCCTCAAAGTCAAGGTCTACACCCATGGCTTTAACTAGACCATGGAGCAAGGGCTTCCACTTGCAAATCTCCCTTGAAAAGATGTACAACTCAGCAAAACAAAACAACATGCTGATCATATTTGACAATGTATGCCTTATTCGGCACCCATAGCCCACCTCATTTTTGGTAGGGGTGGAGGGGGAGGAAGGATGCGTTTTGCCATTTGTCCTCTGGAATCATGACTACTTTAACTGGAGCTGTTTCAACGTTCATTGTGGGGATTTTTTAAAAACATTATTGTGGTCACTGAAAAAATTTCCTCTCAGTTCTGCTTATTTATTTTTGAGATAGCTGGTGGGGTAATGGATAGAGCCCTAAGCATGAGGTTAGATCTAAATGCAGATGTTGCCTCAGGCACTAATGAAGTGTGTGATCATGGGCAAATCACTTAACTCCCTTCAGTTTCAGAGTCCTCATCTGTGCAGTGGGAATAGTGATAGCACTTACCTCAGTTATTATGAGGTTCAAATAAGATAATCCATGGAAAGCCCTTTGTAAACATTATATATTACTGTTCATTAGCATCATTATCAGTAGAAATGATAATAACTTCTTTACCCTGCATCAGTTTGTAGAAGTTTTCAGTTGTGCTTGATTTTCCTTAGTCTGTATGTGAAGTGTTGGGAAATGGATTCTTTCAGAGTATCACAAGCCTGCTTCAGAGACTTCAAAATGCGCCATTTGCCTCCGGTTTGAAGCCTTATTCCCCAAACCTGGGGTTGGGGCAGCTCCTGTATTTATTGTATTATACTGAAATTAGGATTGGATCACAAAAGAGGCCAGAATTGAGGGCAGATCTAGGTACATATTGTAAGACTTCTAAGCGTGAGTGTGGTATAGGGGAGTTAGGAAGACTTGGGCTTGAGTTTTGAAACTATGATTTAATAGCCGTATGACCTTGGACAAATCTCTCAATTTCTCTGAGCCTTGGTTTTCTCATCTGTAAAATGAGATAATACTGGCTTACCTCCTAGGGTTGCTTTGAGAGTTAAATGAGATTAATAAAGCGTTTGGTAACTCAAAAGTACTATATACATATAATCAATCATTTTGTTATTGGCTTAGTATACAAAGAGCAGATTTTAGAGCAAGGAAGATGTAGATTAGATTCTCATCGCTGACACATGCCATCTGTGTGACTTTAGGGGAGTCACTTAATTTCTTAGTTCCCTTGGAAACTCTCTAAGACTGCTGCATAAGTTGTTGACATGTTGCTGATCTCCATTGGTAGAGGTGATTTCCTAACTCAAGGTCCCTTAGCCCAAAGAAATCATAGGTTTAATTCCAATCCTTATCCTCTTTCGTTAGTAGTTCTTCCCTACCCAGCTCTTCTCTTTGAAGGGATTGCAGCAGTGTGTTCTGGGAGAAAGAAAGGGCTACTTTGAGTGGGCTGACATTGAGTGACAATGGCCCAACAAGAAGTCAAAGTTGGTAGCACCACCTGGTACTGTTTCGGCCAATTCAGTTTTTACTAATAGAGGCACAATGTGCTTTGAAGTCTGAGTGGGACCATCCTCCATGCTGAGCTTAATTACAGAAGCTGAGCCCTCCCTTCCATTGACTTGCATCATGAGCCACAAATTCTTGGCAGGGATTTTTTCCCAGTATCCCTAGAGTGCTTACTCTTTGGATCCTCCTGAGAGCTTGCTTTCAACCGTGTATGACTGATGAGCTGGATGGTTGGTGAACAATGTGCTCTTACTTATCCCTTTCAAATCTGCTTCCAAGGTGTTTCCTGTGACTCGTTTAAAGACTGTGCTTTAACTTATGAATTAAAAAAAAAAATACCTCCCTCTCCTTCCTTAAAATCTGCAGACAGAAGCCTGGTGCTGAGATATGTGGGTTTTTATTGATTGTTGCTTCCCTATATCCCTTCATGAGGAGTCCCCTGGTGTGGTTTGTTTTGTTTAGTCCTTTCTCAGTTGTGTCTGACTCTTCCTGACCCCATTTGGCGTTTTCTTGGCAAAGATACTGGAGTGTTTGCCATTTTCCTCTCTAGCTCATTTTATGGATGAGGAAATGGAGGCAAATAGGATTAAATGACTTGCTCAGGGTCACACAGCTAGTAAGTGTCAGAGACCAGATTTGAATTTAGGAAGATAAGTCTTCCTGATTCCAGACCCAGTGCTCTACCCATCTAGCAGC
>CM053769.1:63340658-63364706 GCA_028658325.1 Potorous gilbertii
TTAAAAAAAAAAAGTTCACAGAACCTGGGGTTAGATCCCTTGAATTAGAGGAGTGAGATCATGTTGGGTCCTATACCCATGGCATATTTGAAATAGTCTTTTCTCCAGAAGAACTCTATGTGTGGTCCAGATGAGTAGGGTTCTCTAGAAGGATCATGGAGGTCAAGGTTGCAGGAATCTCAGAGGCATGAGCCTCATGACATGAGCCATGCCAGCTAGTGCAGACCCAGTTTTCAAGCAAAGTTGGATTAAATTTATAAGAAACTAGGTGATGAACAAGGTGTGTTTTAAATCTGGAATGCAAATTCTTCTCCCCAGCCTAAAATCCTGTCTTTTCAGACTCTGTCTTTGTTATGTAAAGGGAGAGAAGGGAAAAAGGGCTTAGAAGTATCTTGGGGCCTAACCCAGAGACCAAGCATTTTTCCAAATCGTTACAAAGCTCACATGTTATCCAGGCTCTCCTTCACCTCTGTTAGGACTACTTTGCTAAAGAAATAAATAGCCTTGAGTGGTAGGGCCAACAAAACTATGTAAAACATTGTAGCATGATTTAATGCCTAGTCTCTGTAGTTTAGGGATTCTTAGTCTTTTTTGTGTGTGTATGTGTCATGGACACCCTTTGTCAGTCTGGTGAAGCCTTTAGACTCCTTTTCAGGCTAATGTTTTAAACACACAAAATAAAATCCATACGAATCCCAGTTCATAAACACCCTGAAATATATTCATGGACCCTGGGGTAAGAACTCCTGCTGTACTCGTGAATCCCTTTCTTATGTATATAAAGATATGGCTGCTTTTTAAGATCTTGTAAGTGCAAGTAGTCTCCTTCCTCACTCTAAGAAATAGAAATTTATTAATATTTCTTGCTATGGAATACATCCATGCAAACACACATTTGTGCACAACTATTAATAAGTAAAAGTGAGGCCTCCTTAGGACCTTGGTGTATTAGCTATTCTCCACTTTGTCAATACTGCTTCTGTTCCCTGGCCTCCTCAACTCCGTGGAATTTAAGTGTTTAACATATGGAATCCCAAGAAGAAAAAAAGAAAACTACCCCTAAGGACTTCTCTGAGGTCCTTGATTCCTCACTTGAGAGAATAACCCATTCTCTTAGCACTTGCCAGGTAATTGTCATGTAGCTCCTAAGTATTCATTGTCCTTTGTTTTCATTCCTAAAACCACATGAAGTCTCCTATTTTCCCACTGACTTCATAAAGTTTCTGTCTTAATCCAGATGACTCCATACTACGGGTATCATAGATATGGCCCTCTAAATCTTGTCCTCATTTTGCTAATCTTGGGTAAATCAGGGGACATTCAACTCTCATATTGTCATTCATCTCACCCAGTTACTGTGCTCTGAGATCCTAAAGCACAGAACTGAAAGCAGAGGTAACAGATAACTATTTGCTCTACTAGTTGCCATCCTGGAAAATGAGGGAATATCTCTGATATACCTCAGAAATGGAACCTTTTCCTGTGTGAAAGGAAAATCTGAGAAGCCTTCTCTGGAGTTAACATTCATCAGCTCAGAGTACTCAATTCAAATATCGATTTGGAGGATCACAACATGCCCACTCCTATCTCCAGCTCTCTTGAGACCTTGGTTGGCCATACACAATATCCTTTAATAAATATTTTTTTTGAGTACAAAAATCTTGTGTATGAATTTGCTTTCCTCTTCCACAGTATAGATGCAGGGCTACTACAGAATCAGTCATTTGGAGAAACATTTGCTGCCAAATGAGAGAATTGAAATGATTGGGAGAAACTGATCAAGTATCCTCATTTAAAAACTCATTGAACTCAAGGATCCTTCGTTTTAATTGTCAGTGAGAGGCCCTTACTTACCCTGGCAAATGAATATCATTCCATGTTGGCTCAGGACATCTTCCCCTCCCACTTCTACTTAGCTGAAGACCAAAAGTTGAGAGCCTTAAGGAGAGGATGCTTCTTGGGAATTTATTTAGACCGCCTTTGAAGAAAACCATAGTTCCAGAAAGAATACAGCTTTCTAAAAGACATTGATTTTCCTTATCCATATTCTGACTGGATTGGGATTCTAGAGAAAACTTTCTATATTTTTCTGTGCACTTGGTCAAGAAAAAATCAACAAAACTCATGGTGAAAGTTGAGTTATATGAATGCAGCAGAATGCATGGTAAAAATCAGGGACTGCAGTTGAACAGTAGCTCAAGGAGAGCCAATGATGGTATGTGGTTGCCTTAATAACAGTCTTGAATACTTGAAAATAACAATGATTTTGCCAGTGTGGGCACTTCTTTCATGAACTCAATTACAATGGGTTTTTTTTTTTTTTTGCTTTAATATGTTTCATGAGTTGCTATGGCTAAAAAACAAAAATTCATTACTTGATGGCCAACCCTTTAGGGATGAACCTCATCAGATGTAGCTAGTCTAAGGCTAGTAGCAAGTTCAGCTGTGAGCCATTCCTAGTTTGTGAAGATATTCCAGAGATTATGTTCCCTTGGGTATAAACTTTGGGAACCATGATGAAGATTCCAAATAGGATTTTTATGGTGAAATTTGTGTTGTTGTTGTTGCGTTTGTCCTTTTTTTTTGAAGAGGACCATGACATCGGAGAAATGATGACATGACTTAGCTTGACTTTGTTTTGAGTGAGGGAGGGCAGTGTCAGGGCACCAGCCTCACTTCTTGTCCTGAGCCATCTGGATCTAGTGACCAGATATTCATCAGGATGATTGGAGATGGCAAAGGATGCAATAGGAGACCAATGTGATCTTAGGTTATATAATGTTCAGAAGGCATAGTGGATGGAGGGATGGCCTTGGACTCAGGGAGACCAAGATTCAAGTCTTGCCTCTGATGCATCCTGAGTGTATGACTATGGACAAGTCACAACCTCTAAGTGTAGCAGGCAAATTCTAGGACTACAAATTACAGATAAACTGCCATTCTATGTCAGTAGAGGAAATTTCCACCTCAGGGACTTTTCCACAGGTGAAATCACAGGTTTGTGATCCATCCAGTGTATTCTTCCCTCCTCCCCACTCCCTTAAGCTCCCAAAACTTCAGAATAAACAGTCCCAGTCATCTGGACAGACAAGACTTGGAGTACTGTGTTCAATTAAGGGTGCCATATTTTAAAAAGGACATTGTAAAACCTGGAATACAACAAGAAGAGGGAGATCATGATTGTGGGGGAAACTTGAAACCATACTGTTTTTTCCTTTTGCATCATTGTAGTCAGTGTTGTAAAAGTAAGGACCCTGACATACACAGGGGGGCCTGCTATCACAGGTTCTTAGATCTATTTTTCTAAAAGGAAAGGCAGCTGTTGAGGAGTCAACAATCACTTTAATAAAGTACATATGTATCATTCACTTAGTTCAGGGAAAAACTCCCAAACTTCAGAGAAAATACAGAGAAATAAAGATCGATAGACAGGGCTTCCAGTTGCCTGACCCTAAGCCATATGTCCATCACAGATCACTGTCTGACCATTACAAGATTACATAGTTACCAGAGAGAGAAGTACCAGCATCTGGATTTTCAAAGCCAGGGGGCTGCTTAGCCAGAGTCTCATCTAGCACACAAACCTTCTTCTAAAAACTGAACCCCAAGGTAAAACCTCACCTCAGAGTATTTATACACTTTTCAGAGGCAGAGGACATCACAAATCTTGAGAACCAGGACATTAGAAATGAACAAAAGGTGTGGGTCTCCCCTAATGAAGCTTCTCAGAATGGGCAGGCCCATTAATGGGTGGGGACGATCTTTAATCTCATTAGCATTACCACTGTGCTCAAGTATACAGGCTTTGATAACTTCACTTTGTATCAGTTCAAGTCTTTCTTTCCAGTCTTCTTTGTATTCTCATGTTCTTTGTTTCTTAAAGCACAATAAGATTCTATTTCTGTACCATAATGTAAAACCACATCATATCATGTAAGAAGGGTGATTATGATGGTGGGGAAGGTGGAACCATGCCATGTAAGGAATGGTTGAAAGGAGGTGCAGTGAAAAGAATAATGGTTTGGGTGTCTGAGAACCTCAGTTCAAAATGCAGTTCTACCATTGTAACCTATATGACCTTGGACCTTGACCTCTCTAGGCCTTGGTTCCATCATCTGCAAAATGAAAGGATTGGACTAGATGAACTCTGAGGTCTGGATGTAAGAGGCATTATAGTCTTATGTTCTGCTTGTTCTTTTGTGGTCCTAGTTCATTTTCTGTCTGGATGTAAGGTATTATAGTCTTATGTTCTGCTTGTTCATTGGTGGTCCTAGTTCATTTTCTATCTGCAGTATTTGAGTACAAGATATGCACTGATGGACTAGCTCTATGGACTATTCATCCAAGGGCATGTCATAATCTCAACAACAGCCATTCTTCATCCATTTTGTGTTTCTGCATAGATGCCAGATTCTTTAGAGCAATTATGATCTCAGTTATGAGACTGCATTTCCAGGGCCTGATGAAATCTTCAAGCAGGGAAGTTTGGAAGACACCTATAGAAAATTGCTCTTCCTTGTGAACTTTAAACAAAACATTCCCCAAGGTGGTGAACGCCTTTTGCAAACATGTCACCCTTTTGTATGTTTTTCAATATTAAAAAATGAGATTATCAAAAGAAAATTATCTCTGTGGTTAAATCTCTCAATATCTTGTATGATTTTGATATGAGAGACATCTTTCTGGAAGAAAGATGTTTTAATTAATTAAAATTCTTTTTTTTATAGCCAACAAGCAATAAATACAATTGATATATTGTATTCTATATCTTTCCATCAGTTATATTGACAACACTTACCATAGTGTTTGGAACACAGTAGGAGTTTAATAAATACTAGTTCTCTGATTATTGATCATTAAAGTGTGACCTGCTATAAGATCTCATTTACATAAACCTTACACTCTCTTTATATCTTCCTCAAAGTTGCCCTTGATGCATAAATAGGATGACTTATAAACATTTTGTAGAGATGGGAAAGTAGGAATATGGGTTGATTGTTATGGATAGTTATAGTTCTTTTGGGGGTATTAATAATAGTATCTGTCCCCCATCTTAACCTATATCATTTCAGATAGCTTGGGGATCTGCAAATAACATCTCCAGCATGTATCTCTTCTATGTGTTCTTGTTCTAGACCAGTCATTCTTTCCATCCTTTGTTTTTGTTTGTTTCTAGGTAATATTTCTGTTCCTTAAGTAGCATATTTAGAACTGGAATGTAGAGTTCAAAATGGATGACTCTACTATCATTGATGGAGAAAAGAATTTGTAAAAATTATTATAGGTCTTTTCTATTTTTTATCTGATGTTTATTTTTCCAGTTTCATCCTTAAATGCCCTCTGGATGATTTTGCTTAGTTGAATTTCCTGCCAAGTTTTCTGTAAACTTGTTTTTCCCCTCCGATGTCTCTCACTGTTTTATGAGGTGAGAATGCTCATATTGCTTCACCATTAACTTTGGGGTACTTAATCCACTTAAGTTTGGAATTCTGCCCTGGGCTTGAATTGTTCTGATCCATAGGTGAACAAAAACTTACCTAAAACATTACATGTAGCCTACACCAGATTTGCTATCCACCAGAAAGCCAGGGCCCACCTGAGCATTTTTTCATCTTCTTTGCCTTTGTTCCCCCACCCCCAACTTTTTCCCATTTGGAGCAGCCACCCTATGTATCCAAACCTTCAGGGATCATGTCCAATCCCATCTCTAAGGGAGATCATTTACTCGGTTTTAGAATTTTACCCTGGAGCTGAGCTGTGAGGATTGTTAGGGGGTGATTGTGAGTAAATTCATCAAACTCACTATATTTAGCCACTGACCCCCCCCTCCATCACATTTCATATCCTCCTAATCCCCAGCTAATCACTGCAAAACCACTTCATATTCTTTAAATGAGAACATTAATAGTGTCATTTCTACTAGAAAGGGCATGACCTGCCCTGTGACGCCAATTACAGTTAATCCCTGTGACTTCCTAGACCAAAGCTCCCTTCCCTGGCCACCATCCTTCTATGTGTTGAGTTTCCCTATTAAAATATAAACTTTTTGAAGGGAAGGGTTATTTGAGTATTTGTATCCTCAGAACTTAGCACATAGTAGGCACTTAATGCTTTTTCATTCATTAAGATTTTGTAAATGATTTTATATTCTAAATTGGTGATACCCTTGATTGCAACACCTCTCTTTTTCAAGGAAATTCATTGGTTGTGAAGTCCCTTATTGTGACTTGTCCAGGGAACTTTTCTTGTAAAGTCTCTTTCAACTCAGATTCTTCCCTGTGCTCAATTTCAGGTGTTAGGACTCTTCATCCCTTTTGCTCTGCCTTCAGTGAAATGAGATCTCAAGGACAGTCTAACTCCTTTAACAACTTAGTCCAATAGTTACACTTCCAGGTCACCCCAATCCCTTCCATTTGGGTTCAGTTCTATTCATTCATTCATTTATTATTTATTCATTTCTCTATCTCTCTAGATAGATTTATTCATTTCTCATCTCTCTATCTCTTTGCTGAGAAAACAAAACAAAATGAAATGAAAAACAGGTGACAGTAGTCAAGGAGTCAACAATATTTACTCAGTCACTTAATAAAAGATAATTCTAGGTGGATGAGAGCACTAAAAATTGATGGTAGTGGTAGTGGTGGCAGTGCAATCAGGAAACTCTTCTTATAGGAAGAGGCACTTCACTGAGCCTTGAAGGGAGTGCCTTGTAAAAGCCCAGAGGCAGGAGATGAGAAACCAAGGGAGACCAGAATGTGCAAAATGTGGTAAAGTAAAATAGGTGTATAAAGGTAGGTGGGATCAAGTCTGTAAAGGCCTTTAAATATGAAACTGAGGAGTTTGTATTTTATCTTAGACTTAGGGAGTCATTGAAGATTCTTGATTGGAGAATAACATGGTTGGAGGTTTAGGAAGGTTGTTTTGGCACTGTGTGGAGGATGGATTTGAAAGGGAAATCAATTAAGAGACTACTACAGGTAGTATAGGTGAAAGATGGTAAAAGCCCGAACTGGAGTGCGGGCTGTGACATTGGAGAGAAGGGGCCAAATGTAAAAGATGGTGTGAAGATGAAAATGATATGCTTGACAACTGATTGGGGTAAGATGAGGGAGAGACAAAGGAGGAGAAAAGGATGACGAATTTGTGAACCTGGATGAATGGAACCTCACCGTTAATGCCATAGTGGCCCATGGTGCCTTACTGCAAATCACATCTAGAGATAGAAAAATTTGCTAGCACTTAACTAATTTATGGTTGAGGAATTTTTTGTCTTGTAGATATATTGATGACCACGGGTGGACAGTGGGAGAATCTTCAACTTTCTTCATAGGGTTAAGTCCCATCATCTGAAGATATGACTCAGAATCTTAAAAGTCTTTTGGCAGGGGGGATAAACATCAGAGGGGTATCAATAGGGAGCCCTGAAAAGAATGAGGTCTCTTTTCTATTGCTTGAGTTTCCCTTCTCTTTATGATGCCATCACAATTGCTGTTGGTTGACTTTCCTAATTTTGGTTTTGTCTCCATGCAGGCTCTGCTCTGTACCTGGGGAGAAATGAGATGGCTCCCCTTGGATGTCCATAATCAAACATTAAGAGGTTCAGGTGTCACTGCTGCTGTTTTGTTCCTTGGTGCAGGGGAAGATGTAATCAACATTCCTCTCTCTAAATGAGTGAGGACTGAGCATAATTTGGATAGCTGGAAGTTTTGCACAATGGAGAGGAGACCAAAAATATATTTTCTACAGCCTTCAACTCCCCAGGAGTTCTATGGGAGAAGGGAAGAAATGTGTTCTGGCTACCTTTCTAGGGGTAGGCTCAGCAGAATGTGGTTTTATAGCATGACCTGTGTAGCTCTTTCAAAACTCAGGGGCTCTAAGACTACTAGGAAGATCTATAAAAAGTCCTACCGGTCTTCTTTCCCACACTCCTGATGCTCTCAGTATTTTTGGATGATGGAAAATTTAGGTATCCAACTACTGTTTGGGCACAGCGTAGCTCAGGGATGACTTGTTCCTTCTGTAGTTTTATTTTATGATGGAAATGAGAAAATACTGACCCTGTACTCATCTTTGATTACCTAGATTGGATAAATCAAAATGAAGACACTATAATGGTGGGCTCTTGAGCTAGAAATTAATTTTTTCTTCTCTTTTTAGATTTCATCCAAATACTCTTACTTCTAGTCAGATGCAACAGGTATCCCAAATCAGCTTTGGTTCTAGGTGTGTGTGTGTATGTCTGCTACATAAGCCTATATGCTTATGTAGTGCATATAAGGTGCTTTGCAAACCCTCAAACACTATATTTTGTTGTTGTTCAAGTGTTTTCAGTCATATCCAACTCCTTGTGACCTCATTTGGGGTTTTCTTGGCAAAGTTACTGGAGTGGTTTGGGGCAGTTAAGTAGTGTAGTGGATAGAGCACCAGTGCAGGAGTCAGGAGAACCTGAGTCCAAATCTGACCTCAGACACTTGACACTCACAAGCTGTGTGACCTTGGGCAAGTCATTTAACCCCAACTACTTCATCCTGGGTCATCTCCAGTCATCCTGATGAATACCTGGTCTTTGGATTCAGATGACTCTGGAGGAGAAGTGAGGCTGGTGACCTGCACAGCCCTCCCTCACTCCAAACAAAGTCAAGTGCAAGTCACGTCATCATTTCTCTGATGGCATGGTCTTCTTCCGGCAATGAAGAATGGAACACACTAGAGTGGTTTACAATTTCTTTCCCCATCCCCCCCAAATATATGTTAGTTATTATTACAGAGGTAGTAGATGGAGTAGTTCATAGAGAGCCAAACTGAAAGAGTCATGAAGATGTAGGGCTCATGTCTTGCCTCAGATACTTACTTGATGTGTGACCCTGGTCAAATCACTCAGCTACTGTCAGATTCCGTTTCTTTACTGTAAAATAGAGATGATAGAAATGACACCAGCCTCACAGAGTTGTTGTGAGGGTCAGGTAGGATAATACATATAAAAGTGCTTTGTAAACCTTAAAGCATAATATAAATGTTTCATTCATATAAATGAAAAGAAAGGAGTGGACTAGCCTCCCGAGTTTGTCTCTGGCTTCTCCCCTTTGCAATCCATCCTTCACCGGAGCTGCCAAAATCACCTTCCTGTGATACATCTGACCACAATTACGCCTTGCTCAAAATCTTTAGTTGATTCCCTTTTGCCTTAGAAAACAGAGACTTCTTAGTTGGGTATTTAGGACTTTCCATAGACTGCTTCCTCTCCCGCTTTATTTCACAGCTCTTCGTAATGCGCTCCGTGTTCTAGCCAGGCTAAACTCAACTATCCTCCCCTTTCAAGCTTTTGCCACCCCTTTCCTGAAATGTACTTTCTCCTTATTTTTGGGTTCAGCCCCCCTTTCTTAAAGGCTCAGTCCATCCTTTTCTAATAATACTCTTCCCCATCACCCCAGTTGAATGTTCTTTCTCTCTTTCAAGTTTTCCAGGATCAGGTTGGAATTGCCATTTATTTCCTTCACACCTTTTCCCATAGGATGCTTAGCTGTGTATGGTTTATATTGATCCTAGAAGATTTTAAACCTCCCTGAGATTGCACAGTGTGTTACTTTTTACCTTTTATTTTTAAAATCCCACAGCACCTAGTACCATACCTTGTTCATGGTATTCCTTTAATAAATGTTGGTGAAATGAATAAGTGTGTTTGTTTAAAAATCCCTTCCAGCTCTGTGATTATATGAATTCTATTAGTTTTTGGGAAAGAACATTATGTAGTAATAAAACTACCTATCCTATGAGCAGGAGAAAAATCAAGAAGGAGGTGATTACAGAAGAAAATTTCTGGATGAATCTAGGGAGGAAGTAAAATGTATTTGTAATGCAAATGTGTTCCAAGACCGATCGCTGCTATTTGGGGTGGCATAACTTGGGGAGTATGTCAGGGAAGATGGAAGAGGCACTCCCTTCTTTTGTATATTGGCCTTGGAGGTTAAAGTCTTTCAGGCCAACTGAGTTGTACTTTCTATGACAGGAAGAAAGCAAGATTTTTTGTATATTTGCCTTCATTTTTCAAAATGTACCACATTCCTTTCTTGACAGAGAAGAATTCTAAACTCCAGGGATAGTTACTGATGTTCTGTGGTCCTAAATGCTGCTTGAATGATTCTCGTCTCTAGCCTTAAGAAGCTTGGAGGACGTTGGAAATATTCATGTTCAGCCTGATTTAATCCCTCCATCTCTTTTGCCCCTTTACAGCTTACCTGCAATCGGACACTTTAGTCTTGGGAATCCTATCCATCTTCCAAGGTCCACCTTCTTGGGAAGCCTTGTGCGACTAATCTCACTGATCTCTCCCATTCTGGACATTTTATGGTACCTAAGAGTTCAATGCTCAAGTGTACAGGATCTAGTGTCCCCTAATTGTTTCATATGGGGTTAGCCTTGGAGTCAGGGTCCATATCTTGTATGTTGTTTTATCCCTCATAACATCTAGGAGAGTAGGACTCATAGAGCTTGATAAATCCCTAAGGCAGACCTGTACAATTTAGCGATAGGTAGGGGTTAAAATTAAAGTAGACTAAACTTTTGCCCCTGGTGGGTTAGACCAGAGACAGACTGATGATGGTGTGACAGAATCATGTGACAAACAGGAGAGCACTCAGTGGCAACTCTGCATTTTTCATGGGCTCCCGAAATCCTTAGGTGGGCCAGTAGGCCATATGTTGTACTGGCCTGCCCTATGGTTTTGATTAGTAGGTAGAAATGAGAAGGGAGAGTCCTTGAAGTTAGGAATTCTGTTTAACCTAAATACTGTAAGAGGATGGTATCAAAGAGAGAGTCACCCCACTCTTAGCTGCTCTGTTAGTATGGGGTGGATGGAAAGAGACTCCGAGAATCCTACCTGTTACTCTGGAATCATTTGCAAACTGGAGGGATTGGGATGTCACAAAAGCAGGTTCCTTTGGGTACTACCAGTGCTATCACTGACATGCCTTCTTTCGCCATGTACGTTTCATCTGTATGTCCCTCTAATTCCAGACTCCTTATTATCCAAAATGTTATTTCATTTTCTTCTACTGGGCATCAGTTGTCATCAGTTTTATAAACCTGATGCTTACAGCCTACTTTTGACAGGATTGATGCGATCCAACAATTACAGTCTAACTGTAAACTGTAAACCTGGGGATAGAAAAACAAAATGAAAAACAATTCTTGTCTTCAGGAAACTTCCATTCTTCTGGGACATGGGGAGATCCATCATGTAAACAGGTAAGTATATACATTAGAGGCAACTAAATGCCACCATGATAAGAGTACTAGGTGAGGAATTGAGAAACCCAGACAGTGACTAGCTATAATCACTCAACTCTCTTTGCCTCCATTTATTCATCTGTAAAATGGGTGGTGGGAGGGTTTAGACTTGATAATTCCAAGCTCCCTTTCAGCTCTAAATTTATGATCCTGCAATTGAGGAGGCAGTTGGTGATTCAGTGGATAGGACACTGGACCTGGGGTCAGGAAGACATGAGTTCAAATTCAGCTTCAGATACTTTCTAGTTGTGTGACCCTGGGCAGGTCACTTAATCTCTGATTACCTGAAAATAGATCTACAGGAGAAGGAAACAGTAAATGACTCCAAGAAAACTCCAAATGGGGTCATGAAAGGTTGGACACAGCTGAAAATGACTAATCAATAACAGCTGAGATTGAAGAACTAGAAGGAACTAGGAAATGTTTCTCCTAGGAGATGACACATGAATTGAAATTTACTGAGAAGGTAGATTCAATGAAGTAGATATGAGAATGCCTCCAAGATTGGGACACAGCAAGGAGGCTAGTTTGATTGGAATTTACAGTTTGTATAGGGGATAAATTAGAGTGGAGTAAGATTGTGAAGGGTTTTATTTTTTATTTTAAGTGCTTCAATCTGTATTCAGACTCTATCAGTTTTTTCTCTTTGGCTGGATAGCATTTTTCATCCTAAGTCCTTCAGAGCTGTGTTGGATCATGGTATAGCTGAGAAAAGTTGTCATTCATGGCTGATCATCTTAAAATTAGCTGTTACTTTGTACATAGTACATTTCACTTTGCATCAGCCCATGCAAGTCTTTCCAGATTTTCCTGAGAGCATCTTGCTCATCATTTCTTATAGTATAATAGTATTTCATCATAATCACATGCCACAATTTGTTCAGCAATTTCCCAATAGATGGGCATTCCCTCAGCTAGGTGGTGCAGTGGATAGAGCACCAGTGCAGGAGTCAGGAGGACCTGAGTTCAAATCTCACCTCAGACACTTGACATTCACTAGCTCTGTGACCTTGGGCAAGTCACTTAACCCCCATTATCTCATCCTGGGTCATCTCCAGTCATCCTGATGAATATGTAGTCACTGGATTCAGATGGCTCTGGAGGAGAAGTCAGGCTGGTGACCTGCACAGCCCTCCCTCACTCAAAACAGTCAAGTGCAAGTCATGTCATTATTTCTCTGATGGCATGGTCTTCTTTGGCAACGAAGGATGAACACAAATTCCTTGCCCCCCCAAAAATAGTTGCTATAAATATTTTTGCACATATAAGTTCTTTTCCTTTTTGTTTTTTATCTCCTTTGGGACAGAGACCTGTGAAGGGCCTTAAATGCTGAGCTGAGGGGTTTTTGGTTTATCCTGGAAGTGATAGAGAGCCACTGAGTTAGATGGTTAGATTTGTGCTTTAGTAAGATTATTTTAGTAGCTGTTTGGTCTTTAGACAGGGGAAGGGAGAGACCAGAAACTGATAATCCAATTAGGAGACTGTTGCAATTGTCTAGGTGAGAGGAGATAAAGTGTTGGAGTAGGGTAGTATCTGAGTGAGCGGTGCAAAATGGGAATGATGGGATATGTTGTAGAAGCAGGATTAATAAGACTTGGCAACCAATTGCACGTGGAAGGCAAAGGCTAGGGAATGATCAAGGAGGATGATGAGGTTGCAACCTTGGTTACAGAAGGAGGATTGTGTTCACCACAGAACTCACCTTCCTTGGCCTTCTTCTGTCTTAACTGATACCGTCACCTGAGGAGATGCTAACAGCTGGGAAAACATGACACTCTTCATCTCTGCTTTGCCTTGGGCCTCTGCCATATGTGGTATAATGTCAATTTAAAGGCCATGCACTCATCAAGGGCCCTTTTTTTTCTACCTTGTTTATTTTTAATTGTTTAGGTCTCCTGACATTGGGAACATCTGGCCCCCCACATAAACAGGCTCCTCTCGTCTCCTCAGCATCACAGACATTCTGCAGACATGCTGTTCTGTGCACCTTCCAAAGCAGCAGATTAATTAGACATTTCAGAGAAGATGGACTTTTTAAGCACTAGCTTCATTAGCATGTGTGTGCTGGAAGCCCCAGCAAGTAAAATGCGCTTATTTGTATGTTAATAAGCTAACCCAAGCCCTCTGGAGTCCAGATGAGCTTTGCAGTTTTCTCAACTATGCTTGGAAAATTCCCTGTTTGAAAAAATCATTCACACTCAACAGTGTGACAAACGCAGCCTTGTGGAGAGCTTCACAAAAATCTGTCAGCCTACTTCATGATGCATGTTTACAGATGTCGTAGAGATGGTGGCAAGGAGGGTAAGTGATGAGAAGAAGTAGAAAGTACCAGGGCTCTGGTTGGATGGTCTGTTTGTAAAGTACCATTCAGTCCAGTGTTATAGGACATATCAGCATTATACACCGATGTTATATGCATATAATTATGTAAATATTCCACATAGTTATTAATAATAATCCCTTGTATTTTTATAGCATGTTAGAATCTTCAAACACACTGCATATAGACTCTCTGACTTGATCTCTCACTAATAACTTTGTGCAGTATGTTATTAATACCAGAACATCTAGAATATGCTAAAGGTCAGTGATCTCTCTAGGGCTCTTTTTGGCAATAGCCAATAGTGTGACAGGCTAACCTCCGGAGTACACTGGTAAACGTTGAACAGTTGGCTCTCCTCCCTGCCTCCCCCACTTCCCACACACACCATGTATACACAATGCACTTTTAAATTTAATGTACATCATTAACATTTTCTCCATCCCTTAAGTCTACACAATCAATAAAACAGTAAATCAAGGCCTAATTTGGAGCATTTGCTGATTTCCTAGGTTTAAATGTTCACACTGAAAATTCAACAATTAGCTTTTGCAAGCTGGTCAGAGATGTCTCCAGTACACACCTGACTGAAACTTCCCTGAATATGTGTGTATGTGTGTGTGTGTATGTACACACACACACATATATACTCATATACACATATACTTACACACATGATTTTAATTGAGAGAAGTACTGAAAGGGAGCTAGCAACCACATAAGAGTATTGTGGGGGCCAGAAAATTTCTAGTTCAATAAAACCTCAGTAAATAACATAAGAATGATCCTTAAGATAGGAGACACACAAGTATTTCTGCAAAGAAGACGGGGTTTAAAATCTGAAGCACATTGGATGGTGTGCTGGAGATGGAATCAGAGAGACTTAGGTTTAGACACTGTCATACTGCTTAATGCATCTGAGCCTCAGTTTCCTAAGCTTTGTGGTGGTCACAATGATAGCATTCAGTTTACAGGGTAACTGGGATCAAATGGGAGCATAGGATGGTGAATTTAGAGCTGGAAAGGAACTCAGCATTTCAACTCATCCCCTATTCCTTCACCCATTTTTCAGATGGGGAAACTAAGGTCCAGGGAGGTTAAATGCCTTACCTTTCGGGTCACACAGGTAGTAGGTAACTGAGCAGATATTTGATGCCTCGCTTTAGAAGATAATGCCCTTGAAACACTTGGCAAACCTTTAGGTGCTATATAAATGTGAACTCTTACTATTACTAATTAATACCTTCCCTGGGTTGAGCAGGACTCTCATAGAACTTCCAGACAAGAGCAGAAAAGTCTTGTTGAACCACAGCCCACTGCTCTGCCTCACAGAATGAGAAAGCGCAAAGACTAGAGCTCTCTGACGTTCATCCCACAACTGTCCTGATGGGTTTGCTCTCGTACTAGAATCTTTGCCTGTTTTTCAGCTCCTCCCATCTAAGGGTTGCGGATGGCATGTGCTCCAAGCTCTGTGAGGTCTGAAGATCCCTGGGGAAGTGTCCCTTTTCAAGGGATTCGTCATTGTGTGCGTCCGAGGGGGTGCTACCTTATTAACAGCAGAAAACCTTCTACTCGGTCCAGTTACATGATTACTCTGGAGGCGCCCTTTCCTGAAACCTATTATTCTGGCTAAAACCAGGTAAGGGAAGAGCAAATCATCATACCTTCCCTTACACCCTCCAGAAACACCTATACATCCATGCTCCATTTCAAGGAGCTCATAGGTAACGACATATTAGTGGCTGATTATGTTATTGCTGAAGTTGTTAAGTAATCTGATCCTAACTGGTATATGTATATATAGTATATGAATATACATGGATGCAAGTGTGTATTACTTTTTGGTTCACTATTTGCTTTGTCTGTATCTTATAAATTTGACCATAAGCTTCTTGTGGGAAGAGATCATGTCTTAAAATTTTTTTTCAACTCATTGCATCTAGTCCAGTGTTCAGCAGCTGTTTTAGGTAAGTCGTAGGACATGAAGCAGGAATACACTAATGGTATGTCTAGGGAACAATGAATAGATCATTTTGTCAGAAAGAGACAATTCCTAGACAAGAGCAGTAGGAGATTGATTTGGAAAGGTGAGGTGGATTGTCTGTTGGAGAGCCAGAGTGCTTGGCTGAAAAGTTGGGACTTTATCCTTAGACCGTAAGAAAGGTCATTGAGTATTGTAGAAAATATATTTAAGAATGAGAATGATTCATTATATGGTTAAGATGGCTAAAGGTCTAGAGAATGATGCTACCTCCTTCTTCCCAAGGCCTTTGACTTCCCAGGGAAAGGGGCACTCAGTAAATACTTTATAATTGATTGACTTGCCCTCTTAGTTTGGTTACCTATTTTTGTTACCTATTCTGTGTTCTAGCCATGTGATGACTTGAATGACTGTGACCAATAACTTATTTGTAAACTTATGATGCAGTGTGAGCTAGTCCTTTGGTGAACTTTGGTGTTTTAATTGAACTATTTTCAAGAAAATTCATAGGCACAGAATTTGAAGGGACTTTAGAGCCATCTCAGCATGCTTGTGGTGAGGTTGGATTATAAGTATTAGAAATGCAGCAGCAGTGGTGAAAGGAAATAGGAATTAGGGAGTATGTGTGGGCAGATGTTACATGTCACTTTGTGTTCAAACAGGGTCTCAAATTTCATGCAAATTTCAGAGATGTCCCCAAATCTCATATATGCATAAATAAACAGCTTACCAACTGTGCTTGGGAAGAGACAGTGAGGATAGAGACATAAGAAATCAGAACTGGTCAAAAACAGTGTGGTCTAACCTTGCTCCATCTTTAGCTAAGTAACCTTAAGTAAGTGGTTTCCCCTCTCTGGGGCTCAGTTAACTCCTCTGTAAAATGGGAATAATAAAATTTGACCTACTTATCTCTCAGGGACACTTTGAGAATCAAATGAGCTCAGTTAATTAACAAGCCTTTATTAAGCTCAACTGTTTGCCTGGTACTGTCCTAAGTGCTAGATGAAACAAAGAAATAAAGCAGTTTTTGTCCTCAAGGAGCACACACTAGGTAGAGCTTTGGACCTAGAGTCAGGAAAACTTGAGTTCAAGTCCAGCCTCAGATACTTACTAGTTCTGTGATCCTGGACAAGGCACTTAACTTTTCATGGATCAAATGAGATAAATGTAAAGCACTATAAATATCCAAATTAACTATAAAGGACATACGAAGACAGACACTATCTGTATCAAAGAACTGATAAATAGAAGTATGTATAGAATAATTTTACATATATATACTTCTTTGTGTCTAATGATGGCCGTCTCTAGGGCAGGAGGGATAAGGAAAAAATTTACATTATAATTTTATTATATATTTAAAAGGAATAGCGAGTTGTACACAATAGGCTTGCAGTTTCATGTACAATAATCTTTTTTATGATAGTTTGTTATGGAAATGCTTGTTTTATTGCATAAATTTAAAAAAATTTAATACAATTTAAAAAGGGCACTTAGCATAGTTCCTGGCACATAGTAGGTACTATATAAATCATAGCTAATATTATTATTGGAAAATAACATGGATTAATATAAACACATGTAAAATATATGTGAGTAGTTTTAGGGACTCAGCAGTAGCAGCTTAGGGGGTCAGCAAGGACATCACATAGGAGGTAGTGTTTGAACTGAGTTCAGAAGGAAACTTAGGATTCTAAGAGACAAATAAGAAGAGAGGGTACATTCAAAGCACAGAGGACAGCCTAGATAAAGGAATGGAATTGTGGGGAAGGGACTCTGAAAATCTCAAAAAGCACCATGTAAATGTGCTGTTATTATTTAACAACTAGGTTCAGAAGTCACTGAATAATTATGTGCCTTGAGAGAACAGCATAGAAAAGTGGACCCATAACAACAGTTGTTATTCAATGTTGCCTGTTCCTTGAATTCTTGCTTCAGTAAACTCAGTCTAGTAAATGTGGAATATCTGGAGGAAGGGGTAGTTAGGTATAGAGCATTAGACCTGGAGTCAGGAAGACTTCAGATCAAATCCTGCCTCAGATACTTACTTGTTGAATGATCCCGGGCAAGTCACTTTAAGCCTGTTTGTCTCAGTTTCCTCATCTGTAAAATGAGCTGGAGAAGGAAACGGTGACACACTCCAGTATCTTTGCCGAGAAAACCCCAAATGGGGTCAAGAAGAGTCAGACATAACTGTAACAGCAAGGACCCCAACATACACAGGAGGGCCTGCTGTATAGGTTCTTAGATTGGCTTTTCTAAAAGGAAAGTAACTTCTGAGGGGTCAACAATCACTTTAATGAAGCTCATATATCTTTCACTTAGTTCAGGGGAAAAAGTCAGCACCCTCAACTTCAGAGGAAAATACAAACAGAAAAACAAAGATGAACAGACAGTGTTTCCAAGTGTCTGACTAAGCAATACAGAGGTCACAGGTCAATAGACAGATCCAACTGTCTGACCAATACATACATATATAGTTACCGGAGAGAGAAGCACCATCATCTGGGTTTTCAAAGCTGTTGGGGGGGGGCGGGGTGTCTCCTTAGCGGCTACCCAGAGTCTCATCTGGCCAAACACATCCAATGAGTTAGCCCCAAAGTAAAACCTCACCTCCAAATATTTATACACTTTTCAGAGCCAGAGGGCATCATAACCCTTGAGAACCAGTGTCTCATTAGAAATTAACAAAAAGTATGGGTCTCCCCTAATTAAGCTTCCCTTATCAGGCAGGCCTATCAAATGAGTGGGGAAGATCTTTAACTCTCTAATTTACATTACAACAACTGAAAAGACAGAACCATATCAGGTCACTGTTTCTATCCCAGGGGGTGATACACCTCCAGAAGGAGGGTAGTAGGAGAGAAAATCAGAAAAATTTTACTTGATTAAAGTCTATTTGGCCAGCATGGAAACTGATATAGGGAAGATTTGAAAGTGGGATCCACTGAAAAGCGGAGGATGGTTAGCTGAGTCTGAAGGGCCAGCACCCTGAGTAGCCAGATGGATGGAATAGGATTGGAACCTAGAGCACAGTGAGCAGCTGGGGAGGGAGGGATTCTCTCCGTCCTGTCAGAGGTGAAGAGGGGATAGGATCCTACAAAAAAAAGACAATAGCCAGACAACCCAAGCCCAGGCCATTCCATGGTATAAAACAGAATGATTTCTTACATGCTCAGTCAACAGGTGAGCTCTAAAATGAAGGAAATGATCTGAGCTGTCTAAAGCTGGATACAATTAAGGAACATTCACTGGTTTAATTGAAGTCTTAACATGAGCTGTTTATGAAATGCTCAGATCTGAACTCTGCAGCTGCAAGCGTTTAATTTTAAGATTTCAAGATAAATAACTGCTGCTTGCCTAACAGGTTGCTGTGACTGAATAGTGAACATTCTCAGTTCTTGGAGGGAATGGGGCTTTTTTTAGCTTTGGTCTCTCTTTCTTTGATAGCTGAGTAGGTGCCTGCACTAGCCTTAGCCCTCAGCAGTCAGCTGCCCTATTTTGCTAAAGGAGAAGAGCTTCTTGCCTAATTAAACCAAAATTAAAATGAAATCCGAAATGATAATTTCCCCTTTCCATAGCTAATAACAATGGCAGCCTCATTAATGGTTTAAACAAAGGCTAATTAGAGATAGATCTAGAAGAGACTTCCAAGGCCATCAAGTCCAAAGCCCTCATTTTACACATGGGGAGACTGAGGCACAGAGTTGGTTACATGATTTACCCAAGCTCACCCAGGTAGTAAGTAGCAGAGTCTAAATTCAAGCCCTCTAATTTCAATACCTGTGCTCTCCGAACTATTCTAAGTGTCTCCCCCAGTCTCTGAGTAGGTTGTTTGCTTTTACCACCTAGGAGTTGTCTGAGAGAAAGCCTATATAGACTGGTCAATCCCTCTTATTTTTAGTCAATGTGTAGATATTCTCTGAGCTAGGTGGTGTAGTATAAAGAGTGCCTGGCCTGGACTCAGGAAGACCTGAATTCAAATCCAACCTCAGCCACTTGCTAGTTGTGTGCTCCTGGGCAAGTCACTTAACCTCTAATTGCCTGGATCCGTTAGAGAAGGAAAGGGCAAACCACCCCAGTATCTTTGCCAAGAAAACTCCAAATGGGGTCATGAAAAGTCACACACAACTGAAATGAGCGAACAACTACAAAAAGATATCTCTATGGCATTGGTTTCCAAGTGGGACCATGGGAGCCATAACTTGACCCCAAGGAGAATGTGAATAACCAATCAGAAGATGGAAAAATGGATCACATCCCCAGGCCCCTTCCATAATCAATTGTGGGGTTTGTCTACAACGTAAGTATACCTACCCTTATATCCTGACCATCTGACTCCTCCTCCTCCTCCTGCCTCCATTGTACAGCCTCTTAAACCCTAAAGCTAGGTATTACTCCTCAGGGCAATCATTACCTAACCATTACCAGCACCATCACAATTGCAACTGCACAGGTATCTCTGAGAAAATTCCCTGCTTACCCTATATAATTCACCTCTTTTATCATTTCCTGGCTTCCACAGGTACCTCAGAAGGCAAGTTCTGTATTTCAGTGACAAGTGACAAATGAATAAGAACTCTGTCTTTTCTCTTTTTATTTTGGGATAGACAGAGTGGGTCACACAAGATGAGCTGCCCTGGATGAGTTTTCATGTTCATCATAGATCTCATTTTCTTTTCCTCCCAACGTACTCCTCTTCCAAGCTTCTCTATTACTGTTTTGGGCACACTATTCTAGACACCCCAATTTCACAACCCTAGTATCATCTTGAATTCCTCATTTTCTCTCTTCCCATATGTCTGATCAGTTGCCAAATCTTGTTTCTACTCTCACAACATCGCTGGCATCCATGGTTCTCTTCCTCTATACCCCCATATCTTTCACCCCAGTTCAAGATCTCATCCCTGACAATTGTAATGGATTCTAAGATGGTCTGCTTGCCTCATACCTTTGTTTATTCTAATGTAGCCTCCATATAGCAGCCAATGTTAATTTTTCTCAAGTGTAGTTTTGAATATGTCCCTCTTTGCCTAGTCAATAAAAGGTGACGATGTCCTACTGACCCTAGGAGCATTCTTCATTTTGATCTCATTCTTTTTAAATGTCTATTTTAATGTAAATTTTAAAATATAGATTATTATTAGTGCAATTGAACATGTAGAAAATTTATAAATTGGTCAATACCCATACATGATGGGTGGGGGGATATACTTAAATTTATTTATTCTTAGTGGTAATCCATGTTTAAAAAAAATGTTTCAAGACCACCACTCCAAGGAACAGGCTAAGTCCTGGGGCTAATAGGTAGATAAATGGAAGTGGTTCTTATTGTTTACTTGCTTCAGCCATATCTAATTCTTTGTGACCCCATTTGGGGTTTTCTTGATATCCTTCTCCAGTTCATTTTTACAAAAGAGGAACTGAGATAAACAGGGTTAAGTAATTTGTCCAGGGTCATACAACTAGTGGGTTTCTGATGCCAGATTCGAATTCAGGAAGAGCAATCTTTCTGACTTCAGGTTCAGCACTCTATCCACTGAGCCACTCAGCTGCCAAAAGAAGTTCCCAGGAAAGCTCAAATCCCCAGAACCACATTATGAAAGTACTAAGGCCTCTCTGTGGTGGTTGAAAGCCTCCTTATTTGGGGAGTATGAATACCCTAGCAGCCAGTGCCTGAGATGATCCCCTCTCTGCTTCCTTCACCTTGAAAGCAGCAGCCTTGACCCTTAGCACCATGTCCCCTTCCACTAATGCTTGCTCTTTCTTGATTCAGGTAAGATCCCCTTAAAAACCCACTGAAATTGACCACTTTCAGGACCTAGTTTCACTAAGAACCCCAGAAGATCTGTTTCAATCATCCTTGACTGACTCCTTTATACTATATTTCCCTTTAATAAAACTTTTGCTCTATCCCCTCTCTGCTTGACTCCATGTTCTGATTTGTTGTTCTCTGAACTTTCTTGTAACTGTACCTACTAGCTGTGTATCTCACCTCTTCTTCTCCTGTCTGCCTCCCCCTCCCCTTTCCTTCTCCTCTCCAAAGGAATCTAAACTTGGATGGCCAAAAGATGCCCACTTGACTTGGGTTTTACTGGCTCCTTTTCTATTTCCCTCTCCTCTTCTCCTCTCCATTTTACTGGCTCTTTCCCTATTTCCCTCTCCCTTCCCCTTTTCTCCCCTCCTCTCCTCTGTCCTGTTCTCTCCCAAAACCTTACACCTACTGCACTCTGAAATGAGGACTCCAATGAGTCCCTGCCTGAGGGCTTCTCTGAACCCTCCTCACTTGAGAGTGATTATCAATTGTAACTTTCTTTTCTTCACCTCATTAAAGGGGGCCATGCCTTGGCTACTTCTTAAACAGGCCTTTTCAATGAATGGCCATTGCCTCCCCCTAATGGAGTGCCTACAAAGACCTTGCCTTAAAAGGCCCACCGTCTACCAGTGCATCCTGGGCTATCTCCAGTCATCCTGATGAATATCTGATCCCTGAATCCAGATGACTCTGGAGGAGAAATGAGACTGGTGACCTTGCACAGCCCTCCCTCACTCAAACAAAATTAAGTGCAAGTCATATCATCATTTCTCTGGTGACATGGTCTTCTTCAACAATGAAGGACAAACACAACAAACATTTGTGAATTTCAAACATTATGCAATTAGGACACAGGAGACTAAGGGAGTGTAGAGGCAGTGTGCGTGGTCAAACTTCTTCTGATGGTATCTTTTACACTGGGAGGTGTGGTGTATTGGACAAGATCTGGTCTCAGTCAGGAAGATCAGGTTTCAAATTCTGCCTCTGCCCCCTTAACTGAGTAATCCTGGACAAGTCACCTAGCTCACAGTGCCCCAGGACAACTCTCTAATTTGTAGAGTAGGCACTGATTTCCAATCCAATCCAATAAACATTTATTAAATACCTACTATGTGCCAAACTCTGTGCTAAGTTGTCTTCATTCAAAAGAGGAACTCCTTAGACCGATGGAATCATGGAGTTGGAAGAGTCTTTGACACTACATCTCCTGCCTAATTCCTTGCTTTCAATGTGTTGCAGCCAGCCCTTGGAATGACTCTTGACTTCAGTTCTTAGGAGACTGTAGTATTCTGTGATGTTCAGGAATCTAAACATCACTTGAAGAGCCATGGTTTTAACTAGTAAACCTCTGTTTCAGGAAGAACCTTGAGAGTCATTGAAAACTTCATTTTCTGAGAGACCCACTCTGTTCTCCATGATTCATGTTATAACCTTTTAAAGTCTTTGAAGAAGTAGTCAATGTGTGGGGAAATATTAAATCATGGGTTACCGTAACTGTTGTAGCTATTGTGGGATCAATCTCTCTCCCTTTCTGTTATAAGATCTGTATGGCATGAGCATTTTTCTTTAGAAATTCTTCTTTTTCATAGTTATGTCTACCCTAAGTTAGGTCAGTTAGGTGGCACCATGGATAGAGCCTTAGACCTGGAGTCAGGAAGATCTGAATTACATTGACTTCAGATACAGACCCTCATCACTTTGTATCTGGACTCTCTCAGTAGCCTGCTGGTTGACCTTCTGCCTTAAGTCTCTCTAAATTCCAGGCCATTCTCTATCCAATTGTCAGCGATCTTCCTAAAGCTTTGGTATGAACCCATCACCCTTCTAACTCAATAAACTCCAGTGACTCCCTATCACCTCCAGGATCAAATATAAAATCTTGGCACAGTCAAAGCCTTTCATCACCTGACCACTTCCTGCCTTACATCTTCTCTACTTGCCCTCTTTTCCAGTACTCTCTGATTCAGTGACACTGGCTTCCTTGATGTTCCTACAACAAGATAATTCATCTTCTCTCTCCAGACAACTGGCCATCCTCCAAGCCTGAAATACTTTCCTCCCCTTCTTTTCTTTACCTCCTGACTTCTGGAGCTTCTGTGAAATTCCACATAAAATGTCACCTCCTACAAGGAAGTCTTTCCTGAACCCCCTTAATTCAGTGCCCTACTGTCTGTTATTTTCACTTTCTCCTACATATAGCTTGTTTGAAAATAATTTTTTTGTATGTTGTTTCCTTCACTAGAAGGCAGGAGCTGTCTCTTACCTCTTTTTGCATCTGTAGCACTGGTATATGGTAAGTGATTAAATGTTTATTGACTGATTCAACTTCCTTACCTGCAAAATGGGAAGACTAATATTGTCTACCTCCAGGGCTGTTGTGGGATCAAATGAGGTGATATATGTTTTTTTTTTTATAAATTTATTTATTTAACTTTTTACATTCATTTTCACAAGATGTTGGGTTCCAAAATTTTCTCCCTATTTGTCCTTTCCCCCTCCCCAATACACTGAGCATTCTAATTACCACTATCAACAATCTACCCTCTTTTCTTTCATCCCTCCCTTCCCTTACCCCATCTTCTCTTTTGTCCTGTAGGGCCAGATAACTTTCTATTCCCCATTACCTGTATTTCTTATTTCCTAGTA
>CM053769.1:63365206-63377387 GCA_028658325.1 Potorous gilbertii
CCTCCCAGGGTCAGTTTCCTCAAGGGGTTTATGCAGAGACCTTTTGTAATGGAGCTCCTGCCGAGCTCCTGCCTGCTCTGGGAGTCTCTGGCAGCCTGCTGCCTCTGCCGCTGCCTGCTACCTCCCGAGGGGGCCTGAGTCCCAGAGACACCCCGCTCCCCTCTCAGCCCGTCTCTCTCACTGACCTGTGAGTCTGTGGGTTGAGGGACCTTCGCCGTTGCTGGAGATTCTGTCCCTGAAGCCTGCTCGGATCTGCTCGCTCCTCTCAGTGCCACGTGGCCAGGGCAGGGCAGGGCTCTGCTCCCGTCCGATGTGTGATGGACCTTTGGGATTGGTTTTTTAAGGGCTCTCTGGAACGTAAATCTCCTTCACTGTGTTGCTGTGTGGCTTCCACTGTTGCAGAATTTGTTGGGAGTTCTTTTTAGAGGAAATCCATGGGCTGTGGGTTTGGAGCATAGGTGAGTCTTTCTACTCTGCCATCTTGGCTCTGCCCCCATGAGGTGATATTTGTAAAGTGCTTCATAAAATTTAGGTATTTATTATTATTAACATAAGATCATAAATATAGAGCAGCAAGGGATTTAGATGTCACTTAATATAATACAACCCCTCCACTTTAGGGATGAGGAAACTGAGGACTCAGAGATTTAGTGGCCTGCCTGAGGCTCCACAGCTTGTAAGTAACAGAGGTAGGATTTGAACTCAGGTGGTCTGACTTCAGATCCAGCCTCCTTTTCCATTGCATCATGCTGCCTCTCCCATGCTGAAGGAAGTCCTCAGATCCTAATGAAGGCTTCCAGGAGCATTGCTGTTTCTAGGTGCTTCTTTACAGAATTTAAGCCTCCTAGGGAACTCAAGATCAGGGTCAGCTCTAGGCAAAATTCAAAGCAAGCTGTGTGTCTTCAGTGCTCTTCTTCTCCTTTCAGTGTTTCTGAGGTCCCTTCTCAGCCAACTGTCCCCCTAATCCTCCTTTAGAGCTTCTATTGTCTACCAAGGGTCTCTTCTTTCCCACTTTTTCCGGGGCATTTGCATTTTAATAGGGAAAGCTTAAAGCCTTCAGGGACCAAAATCTGTAGAATTCCAGGCACCAGGTGAGGGAGGAAATACATATATTTTTGTGGCTTTGGGGGTACTTCCTGGCACCTCTTAAATTATACCAGCAAGTAGCCTATTGAATCTACTTGTGGGGTTGGCCCAGCCCCAGGTGAATACTTCAGTGACACTTTGTGTCCCATATAATAAGGCCCTAGGAGAACAGAGCCTCCAGCCTCTAATTCATTAGTGCAGTGGGCCAGAGAAGAGAAGAGAGGGGAGGGTGGGCAGGGAAGATTTTTTTCTTTTTTGAATATTGATGCATTTCAAGAAGTTTGAGTCTGTGAAATAGAGAACAGGGCCATTTTATTTTACATAGAACTCATAGAGGTGCATCTTCTTAAATGTCCTTGTATTATGAATGATTTATTCATGGTTAACTCCAGCACAAGTACCAGCTTGGGAGAGTGTAATCCAAAGCAAATGATTCTCTCAGCAGAAATGGTCTCAAGAGCTAGCCTCAGAATCAGGAAGATCTGGGTTCAGATCCTGCCTCTGACACACTTTGGTTGTGTGACCCTGGGCAAGTCTCAGTGCTGAAGGTGCTGAACAAGTGCTGATGCAGCCTGGAAGAGGGCCTTTCCTATACTGATAGAGTTATGGGTATGGATCAATCTCTTGCACTATATCCAGTCTTCTAGGGCTTAATCTCTGAGTATTAACAGAGACATGTGACTTCAGCACTGAAAGTCTGTTTTTTTGAATTCTCCCCTTAAGAGACACAGTGTGGTGTATTGGATAGAGGACTGGTTCTGGAGTTAGGAAGACCTGTGTTCAGATTCTACCTTTGATATTTGTGAGCTGTGTTAACTGTGTGCAGGCCATTTAAACCTCTCTAACTGCCTCTGTTCAGTCTTTTATAAAATGGTGACAGTAATGGCTGCAGCATCTACTGCATTAGGGTTGTTGGAAGGCTCAAGTAGTTGGTCAGTTTTATATAATAGAAACAGTTCTGAATTGGAAGTCAGAGGACCTGAATTTGAATCTCTGCTCTGGGCCTAAGTTCCTCTTCAATCAGTCAGGCCAAGGAGGAGATGGGGGTGGTAGTGATGATATTTAGGTCCTACCATTGGGCTAAGCACTGGGGCAACGCAAGCAGACAAGCAAACCAAAAAGCCCCAAACAAACCACTCCCTACTCTCTGGGAGTTCATAGTCTAATGCAGTTATGAGACAAGAGCTTTGTACTAAATAACCTCTAAAGTCCTTTACACTCTAAATGAATGACTCTATGATCCTGATATGGAGATAATAGATATAAAGTGTTTTGAAAAATCTAAAGTCCTATTGTCAACACTATGATCCTCTGTTTCGTTAGGTCACTCTTTTTCACAACTTTTTTGACTGCTTAGGGGAATGGGGAAGTGGGAGCAAGTGAAGGTGCTTGCCACAGGAACATGGTTTTGAGTCTCCAAGGGCTGAGGGAGGTTCCAAGATGAGTCAGCAGCAGAGGGAGCATGATTTTGAAGGCCAGGCGTCATTATGGCCCCTGTTGCTTGATTTGAGGCAGATGCAAACATGAAAAACTTTGTAGGTCACTGATCCTTGGTATCAGTGGCCAACAGGTTGGGGCTCTCTTCTTTTGGCAAAACCTGGCTTAAATCCTCTTTCCTCCAGGATGCCTTTTCTGAGCATGCCAGCCAACAAGGCTTTCTTCTCTGAATTCCTGTAGTACTTCTTGTCTGTACCACTTACAAATAGTAATGTAAGAGCTATCACAAGGTAGTAAAAATTTAACTCTGGTATTTGTTGCCTTACTTTTTTCTCTTATGTGTCCTCAGCTAGATTTTAGCTTATTGAAAGTAAAGATAGTGCCTTTTACCATTTTTAGTACTTTTATATGTTATTATATTTTAATACTTATTACTCTGTACAAACATAGCTCAGGTATCCCTCAAACATTAACCTCTAGAGTTATCTTAGATTCATGGCTCCCTTTGGGTCAGTATCTGCTAAAAGACAGAGATTGGAGTCCACATCTGATATTTTACTTTTGACATATCAAACCAGATAACATAGTAACTTAAATCAAAGGCATGTAATGAAATAACAGAACAAGTTAAATAACAAATAGATTCCTCTCCTCCATCTCAAATTTCACCATCACAAGGAAACAGAACACACGTAGCTGGGTCAACTTTTGCTCCTAAGGCTGCATCTCTGTTGGTGAAACTGATGCTTGCTAATTTCCTAAAGGGCTATTGATATCATTTGTTGAGCTGAGGTTACTCCAGTGTTGCTGTCTGTTATTCCTAAAGAATTGTTGCTTAGGGGAAGGTACTTATGGTTCTTTTTTTTTGTAGGCAATAACCCATAATCCCAAATGATTTTAGATTTTTCTTTTTAGATTGGCAGTTGCATTCAGGTAGCAGAAGAAATAAAATCAGTTAGGTTAACATGTATTTTCTTGATTTGTTTTTTCTATTCAACCAGGGCAACTCCTAAGGTGGATTTGCCATTTAAATTGGGATAAGCACTCTGTTTTCAGTTCTTATCATGCCCCTGGTTGCTACACTAAGGCCATGCAAATTATCCTGAAGCTGTACTTTAGCAAGATTGGCAGGGTGGAGTAAATTTGCTGGTCTTTGTCCTGAGTGCCTGAGTTCTCAAATTATTCTTCAGTACGGAAAAGATCTTGTATTAGAGATGACATATGAGCTGACCCTTTAAGGAACCTAGGAATTACATGATGTAGAGGTTAGGAAGAGTATTGCAGGTATGGGGAATAGTTTGTGCAAAGATATGGAAGTGGGAAATGGAATGTGATTTTAGAGGAATAGAATAGTAAAGTCTATCTTTTAAAGAAGTCTGTATCCTTCATTCCTCTTTCCCTCTTTCCTTCCCTTCTCTCTTTCCCTCCCTTCTTTTCTTTCCTTTTTCCTTTCCTTTCCTTTCCTTTCCTTTCTCTTTTTCTCTCATTTTCTTTCTCTTTTCTTTAGAATGCAGCAACAACCATCTCCTGAAAATAGTTCTGTAGATTTCTTGCCTCTTCGAGGTTGTTGATTTATGCCACTTGCTTTCACCATCATTTGTATACCCCCCATCCTATCATTTACCTTGAGTTCTTTCTGGATGTGTAGCAAATCCTTCAGATTTGTGGCTTTTTCTCCCTCCAAGAGATGGCATCTGTGGGGAGCCAATGGTCCCAGGGGTATGCTAGAGCCATCTTAAACCAGAGATGATTGTTAAATTTTCAGTGAGAGCACTTAACACTTCACAAATTGACAAACAACATACCAGGGCTTGATCTATTGTTTTGTTGATGGTTTAGATTTAACAAAGTGATGGAGAAAATGTTAATAATACAGATTAAACTTAAAAGCGTGTTGTGCATAGTGATTTTTTTCCCCCCTGGAGAACTGATTGGTCCCTTGAAGGAGTATTTTCATGAAATGATAAAGAACTTGAGAAATGTTCCCCAAGAGACTAAAAGTACTAAAGTTGCTATTTAGCCTGAAAAAGAGAAGTCTAAGAACAAACTTTGATTCTCTGATAGCAAAGAGATATTTCTATGGTAGGTGATGAACAGATCTTTGTTACAACTGAGACCAAGAATAGGGGAACAGGCTTAAGTTTCAGTATAAGGGATTTAGTTAACATTTAAAGGGGGGAAAATTTTCTTAACTTTGTGGATTTATAGATTTGAATGTATTACCCAGGGAGAATACAGAGATTAAAAAAAAATAAGGCAACTATATTTCTGGGAGGGTCATGGTAAAATATTTACTAGAAAAGGTGGGATGGGCCCATTCTTTTAGTCTTTGAATAGAAAAATTGGAATTTAAGTTACAGAAATAACTATTCTATCTTGTAACTTGTGCATTGTTTCCTTATGTTGATGGGTATTTAGTTCCTTCTATTCTCCTGTCCTTATCTTTCCCAAAGCTAGGATTTGGGTGGGAAGGATACATAAATGAGAAGTGTAGTTCAGGACATAAGCCTTAAATATCTGAAATAGATATCTAAACAAGAAGAGTATAACTGATTGTCAAAGGGTGGTAGCACTAAATCTTGACTCATTTCCATCTCAATCATCATTATTTATGAGCTGTGTGAACCTCGATCGGTAACATAGCCTCTGTCAACCTCAGTTTCTTTCTCTGTGAAATGGAATTAATAACCCTTGCATCACAGATATGTTTTAAGGATCAAAGGGGAGCAACCCAGATCTCTGTGGACGATACAGCTAGCAAGTCGTACCCAGTTTTCAGGCCAATTTGAAATAAGGAGTCCGGGTCCAAAGCATTGTGCTTTCCTCTGCCACCAACCCATGACTTTCCTTCAGAGAGGATCATCAATCTTTGGGGAAAAAAAAAAGCCATTCTCTAGATGTATTCAAAAGGTATATTTCCTCCTTCATCTTTATCCTAGCGAAAGCAGGACTTATAGAACTGTTACGAAAATTGAAGTCTTGACTCCAAATCTAGTGTTCTTTCCACTGTGCCCTGTGTTCAAAACCTGCTTCAGATGCATATTTGTTGGATGGCCCTGAACGTAAGCTCTCCAAGTCTATTTCTTCATTAATAAAATGTAGGTAAATAACAACAACAGAAATGAAAATAGTAATTCTGAGGCAGGTAGATGGTGCAGTGAATAGAATAGTGAGTTCAAATCTGAATCTGACCTGAGACATTTGCTAGCTGTATGACCCTAGGCAAGTCACTTAATGTCTGTCTGTCTGTCTCAGTTTCCTCAGTTATAAAATGGAGATAACAGGAGTACCTGACAGAGTTGTTGTGCAGCTCAAGTAAGATCCTACTTGCAAAATGCTTAGCAAAATACCTGGCATACAGTAGGTGCTTAATCAATGTTTGTTTCCTTCTTTCCTAATGATGACTAGCATTTCCATGATGTCCCTAAAGTCTTAATGCAGTTTAAAGTTTTAATAAGCAAGTTTAACACTGTATTAAGACATTAGGGACACTCTGTATAAAGCAACTTAAGGTTTGCAAAGTCATTTCCCTAATATCAACTGATTTGATTCTTACAACAAACCCAAGAGGCAGGCATTGTAATTATCCCCATCTTATAGACGAGGAAATTGAGACAGAGGTTAAGTGACTTATTCAGGGTCACACAACTACCAAGTGTTCGAGGCAGGATTTGAGCTCAGGTCTTCCAGACTCTTAAGTCCTGGGCTCTTGCCATAGCATTACCGGGCTGCCCTAATCACAGTGCCTACTTTACGAAAGTTGTTGTGAGGATTTCATGAGATAATCCATGTCAAGTAATTAGTAAACCTTAAAGTGCTATATAAGCAGTAGCTATTATTTCATCTGACGATGATGATAGCGAGCACCTCCTGAAATATGAAATTGAGGTATTACGTGTCTGCATCATTAAAAACTAAAAACAAACAAGCCATAAAACCTAATGCCTGAAGAAAAATCCTCTCTCAATCTAACATCCATCCCTGAAGTAAAACTGCCCGAAGGAGTGTAGAACACAAAACAAAATGAAGCTACATACACAAGATGTGGTTTCTGCTGCTCTTGGCAGATCCCCACAGTGACCTGTCATCCCTGGGGAAAGAATCTCTCCATTGTATAGCATTCTGTAATATGTCCCTCTGAGGGGGGTCCAGGACCCATCACTAGCTCCAGCCCATGTGAGCAACAATTGCCTCTTGGAAAGATGTGGGGTCCTCTTCTGACCTGAAGTGACTGCACTCCCTCTACCGCCCATCCCCTTCCCACATCTTTCCTGGGGATGTATGTGAGTAATGAATGCAGTGGCATGGTTGAACCTCACAGGCCCTGCCCTAAGGATTTCTGTGCGCAAATGAATTAAAAACAGAGCTAATGCCAGGAGAAAAGAGTCTACACAGAAGCATTTGTCTCTCAAAGAAGGGGACTCAGTTATTTGCAGCCCACGTAGGATGCCTATCCAGGTCATGCTATCTTTTTTTTTTTTTAAATAATGAGAGTAGAAAATTCTCTCCCCATCTGGCACATGAAGTTAGAAGGTCAATAGCTGTGTTATAAAAGGGGAAAAGGAAGCTGTTGGGCAGAGCAAAGAAGAAATCTAAAACTTCCAAGGTTTTGAGCAGGTCAGCTGGGTGGGCTGAAATGAGATCAGTCTTGATTTCCCTCGGTTTGCCTGGTTTTGTTTTTTTAGAGTGACAGGTAGTAAATGGATGGAATGCAGTATTTGGAATTCAAATCCTGCCTCACACATTTACTAGCTGTATGACCCTGGGTGAGTCACTTAAACTTCTTCAGCTCCTAAGTAAGGCTAGTAATAGTATCTACTTTAGAGTTAGTTGCTAGGATTGTATTGTTGTTAGGATTAAATTTCATCCATATGAATATATAGGCACATATGTATATATATTCAGATAGAATAGATAGATAAAATATATGTGTATATATCCAGATAGATAACATGTGCCTATCTTCAAGTACTATATAATTGTTAGCTATCATTCACAAATAACCATCACATTGCCTGTCTCTCTTGAGGTCATTCTTGGAGTCATGTCACTGGGGCTTTGCCTTTCATCCCATTCATGATCCTACCCTGCAACATGGTGCAGAACAGACAGAACAAGACCCCAAGGTGAGATGCAGTCTCTGGTTTCTTGTAGCTTGTTCCCATATTATTTCCCAACTATGGGGTGACTTGATGGTGTTCTGGTGTTTATTTCTTCTGTTTTTCTCAGAGATTTCTTGCATCTAGTCCATAAAAGGATGTAGCATCTTGCCTTGGAAGGCAATTATACCTTGGATAACGTGAGAATTTTATCACAACCCTGAATTTGCTGCCTGTGCCTGAGATTCTGAGGAAGGCATACTATAAACTATTATATAGAGAACTCTCCTTCTAACATCTAGAGAAAAGAAAAGGAGAGGTATCCCAAGAGGTCTGAGCACTGTGGGTGCAGGGAAAGGGCTGTCGTCAGATACTACAGCTATATTTCACTATCAGACTTACAAAGCGCTTTGCGTATTATCAGTGACTTGATTCTCAAAATGATCCCGTGAGGTAACTGCTATTGTTAGCTCCATTTTACAGATGAGGAAACTAAGACTTATTGGCTACATGACCCTGGGCTAATCACTTAACCTCTCTGTTTCCTCATTGTAAATATAGGGATAACTGTAGCACATGAGTGGGGAATTAGCAACCTCAAGGCCACATGTGGCCTTCTAGGTCCTCAAGCCCTCCTTTGACTGAATCTAAAAGGATTTGTTCTGTGAGGTTTGGGTTCAGTCAAAAGGCCACACTTGAGGACCCTAGAAGGCCGGCTGCCGGTTCTCCACCTATCACCTACCTCCTAGGGATGCAGTAAGAATAAAATTAGATAATATTTATAAAATCTTTATGAACTTTGAAGTGCTATGTGTTAATATTTTTATTGTTGTCTAGACTATAAAGTGACTTGCCCAGAGTCACAATGCTGGTAAGTATCTGACATAGAATTTGAATCCAGACTTCCCTTATTCCAAAACTGTTGCTTTGGCCATGATACTATCTAGCTGTCTCAAATACTTAGACTGAATGTAATCATCAGAGAAAGGTAAGTTCTTTGAGGTCAGGATCTCTTTGTCTCTGTCTTTCCTTTCTGCTATATCTTATTTGTTTCTTAGCTTGCTCTCTTTCTCCTTCCTTCCATCTCTCTGTCTCTCTGTCTCTGTCTCTGTCTCTCTCCTTCTCCTCCTCCCTTTCTTTCTCCCTCTTTCCCTCCTCTCTCCACCATGCTAAGGGCTCGGGTTCAAAGAAAGATAAAAGACTGTCCAGTTTGGTGGGACAATTGATGTATGAAAAGGAGTAATGTGTAGAGATACTGGGAAGGTAGGTTGAGTCCAGGTTGGGAAGGTCTTTCAGGAATTTGTATTTGATCTAGAGACAATAAGAGTTACTATGGTTTATGGAGTGGCAGAGTGACAAGGTCAGGTTTGCACTTAAGAAGAGTTGCTTGGGCATCTCTGTTGGGGATAGGGAGGTACTTGAGGCAGGGATGCTAATTAGGAGACTGCTGTAACAGTTCAGGTGAGATGTGCTGAGGTCCTGAAAGAGGGCCATGTCTGTGTGAGTGGAGAGAACAGGATACCAGATTCAAGAGATGTAGAGATAGAAAGGGTAAGACTTGGTGACTGAATGGCTAGGGGGAGTGAGGAGTCTGAGTAACACTGTAGTATGAACGTGGATGACTGGAAAGAAGGTGGTGCAAGGTGGTGCCCTCAATAGCAAAAGAGAATAGATTGCTTATTCCTCATTTCAGGGGCACCAAAGAGGAGGAAAGAGGTTGAGGCATTTGCTTTGTTGATTGCTCTGCACATGCTGGATGTTTCTGCCACAAAAAGAGATTTAATAGCTCTGGATCTCTACCCTAGTGATGGCTGTTTTCTTCATGCAGCAGGGGTTGCTTGGCTGTGTTTGAAGATGGGTACTGATCACTCTCTGCACCATAGTTAATGAGCCCAGAAAGATGATACTAAAACCCTCTGACTAGGTTTATTAGTCACCAGAGCCATGTTGCCTTGGAGAGGTCCTCCATGCCCTGACAGGGCTCGGCTCCAGGTGTCTTTGAGCCAGGCTCACGGCCTTCTAGGGGATCTTAACAGAAGCTCATCATTTCTTAGGACAACTTTGTCTTTTCAGATATCAAAGCTAATGGATTTATGGACTATCTTGGTGTTCTGTAGACACACACACACACATACATACACAGCCTTCATGTCTTTCACAGTTTGCCATATAACAACCACCAGTGTCTAGCTAAAGCTGAGAAAGATTTAAGACACACCAAATTAATTGCTTTCTAAGCGAAGCAGTTGAAAACAAGACACTTGGTATTTGCTTTAGAAGTGGGTGGGGAGCAGAGGGAAGATAGCAGGGTAGAGGGTGGGGTGGAAGAGAAAGGAGCGATGTTAAACAGTTTAGGGTTTTCAGTGAATTCTGGTGGCTCAAGGATACAAAGGGAATGCTCAGAACTGTGGGGGGTTGTGGATGTCCTTTGTCCTTTTCTGATCTAATTCAAGAAACATTTCTTTCATAAAGCTTAATATTTTATTTTTCATCTTTATATCATATGTATTTCTAATTATATCTCTTTTCTTCTCCCCTTTGCAGAGAGCCATTCCTTGTAACACATATTTTAAAGAAAGAGAAAGGAAAGCATTTCAGTAAAATGAAAACTAATTCACTCATTCACCAAGGAATAGGCCATTCAATAAGCATTTATTAAGCACCTACTTTGTGCCAGATAGTGGGGACACAGAAAGGAACCATGAAATAATCCCTACTCCCAAGGATCACGAGGGACACAGCTAGTACTTATATAAGTGTGTAGAGAATAATTCTAAAAAGAAGAAATAGAAAGTAATTTAAAGCAAGATTGTTTGGGAAGGAAGGTGCTAAGAAATTTGGAAGGGGTAGAGGGTGGTGCTTGGACTATCCTTAAGGAAGGTGTTCTAGGAGATGGAGTAATTGAGAAATTCTATTCTTAGCATGGGGAATAGCCTTGTGAAGGCACACAGATGGGAGATGGTGTTCCAATGGTGTTCATCCATGATGGCTGGATTCTAGAATGAAAGAAAGACATACATGGGTTCTCCCATTCATTCTAATTTTTCTATACGACATGAGTAATGTGAAAATATTATTGATAGGACTGTATATATAGAGCCTATATTAGATTGCATATCATCTTGGGGAGGAAGACAGGAAGGAAGGTGAGAAAATTTAAAAGTGATGGAAGTAAATGTTGAAATCTAAAAATAAGGAAACTTAAAAAATATTTTTCACCATCCTCAAAAAAAAAAAGAGATCAGTGTCCAAAGAAACTGGAAACATGAGTGGGGTCAAGTTGTTAAGGGTTTAAGAGATGAGAGGCAGCGATAATTTGATTTTGTACAGACTATTGGGAGTCAATGGAATTGATTGAAATGGGCTGTAAAGTGGTCTAATCTACACTAGGGAAAGGCTGCCCTGTGGAATGTGTACTGGAGAGAGAGATTTGAGATAGGAAGATCTATTAGAACTGTGACAGTAAATACCATGTTCCATGCCCTTTGCCTCTTACCTCTGCAAAGAAGAGAGGGAAGTACATTTTTCTTATCTCTTGTTTGGGATCAAGTTTGGTTATTCTGATCAGATTAGGTTTAGTTTCATTTTCTTCCCATTTAAATTGTTATGTTCGTTGCATGTAATGTTTTCATGGCTCTGCTTATTTCACTGCATCAGTTCATAGAAGTCTTCCCATGAAGAATGAATTCTTTAGTTTCTTAGGCTGCTGTAATATTCCATTATATTCACATACCACAATTTATTTATCTGTTGCCCAATCAAAGGGTGTTTACTTGGATCCCTGATCGTTTCCACAAATAATATTGCTATAAATATTTCTTAAGTGCTTATTATGTGTGAGGTATTGTGCTAATTGGGGATATAAAGATACAATGAAAACCACTTCCTGTCCTCAAGGACCTGACATCCTACAAGGGGTTGGGATAGGATACAATGGGTTGACAGATAAGTGCCTACACTAGAATTTGAGGTTTGAGAGAGCACGACTAGGGGAATCAGGCCTTGGGATTCTAAAAGTAGAAGGGTAGGAAGGAATATATTTGTAGGATGCTCTTCCCCTCTCCCCTCCTATGCCCAAAATTGCCCAGTTGACCTGAGTTTTACTGCCTCCTTTCTCCTCTCCTCTCCTCTCCTCTCCTCCCCTCCCCTCCCCTCCCTTCCCTTCCTCTTCCCTCCCCTCCTTTCCTCTACTCTCCTCTGCTCCTCTGTCCTCCTTTCTCCCTTGTCTTGTCCTGTCCTCTGTCCTCTGGCCTCTCTCAAAACCTTAAACCTACTACACTCTGAAACTGGGACTCCAAGGGGCCCCTGCCAAGGGCTCCTAGATCCCCCTACCTTTACAGTGATTATCATTAAGTGAGTACCTGCAAAGACCTTGGCCTAAAGGGCCCAAGGTCTCCCAGTGCATCCTGGGCCATCTCCAGTCATCCTGAGGAATATCAGGTCACTGGATTCAGATGGCTCTGGAGGAGAAGTGAGGCTGGTGACCTGCACAGCCCTCCCTCACTCAAAACAAAGTCAAGTGCAAGTCATGTCATTATTTCTCTGATGGCATGGTCTTC
>CM053769.1:63386268-63435604 GCA_028658325.1 Potorous gilbertii
CTGTAAAGATAATTGACAAGATACCCAAGCTTGCATTTGCTTGATCAAGCATTGTTTTCTCCCTCTCCAAGCTTCAAGGGAACCAACCAATCCACATTCTATGCCATGTGTTTCAGTGTTGGATCCACAGGCATGATGGTAGAGTGGTATTTTGTCATCCTAATTCTTAATGATCACCATGCTCTTTAAACATGAGAATCTTAATTCATTATCAGAAATGTGCTTTGTATTCCTGGGTGGAGGAAACAATGACTTTGTCAGTCATTTCTCTTTTGCTGGACTTACTGAATTACCTGAAATGTCAAGATAATGTCTCCCCAGACTGTTTTTATTACAGTACCAGGCTATGCTCATTAAATTATGTTAAGATACATTGATTTCCTTCAACGGGAATAGGAGAACACTGCCAGAAATTAACACTAATCTTCTAATTCAGCAAGAATAAAATATGTGACTGATTAAATCTTAATTAACAGTTCACAAAAGGCTGCTTAATGTCATGTGGCATATGCGTCTTAATTATCTGACTGTTCTACTGCTGTTTGCAGGGCAAAGAGGTGACTGTGAGATTTCTCTTTAGTTTTTCACAATCTTCTGATCAGAATTTCCCATCATTCATTCATTCAATGAACAGTTGTTGAGAGCTTAACATGTGCAAGTCATGACAGGTAGCTGAGAACAAGATTTCCAACTGGGTGCTTCCTTTTGAGACTGTTCTGGTAGTTTCCATGAAAAAGTGGCACTCAAACATGACCTGGTGTGACTGTGGAAATCCTGCCCTATGCTCTATCGGAAACATGCTCTCTCTTTTCAGACATATGAGAACATCTGCTTTCTCTAAGACATAAGCTCCCTTTAACCCTTCCTGCACTATCTTTCCTAGAGGAAATCAACTAACAGTTAAGATTGTATATTTTTCTCTAGGCATCATAGATGAAGTGGTACTCATGTATAGGGGTGGGAAGGTATATGGAAACTGTGACATTAAAATCATTTTGACCATGAAGTTAGGCATTCCAGATTTCCACAAACCACTCCACCGAGAGAGAAGAAACAGCTGGACAGTCTTGGTTTATAAGTCATCTTTCCAAACTAAGCAGCTGTCTGGCTCTCTGAATTTCAGCAACAAGCACTTCAGAGCTAGGAAGTCTAAACAACAGGAAATCCCCTTGGGTATCAAGCGCAGGACCATGGATTACTTAGGGAGAGGAAGAGAAAGACCTTAATAGAAAGCATGAACACCTTTGAAATGTTTATATGTTCAGACACTAATCAAAGGGCAGAAAAGCCAAAGTTCCTGCAAGAGTCAGAATCACAGAATATTACAGTTTCAAGGGACCTTAGAGATTACTCAATGTAACCCTCTTGATTTATAAATGAGGAACCTGAAGCCCAGAGGTGAAGGGAATCCTGGGATTAAAATCTCACTCTCCTGACTGCCATTCAATGTTCTTTCTATGATACCAAGCACCCTCTTCGATGAAATGAACAGAACGCTTACTTGATTATTGATATTAAAAGAAATGATCACAGTTCTGGTCACTAGTCAAGAAAATTCAACAACTATTTTTCCCCACCACTAAAAGCACCCCACTCTCTAGAGCATAAAGTAATTTGTCTGTTGCATCATGGACCTCCTGAAGCTTAGAGACCATAAAAGAAGGAATTGTAAGAGTCATGATGGGAAACATCAGCTGAGCAGCTTTTCTCCTTGTACCCCCTGGAGCAGTTTCTCTTCAAAACATGCCAGAGTAGTTTCATCCAGAATTGTTGCTCTAACGTCATTATCGACTCCATGCCACTTTCTTCTCCATGAAGTGAGCAGTGTCGTATAAACAGAAAAGCTCATTCGGACTCATCAAGTGAGGATAAAGATAAATGTGTATCCTTGGTGAATTTCAAACTTTAAGCTCACACTGTCACACTCCTCAGAGGAGGTGATGTCCTTGTTGGTATATTTTTCATGATTGCCTCACACGCTAGTCATATTCCGAAGGCCAAGAAGCCAGTCATTCAATATTTTAGCAATGTACACATAGATGGGAGAATTCCAAAGCTAACACACCTCTTTGGTATGCCTTCTGTAAGTAACTAGGTTTGTTATGGACCTCAAGCTCTAATTTGCAATCCTGTTAGAGAATTAGTCATAAGGAAATCACCTTGTCCCATTACCCTTCCTCATTTTTTAAACCGAAGTGATGGAGCTTTGTTATATATGTTATGTGGGAAATTAACCTTTAAATAATCATGCTTAAGTTTCATAGGACTGAGATATTCAGTATCATGGAAAGTACATTAGATTTTAATTCAGGAGACCTGGGTTCAAATCTCAACTCTGCTACTTACTACCTGTGTGATCCTGGATACAAAAGTAAAGGACATCTTACATATCCCTTCTAAATCTATAGTTCCTATGGTCAGGTTCAAACAGTTTATAAAAGTCCAACATTATCTGACAAAACTCATAAGCTTCAGGACCCCAAGATGACTTAGGAACCAAGGAGAATCAGAAGTCCCCCTGTGTCACCATGTCAAAGGATAATTCAATGAAGTACCTAAGGACTTTTAGTTCTTGCTCTGGGACCAAAATGACAGCAAACTCTCAAAGAGAATCTGCTTTATTGTCCAAAAGGAAGCAATACAAATGACTTTTGTTCCAGTGGACTTGTCTTCAAAAATATTGATTAGAAAATAATGAGACAAGGAATTTGTTGAGTGCAATGAATATATAAGGAAAGGAATGACAAGGATGAGACCAAGTCACTTCAGGCAAGGAATACTGTCCCGTGTTGCAATTCCACATGCTAGTCAAGACAAAGAAAGAGCGTTCCTTAGGTTATAACAGTTAGACTAGATGCTCAGTCTTCTGGTTTCTTCTTCACCTTTGGGTGGTCCATCATAGACAAAAGAAAACAGTGAAAGAGATGAAGGAGTATGCACAAATGGAAATGACCATATCATACATAACTCCATGGGCCATATTAAGAGCTTTTCTTTTGTGTATATGACCAATCAACTGAGTTCTGAAACCAAACCTAATCTGACTGTTCAATTTCTCAAGCAGAAAGTTTTCCTGATACTAGTTTTCAACTCAAACAAGAAAAAGAAAGAAGGAAAAGTTATTCCCAAAAAAGGTCCAGAACCATGGAAATGGTGGTGCAGGCAGTGGTTAAATGAGAGTATCAAGGCCTAGAAGTACTAGGCTTTGGAAGGTATTAGTTAAGTTTCTGGTGTTATCTACACTAGCCAACATCATTTTACAGTGGCAAAATTAAGAGTAGAGAAATTATAAAAGAGTTGAAAGGGGTCACAGATGGAAATGAGATGGTGAAAAGATTACAGGGCTCCTTGGTGGCCTCAGTTTCCTTCCATCTGAATAAATTTGCTAGGACTGAATGGTATATCCCTCAGTTCAAGAAGACTTACAGAGGGTATGCACTGGGTGCAATCACATGTTTCCTGAGTAATTACTACTTCTGCCATGATTAGTGTATGAGTGCCACATTTTTTTGGTTTTTTCTTTATATCCATAACACCTAACAACACAGTGCCTAGCACATAGTAAGGACTTGATAAATGTTTGGTTAGTAATTGATGGATATGTCTAAGACTACATTGGCAAGCTGTGGAATTTGAACAAGGGAAACTGGTTTCTTTCTCCCTGAGGGCACAACTGTTTCAGAGGCCTTGGCTCTGATAGAAAATAGCCTGAGAGATCACATCAGAGAACAAACAAAGAGAATTCTAGCATAGAATTAGTCTTTTCCATAGACGAAATCAGCATCTACATGCACTTTGAGTAGAACCTAGAAAAGAACTCAGAAATATCTTCCTTTGTGATCTTAAAATTTCCAACTTTTCTTTGAGTCCAGATGGGCCTCTATTAAAAGTGAGGAGATTGAGGATATTGGGGTTCACACAAGGAGCAAATTAGACCATTATTCGTCATTAATATCTTAGCAAAGATCAAGGGCCTGAAGGAATGAGACATGAGACAAGTTATTTCCATGAAAGAGAAGATGGAGAGAAAGGTCTACGAAACTAAAAGTAGGGAAGGAAGTCCCTTGAGGGAATGGTCATAGTCATGGTCAACACACCTTTATTAAATGTCTACTATGTGCCAGGAATTGTGCTAAGATTGAGGATACAAATACTTAAAAAGAAAGACAAGCTTTATCCATCAATGTGCTTACAATCTAATTTAATAATGCAGAAAAGAAGGCTAAAAAAGGTAGGGAGAGTTGGCAAGGGGGGAAAAGAGGGGGAAACAAAGGCATCCAGCCTGATACCCAAGTCAGAGGAGTTAGAGTGCCATGTAGAATACTTTATATTATTACATTTTAATAAATTCATGAGTTTTTAATTCCAGAAAATTCTACTTTCCATAATATATATTTTGTGATGAAATACCATGTATCACTGCGAAGGGTAAAAGCTTCCAGTGGACAGAAACAAACTGAGGGCAATTTTTCAAACACAAAGTGTATCCTTGCCTTGTATCCTTGCCCCCTCTCCCATTCTAGGTATAGGACAAAAGTCAGAAGTTCTTCATACCTTAAGAAACAGTTGATTGATTACATGAGGGTCAACTATATGAGCTAATAGAAAGAGAAGAAGGTAGAGAAAGAAGAAGATAAAACAGCACGGAAGTCAAACTCTACCTAATTCAAAGTTCTGCCCAGGGTAAAACTCACCAGCACCAAGTACCCTTCAGCAATCAGAGATTAAAATCCTATGATCACAATTTATTTAGTACCTACTACATATCCAGAGAGAATGTAATTTAGGGGTGATATCCAGGAAGGCACAATCCCTGACCCCCAGGAAATAATAACCTATCTGACAAAAGGTTTTATATAGCTGATTGACAGATAGGTGATCAATAGATAAGATAAAGTGAGACACTGATATTACATGTGTATAGGTACAAGAGACTACACTTGTGATACCATTAGTATAGAGAACTCCTGAGTGAGGAAATTCCTTTGATCAATGCAACTCACATCTTTTTTTTTACAACTTGAAATCTTAGAGAGTTCCCCAGAACATGACAAGGTCAAGAGACATGCCCAGAGTCACAAATCCAATATATGTCAGAGGAAGGACTTGAACCTGGGAATGAAGCCAGGTCTTCTTGACTTCAAGGTCCTCTCTATAGATATTACACCGTGTTAACTCTCATAACATATATATGTACATATATATTATATGTGTGCATGTGTACATACATACATACATATGCATACGCACATATACACGTGTATGTGTACATATATATACCTACATATATTAATATATTTATGCATAGAAAAGATAGTAAATGCTCGGTGCTAAAATGAGTGGTTTAAATAAGTGCTCTGGGAATTCAGGAGCAGGATACATCACCCCAGGCTGGGCTGCGATAGTCAGGGAACCTTTCACAGAAGAGGTTGGTAGGATGTAGCTAGACTGCGAAGGATGGATAGCAGCACTGAGATAGGCAGGAATACAGCATTGTGGAGACAGAGAAAGCACTATGTTTGGGGTCAAAGGACCTCAATTCAAATCCTGGCTCTGATCCTGAGAGTGTGCAGAGCACTGAAACTCTATGAGATTTTGTTTTCTCATCTGTAAAATGGGAAAAATAATCATTTGTACTATCTACTTCTCATGGATGTGGGGAAAAGATACTGTAAACCTTAAAACAATATGTAAAAGGGAAGTATCGTGATTAGGTGGCTGGAATGGCCTAGGCAAAATCATGAAGGCAGAAAAGAGAAAGGCCATTTTAGAATACAATGAGTGGAGCAGTCTGGCGTTTGTACAAGAGAATTGAAAAAGATAAGACTAAAAAAAAGGAAAGCAGAGTTAGATAGAGGGCACTGAAAGAGTTTTTAATTTACTCTGTTGAAACTGGTTTTGGAATAGACCTGTGATTGCATTAGTTTCAGAACTCTCAGTGAGGAGCCCTTCTCTACCAATGCAAATTTGCACCTGTTCTGCAATTTACAGTTTTAGAATTTAAGTGGGGTGTTGAAAGATTAAGTAAATTGACCAGGGTCATATAGCCAATAGCATCAGAGGTGGAACAGGCCAGCTCTCTAAGAAATATACTACATCTTTCTTTCTACCCAGTGCTTCGCACATTACCTGGCACATAGTAGGAACTTAATAAATGCTAACTGACTGAGTCACTGTCTCATAGAATCTTAAAAGCTGCACAGAATAAATGAGTTCATCTGGTTCATCACCATGTGTCCTTTTAGATCAGGCTTCATGGTAATGAGGCTGACAATACAAGGTCAGGGACCACAGCCTCAAAATAATAAGAGATAACACTGGACTCCAAGGAAATAAATATGACCCTTCCACTTGGGGAATCTTTCCACATATGTGACCTCCACGTACTCTGCCCAAGATCAGTTTTGCTTTCAGAATGCTCTTCAAAACATTGAGAACACTATTAGCAGCAGTCTAAAATATTCTACCTCTTACCTCAAATGGATTCCAAGGAAGTGAATAAAGGAGAGAAGCAGGAATTTGTGCCAAATTAAACATAATTTGCTGCATCTAAATAAGCAACTAAGTTGCAAACATTAGCATACAGAGCTCAAGTATGGAGACATACTGTGGGATTCGCGTGCCCAGTCTTGGTTTTAGGATGGCTATTATTTTTGCATAATCATGTTATGCCTATTCAACTCCAATTGTGTTCTCTATGTCAGTGCTCATACTGATTCATTTTGAATCCCTTTGTATACACCCAAATACCTGCTGTTTGAAGCAGAGCAGTTAAGAAACAAACATACTTGTGACTCTGGCCATCCATTTCCAGGGAGGGGGAAAAAAGCTACCTATTGCATGAGACACACTGAAATTAACTTAAGAATCTCCAAAACTGCTGCTGAACAAGACTACGGATTTGCATTCTGTCTCTCCAGAAGCCACACTTTTAGACCTTCCTGTTCCCCAACTTGGGTTAAGGTTGGGTGAAAAAGGAAGAAGGAAAAAGGAGTTAAGTCCATGTATCCAGATTCCTTTCCTCCTTCTGCTACCCTGCATCAAGAGGATATGGGTGTGGAGGCAATCTGTCCTTCTGTAGGACAGGGAGCTGGGCTCAGTAGACAAACTGATGAGTATAAAGGAGACAGTAGGATCATAGGCTTGTGCATGCATATTATATAGGATTTTTCCAAATCAACAGAACAAAAAATAAGGAGTATCTTATATCTTTGATCCCAGTTAAGCTGTCCATATATACACTGTCAACAATGCTTCTTCCTTTCTGTACTCAGTCTTAGCCTTCCTTCAAGACCCAGATCCATCACAACTTCTCTGGGAAGCCTTTATTTCTATGATTTTTTTCCTTATTATCTAGACCTATAGCATTTAATAATAATCATAAATTATAAATAATAATTTATAATAATAAATATTATTATAAAATAATAATAAAAAATAACATTGAATAATTTTATAACATTTCAGCATTTCCAAAGCAAGGAGGACGTTATATATATTTCATAATAATAACTAACATTTGGATAGCACTTTAAGGGTTTAAAAACATTTTACATACACAATTTCATTTGATTGCTCACAATAATCCTGTAAGTAGGTGCTATCATTAGTATCATGAGGAAACTGAAAGTGACTTCGGTCAGGTGACTTGCTCACAGTTATACATCTAGTATGAGGTATGACTCAAAATTCTGACTATGAGGTCATCACTCTACTACACCATACAAGTCCATCACTGTACATATGTATGTATGTATGTATGTATATATGTATGTATGAATATAGGTACATATATTCATACATAGGTATATATAGAAAAAGAGAGTTATAAGATGATTTGAAAGAGAAAGTACTCCGAAGTTGGAAAGATCAGAAAAGATGCACGTAAAATGTGGCACTTGAGCTGAGTCCTAAAGGAAATTAAGATGGAAAAGGAGAGCCTACCAAACATGAGAGACAACCTGAGCAAAGACACAGATAGGATATGGAATGGAATATGGAAAGAATAGTAAGAAAGCTGATTTGGCTTTAGTGGGCATGGAAAGCCATAATGTGTAATAAGTTTGGACAAATAGACTAAGATTAGGTCCATTTTACAGAAAAAGAAACTGAAACTCAAAGACAATGAGTGGCTTGTTCATAGCCTCACAACTGAATGTCTCTGATCAGATTCTAATCCAATCCCTACAAAATAAAAGTCCAACTCACCTTCTACTATACCACTTAGGCTCCCCAGGTACTTACCATCTCTACGTCTCATTCAGCATGTTTATATCTCCTCTCTATAAATTATTTATATTTACCTTTTTATGTATGCATAAATTACTTTTGAAGACTGGGGAAGAGACTTCGTATTATACTTCCTTATGTCTTTCTCCCCCATATCCCAGTATAGAGTCTAACATAGAGAAGGTAATCAACAAACATTTGTTGACTAGTTGAAACTGGTTGTGCCATCTTTCCCGGTAGTAATTCAATTCACTGTAAAATTATTAAGCATCAATGATGTGCCAAGGCTTGTACTATGCAGCTAAGATTCAAAGACACAAAAAGAAACAGTGCCTGTCTTCAAGGCATTTACTGAGGGAAGACAATCCATAAACAGATTTTGTGAATACATACCCATGGTTTAGAGGGTTAGGGTGGCATTAACTACTGAAGGAAATGAATATGGTCTCTTGTAGAAGGTAACTCTTGATCTGAGCCTTTAAAGACGCTGACAATTCTAAGAAGGGGAGGTAAGAAGAGATAGTATGCTAGGCATGGAGGACAGTCTGTTCAATGTTATGAAGGAGGAAAATAAAATTTTGTCCACAGTGAACGTGAAGTAGGCTAGTTGCTCAGAGCATGCATGAGGGGGAGTAATATGAGATTAGTCAGGAAAAATGGGTTAGAGTCAGATTCCAAGGCTAATAACCTCTTTCCTTTAGGGATATGTGAAACTGAAAGAGAAAGGCAAGGTTACCAAACCACCTCTGCAATGCCATGGGATTTAGGACATTTACAACATAGCTCATTTTACATACAGATTGCTTTCTGAGATCGGTCAAGTCCAATGTCCACAGGGATTTGTGGTTGTATAAATGTATTTACAAGTCAAAGAAGCCTCAGATTCTGCCCATTATGGACTTCTTTCCTGGGCTCTCCTTCCCCCACCAGTGACTAAACCCTTAGGCTATCGGCCTAAGGCCACTCGACCCATCTTTCTTCCTAGCTCACCAGAGGTTCTCCCAGAAAGCATGTATTCCCGATTCTGTCTCTGTATTTCTGCACTTTGTGTACTTTACAAATAGTAAGGATAAAAGGGGAAAGGTGTTAATGTGCCAACAAGGTATCAACACATTATCATCTCTTTATAAAATATAAACTGTTTTTCTTGGAAAGAACTAGTGGGACATATTGAGATTAACTGTCTGAAAACTGGCTCCACCCCTAAAAGGATTTTAAATTGCTAAATTTCTGAGTTCTGAAGTTATACTATGCTCTGGGCATCTTTGTGGAGTGTGCCCACACCAGATGACAACAAATTTTTCTCCTTTTTCCCACCACCATCAGCCATGGTGTTTTGCAGTCGGAGTGTTTTATGGTGTCTCCTACTTAGGAGACTCCTACTTCATCTAGCAGAACAGAGACACACCATCTTCAGACAAATGCAGATACAGAGAGGTAGAATTCACATAGCTCCAAGGAACGGCATCTCTGACAAGCACCAGAGTTATGAACTCAGCAGAGAGCTAGCCCTGGCAACTGAGAACCAAGTTATAGAAAGGAACAGATGTTTTGCTGAGCAACCTGACCAACAAAGATGCTATGAGGAAGGTGTAGCATGAGGAGAAAAAGGATGCCAAATCTCTGAAGTACCTAAGGCATGAATCACCTTGATCACTTGTTATATAGATACACACACACACATTAGTGGGTATATATATATATATATATATATATATATATATATATATACACACACAAATATATATATTATATATGTATGTGTGTATGTGCCTTTACTGTAAGCTAATTATGTCTTCTGGCTAACTGTTAAAGGGTATCCACACTGGTTGGAGTTCATGTTCTATATCACTAGGAATACAGACCTATAGTGTACCTTAGAACCTGGGAATGGGGTAATCAGCTTCTAGAACCCAACTCATTTAAAGGACTGAACCCACTGAAATTTAGGGGAACAGTCCAGAGGGGAGCTACCTAGCTACCATTTAATAAATCAACAATTAACAAACCCTTATTAAATACCTACTACATGACAGGCACTACACTAAGCACTAAAGATGCAAGGACAAAAAATGTTTAATGAAATGAGCAACAAGCCTTTCTGGGAAGCCTCACCTAGGAAAAGCCTTGTCTCTTACAGTGTTAAAGGGAACCACTTTCTAAAAAGTCTTCTTGAGAACAGCATTTCCTCCCCTCTCTCAGAAATCTTCTGAATCAATCAAATGAGGAATGTTTGCATTCTCAAGATAGTCAGCAAACTCTGCTAGAGCCAAAATGAGTATGACTTCCCTAGAATTCTCAGAGCCTTTGATGTCATCCAAAGGAGTCAAGGAAAGGGATTAGCAATGTGTATTAGCTGAGTATCCAGACACCTATGTTTTCAGATCAGTAACTTGGCCACTGGATTCTCCAACATGTATCAAACACATTGTATTAAAACTTCATTCACCCTTATGGTCTTCATAGGAAAATACAGAAATGCCTGCATAAAAATTGACTCTCACTGAGTTACAATAAACAAGTGAAACCAGATGCCCAAAGCTGACACACTCCCAGACATATATTTAGTCATAGCTGCCTCTGGACCTAGAAGTGACTCCTGGAGTTGGGAGTAAAATGTGTAGCCCCACCCACACAAGCATGGAATGTCCTCCATCCCCCCTTCCTGCTTCTTAGACTCCTTAGCTTACGTCAAGGCTTAGCCCAAAGGTCTATTCTAGAATCTTTTTGGATGTCCCCAGGACTTAGTCTACACTCCCTCTATCTCCAAATAATTCTACATTTATTTACATGGTGTATCCTCAGTCGAATGTAAATTACTAGAAGGCAGGAACTGCTTTGTTGTATTTTTCCTTTGTATCTCTGGCACTTAACATAATACCATGCACACAGTAGGCACTTAATCATAAAATCATAGATTCAGGGTTTTAAGGGAATTTAGAGACCATCAAATCCAATCTCCTCCTGTAAGGACAAGCAAAGAAGGATCTCTTGCTGTTGTGCTTCTTTGAATAATGATGGAGGAGGATCTTTCCCATCCTTTGATGGGCCTGGGAAGATTTGTAGGAAGGCCTATACTTTTGTTAATGAGGCACTGGTTCTCAAGGGATGCGATGCCCTCTGGCTCTAAAAAAAAAAGGTATAAATACTCTGAGGGTAAGGTTTTACTTTGGAGCTTAGTTTTTGGAAGAAGGTTTGTGTGCCAGATGAGACTCTGGGAGGCTGCCAAGCAAACCCCCAGCTTTGAAAACCCAGAGGTTGGTGTGTCCCTCTCTGGTAACTAGGGTCAGGCAGTTGGACCTGTCTGTTGATTTGTGATATATGTATTGATTATGGTCAGAAGAGGAAGCCATGTCTGTTGATCTTTGATTCCTCTGTATTTTCTCTGAAGTTCATGGTGCTAACTCCCCTAAACTAGGTGAATGATACATGTGTTTGATTAAAGGAATGATATATATGCTTGATTAAAGTGATTGTTAACCACTCAAAAGTTATCTTTCCTCTTATGAATGCAGATCTAAGAACCTGTGGTAGCAGGCCCCCCTGTGTATGGTGGGGTGCTTACTGACACACCTCATTTTACAAATGAGGAAAATCAGGTAGAGGAGTTAAGTGACATATCTAGTATCACACAGCTAGTAAGCATCTGACTCCTTACTGCAAATGCCATCTACTGCAGCATGGTGCCTTTCAATAAGCAATGTTTGTTATTAGATAGAGGTGACCAGATCCTGAGAGAAGGGAGGATCTTGCATTTGTGCCAGGGGTGAAGTGGGGCAGGGGAAGGGGGAGAGAAGAGTGAGCTCATAGGGTAGTAACAAAGACTGAGACCCATTCTGCATAGCTATGAAGTTTCAAAGACAGAGGCTTTGAGACTGATGTTCAGTGAGAAAGTGGAGCATGAAGAGGTGGTAGTGTGAGCCAGGTAGAGGAAAAACAACATGGACACTTGGGGAATTTCCTAAAGGTCATTTGAAAAGAACCTTAAAGAAAGTGTTTCCTTGGAAAAAGGTATTAGGAGCAGGGGTAGGCATGAGCTGTAGTATTAATATTGAGCATATCCTAAGCACTAGCAACTCCTTGGACCGTCCCCTCCCTGGGTGCAGCCACATTAACAGGATGGAACACCTGAGGTAATACTACATATAAACAGTCATTTATCAAAAGCGACAGCTTAATGGATTTCTCCGGCCACCAGTTCCCTGCCCACTATCTCAGAACTTTGTCAAACTCAGAATCATGATTCATTTGCTTAATGACTTCAGGGGCAGGAATGAACATTAGCTGCGAAGGGAGTGGCTACTCCAGCCTGAACAGCCAACATGCCCAGGAGAGAAAGGGATATAATAAATAAGGTTGTCTGTCCCAGACTACTAAGTTCCCCCTGCTGCCCCTCCCCTAAGCGCGCGCGCGCGCACACACACACACACACACACACACACACACACACACACACACACACACTGACTTGCCAGTGGTAACCAACTTCTGGGAACCCAATTCATGGGTGCCACTGAAATTTAGGAGAATAGCCCAGAGGGAAGCTACCTAGCTACTATTTCAAAAATAAACAATGAACAAATATGTATTAAGTACTTGCTCATGCTACCTGCACTGTGCTAGGCACTAGAGATACAAAGACAGAAATTCTTGATGAAATGAGCAGCACACCTAATGATAGGCAGCTCAGGGCTTTCTGACTAAGCTTCACCTATGGCTGTCTCTTGCAGCCTTAAAGAAAACTTTTACAAAAAGGGTCAATATTCTTGGGAACAGTCCCCTCCTCTCCCCTCCTTCCTCCAAGGACTATATGGTTCCCTAAAGAAAGGGGAAGACTCAGGTCTACTCTCTAAGAGAGGTTGAGAAGTATCCTGTGGAAACCATCGAAGAACATAGAGTCTTTTTAGATCCTGAGACTGCAACTTGGAGGCAATCGATGACTCAAACATTTATTAATGAATCAAACATTTATTAAGTTTCTACTGTGTGCCAGGTACTGTGCTAGGTGCTTAGCAGTACACAAACAAAAACAAAACAGTTCTTGTCTTCTAGAACCTTACATTCTATGGAGGAAGATCATAGCTATCTCTGAGTTCTATAAACAGAATCTTGTGAATTCAACTTACTTATGTTGAAGGCAATGTACTATGGGGAAAAGGATACAATGTGGGGCAACTAGGTGGCACTGTGGATAGAGCACTGACCCTAGAGTCAGGAGTACCTGAGTTCAAATTTGACCTCTGACACTTACTAGCTGTGTGACCCTGGGCAAATCACTTAAACCTGATTGCCTCAAAAAACAAAAAAGAGAAAAGGGTACACTGTATTAGGATATAAAGATGAGAACAGACTAGATGGGCAAAGGAAAGACTGAAAGGGAGGGGAGGAGAGAAAAGTGCCAAGGAGTTTCCATGCACTGCAGCTAAGAGATAGAGTATATAAACCAGGAAGACCTGAGTTTGAATCTTGTCCCAGATAGTTCCTAGTTATATGTCTCTGGATACGTTGTTTAATCTTGCCAAGTTGTACTATATATAAAGGCTATTTATTCTTGTTATTCTTCTACTAAAAGATACAATATAGATGCAGTTAAGTAAATACAAGATAACTTAGGAAAAAAGAAGTAAGATCTGCTGAGGACAGCTCCTCACATTCTAATAGGAGCCTTGAAGTTAGCTAAGGATTCTATCTGGTAAAGGGGAAAAGAGAACCTGTTCCAGGCATATGAACTTTGGTCTGTGCAAAGGCATGAACAGACATTCCATGATAAGGTCAAGAACAGGTAGTAGACCAGCTTGACCAGCACACAGAGTATGTGAAGGGCTGGTTTCTTCCCTCATGCTGTGGGGGTAGGGAGGGGAATACTAGCTCTCAACAGCTATTCTGTCTCTGGCTACCTATCTACAGGGCTCCCACACATAGCCTGAGGATAGAACAAGCTGCTGGCAAAACATTAACTCCTTCAAAAAGGTTAAAAGATTCCAGAAATATGTGCAATGTCTAGTCCCATGACCCATTCCAGAGGTCAAGGTTTTCCTTCAAGAAACCCGCTGTGTCTAAGGGCAAAGGAGAGCTCCTTGTAGCCTGGGTATTCCCTCTGTTAACATTTCCCTGCCAAGTAAAAAGACAGGAAGAAGATAAAGCCTGCTATGAACAAAAGAGGGGTTGTGTCTTAAAGGCATAGACTGATTTTTTTTATCCCTGATCTGAGAGAGAGTCTAATGGAAGACTTATGCAAAGACACACAGGGAAGAGAGGAAATAAACTGGAGGAAACTGTGGAGTCGGACCTGAGTACAAGTTTCAGAGCATTTGGCAGTTAATGGTGAGCGGCAGTGCAGTGGGAATCACAGAGAAGATAAAAGATGATGCTCTTACTGTTTTCCAACACAAGTTCAATCAATAAACATTTATTAAGTGCCTACTATGTGCCAGGCACTGTGGTAAACCCTGGGAATACAACACCGAGGCTTGGTTCAAGTGGCCAGACTCTGTGGTAGGTAGCTGAAGTCTGCTGAGATGCCTGGTTGTGACCATCCCTTTGGGAGGCAGCAAGTGTTCTTGGTGGTGGTGAATTGGATAAAGCACTGGCCCTGGAAAGATGAAGACCTAATTTCAAATCTGGTATCAGACATTTACTAGCTGTGTGATTCTGGGCAAGTCACTTAACCCTGTTTGCTTCAGTTTCATCTTTAAAGTGAGTTGGAGAAGGAAATGGCAACTCTAGTATTTCTACCAAGAAAATCCTAAATGGGGTCATGAAGAGTCAAAAACAACTGAAACGACTAAACAGCAACAAATTTCATTAAGAACCTAATTCCTACCAAGTGGAGAAAAGATTTGGGGAAGATGGATTTCAAGTGGAAAGGAGGCATGGACCATCTAGTCCATGTCTAGATAAGGAAACAGAGGCACAGGGAAATTAAATGAGTTGCTTAAGGTCATAGAAGTATCAGATAACAGATCTGGAATTTGAATAAATATCTTCTGACTCCAACTTGGGTGCTTTTTTTTTTCTGGAAAAAGAGGCAGCAATGGGTGGAATCAAAGCCAAAGAAAAAACCAAGAGTTGAAAGGGGGATGCCTATTTTCACTGAATTTCTCTCCAATTCTAAGGAGTCGACAAAAATCAAGTCAAGATGTGGAAGTACAGTGGACATAGTGCTGGATTTGGAGTCTTGAGTTCTAATCCCAACTTTTCTATTTGTTATGTATGTGACCTTGGGCAAGTTACTTTCCCTCATCTGCAAAATGGAAAAGTTGGACCAGGTAACCTCGATGGTCTATTCCCACACCTATTATAGAATTCTAATTTAATGTGATCTAATGCCCATGCTTTCAACTAAGAAGATGTCACATTTTCAGCTTAGTTTTTAGATTCAGTTTGTCCCTGGTGAAGTGTCCACTTACAGAAAAAGGGGAATAACTCCCCACTCAGCTTTCTGCTTCCCAGGCATACTGCTTTGCCTCTAATTTTAGTTCCTAGTTAATTTTCCTGAAACATTGGTCTTTTTAGGTCTTCACCTTCTAATTGATGGTCATTAATAACATAAGATACACTGAACTAGAAGGAGAAAGTTGTAGAGGCTTAACTTGACTTTCAGAGTTTCCAACTACTTCCAAAATTGAATCTATAAATTATTCTATCTTGGCAAATACAGTCTCTTCCCTAGGCAACGTGAACTGTTGGCAGAAGCTTAAAAGGAGGCATTCATTTTCTTCACTCTTTGCATCTGTGGCTTAGATGTGCAAAAATATAGTTCAGCATTTTTGCTCTAACTAAGATATGTTCTTTTCTTTTCCAGCAGTAGATGAGGCCAATCAATCAAGCATTCTATCAATATCATTTTTGCCCCATGTACATTTCAATAGCAGTGCTGATTATAGACATCACAGAAAACAGAAAATGTCACTAATAAAGTGCTAAGGCAAGGATTGTCGTAACAAATAGCCCATTACAAATGACTGTTCTTTCTTCTATCTTAAAGGCAGAGATGCCACAGTACAGCCAGCTTAAGAACGTTCCCCCAGAGTCCCAAAGGTACATAAGTAAAACGAAAAAGGTCCACCACTATCCAACTCTTACAATGCATATTTTTCCTTTCTCTACAATGAATACTGAATAGAAAGTCAAATAATAATGGAAGAGTAGAAGAAGTTGCTCTGGGGTTGGCATTAGGATTTTAGAGAGGGCAGTGAAGGATAATGAATGAATTATTCTGCATCCCTCTTACTCTGCCAGGGTAGACACCTGGAGACCAATGCATCATAGCATAATGTAAAAAAATGATTTCCAGTCTAACTCCACTCACTAATTATGTAACCATGGACAGATCATTTCACCTTTATGCACCTTACTTTCCTCATCTGTAAAGTAAGGGGTTGGGATATCTCTAAATTGAGAGTGCGAGAACAGGGAATCTATCACTCCTTCTGGCTCTACCATCTCTGATACTTAGATCAAAAAAGGAAGTTAGGTTGCATAGTGGATAGAGCCCTGGGATTGAAGACAGAAGGACTTGAGTTCAAATCTTGCCTCAAACACTAGCTATGTGACCCTGGGCAACTCACTTGGCCTTTGTCTGCTTCAGTTTTCACAACTTTAAAATGGGAATAATTGGGGCAGCTAGGTGGTGCAGTGGATAGAGCACCAGTGCAGGAGTCAGGAGGACCTGAGTTCAAATCTCACCTCAGACACTTGACACTCACTAGCTGAGTGACCTTGGGCAAGTCACTTAACCCCAACTGCTTCATCCTGGGTCATCTCCAGTCAATTTGATGAATATCTGGTCCCTGGATTCAGATGGCTCTGGAGGAGAAGTGAGGCTGGTGCCCTGCACAGCCCTCCCTCACTCAAAGTCAAGTGCAAGTCATGTCATTATTTCTCTGATGGCATGGTCTTCTTGGACAACAGAGGACAAACACACACACACACACACACACACACACACACACACACAATGGGAAAAATAATAGCACCTAGCTCACAAGGTTGTCGTAAGGATCAAATGGATAATATCTGCATGGTCAATAAACATTTACTAATTACCTATGTGCCAGGCACTGTGCTTGTACGTGTGTGTGTTTATTTAGTACACACATGCATATAAATGCTATTTAATTCTCTCTGACTATAATGAACTCCACTCCATAAAAAGAATATCCTTGAGATCAGAAACTGTCTCATATTTGTATTTGTAAGTCCAGTGCCAGGCACACAGAAGGTGCTTAATAAAGGCTTGCTGATTGATTCATGTGGAAAGAGCAAAGGATAAATAATGGATATGCCTCACGCTCCACTGGTATCCATAAAATGGCAAGAAAACTAGATATGGTCGATATGACCCACAGGATGGAGAAATGGACATTTTCTCCAGTTATTACAAGCTCTCAAAATTCTCTCAAATAAGAATTATGTGTAAAAGGTAAAGTAATCATTGCTGACTACGCTGCCTGATGAATTAAAAGTAGAGAAGGCTCATCCCTAATCACCTTCCTCAAAAGTCCCTGAACTTGGCAGGATAGCACAACTCAACCCACTGGCATGAGCTCTGGTATCTACTTAGTAATTTTCTTGTTACGACTGAAATTCCTGCCAGAATACCCTGGAGTTGCCTGCATTCCACCATTCTTTGGCAACAAACAGCAAAGCTCAATGTTGGCCATCGTGTTGTGCAAAGAAGGAAAAGTATAGGAAAGTACAAGCATGCTCCGAGTCTGGAGTATGCTGTCCTTGTGGTTAGCCAGAGAAATAAAGAACAGAGGGAACTTGGGAAAGGCACCAAAATCTGAGGGGAGCTGCACCATGCTGGAAGGGAAGCAGAGTGGCATCCAGTTGGAGCCAGTCCTGTCCCCCTCAATATCACTTGGGTCAAGGACTGAGGCTGATGAAAATTGAATTTCTCAGCACAGGAGGAGACTGAGATAACTTTGGGGTTCAGCCCTCAGAGGATCTTCCATCAAAGGAGAAAGAGTAAAAAAATGAATGACAGGGGAATATGTGCAAAAAAAAAAAAACAACCCTCAGTTAACCAAATATCTCAGTAGGAAGAAAACTCAGTTAAAAGCTTTAAGCACAAGCAAGCAAATCATCAGGAAAGATATTTAAGCAGAAGGGAAGATGGCCACAATATATCTAAATCAACTCCAGAAAAAAATCTATGAAATCAACTCCAGGACATATATTGATTAAATTTAAAAATTCCAATCACAAACAATAAATTCAGCAAGCAACAAGGAGAAAGACCCTCAATTTATAAGAAAACTAAATAATACAACAAAACTATTCTATACCTCCTAGAACTTGCAGAAGGGAACTGAATAACATATTTTTAAAAAGCAAAAAGTCACAATAAGCCCCAAAATGATATTCCTTGCAAACTTGAGCCTAACAATGACAAAGAGATCAAAGTTCAATAAAAAGAGGCATGTGAAGCATTCCGACAAAACAAAGACATAAACAAGTTATTCAATTTGCAGTCATGAGACAATACAAACACAAAAAAGGTAAATAAAGCTACTAAGAAAACAAATAACCAAGTAAATTGCCCCATTTCTAGAGACTATTAAAAAGGAAAGGAACTAGAAAGAGGAAAAATACCTACAAAAACAACAAAATAACAGGAGGACCGGTGAGAGATTTCTTTCCACACATACATAAGGAAGTAAAGATGAAAGACAACTTGAATAGGAGAAGTAATGGGAGAGAAATAGGCCTGAAGCACCATTAACTAAACCCCACAACAACAGCACCCCACCATGGTGAATCAATGGGTTTTTTTAACTATACTGAAGAATATGGGGAGACATAAAAGGGGAGAGGAGAGGCAGGAAATAGACAAGAATAGGTGGTGTTCCCTAATTAAGTCAGTGGTAAACAATAAAGAGAAAATAACTTATGCAGACTCTGCAGAAGAAGAGGGCCTACCAGAAAATGGGGGAAGTGATGGAGGAAAGAATTGTAGCAGGGGGAAAGAATCAATGGTGTGAAAAATCCTACTGAAGACCACTACCATGGCAAGAGTGGGGAGACATATATATGCATACTACATATATTCTATATTGGGACATGGAGGACCTGGAAACTGGAATAATCTGAAGGGATTTGGTACTCTAAAAGAAGGAACCCTACTTCAAAAAGAGAATTGTAAATCCATGGACAGCATCCTACCTCAGGAGAGGGGGAATCAGCTGTCCTAGGGACAACCAATATCCAGAAGAGTGGGAAACTATGGAGTCATTGAAGAGATTTAATGGCTAACAAACAAGAAAATGATCATTGGTAGAGTAGAGGGTAGAAATGGATTGTACTCTTGGGGATACAGAAAAATTTCTATCAGAGAGCAATTCTTCTATCTGCTCTATCTCCTGCAGGTATTGATTTTTCTAAGTGTGAGGCACTGGGAAAGGGGAGAGGGGTAAGAACTACAAAGCAATAATATACAAATTGTTTAGAAGAGGGAACTCAAAATAGATCCTTTAGAAGTTTCAATTCCATGAGTAGAAGGACCATGAATCAAACAATAAAAACTGAAAACAATCAAAAAATAAAGAAAATTAACAAAAAAGGACAAAATAAAGAAATGTGTTTTAGAAAATGCAAAGAAAAAGGGAAAAACTAGCAAACAAAAAAACTGAAGGGAACAAACGAAGGGAGGATTTAATTAACAAGTTAACTGAGAGGAGGGAAGAGGGGAAGAATTAGATAACTAGCTAAAAGGAAGAAAGAAAAAAATGAATAATTAACCTCCAGACTAAGGAAAGGAGTATTAAATAGGATAGGAGAGAGATCTTAATGGTGAGGGAAACTGAGCCTGTGAGAATATATGCCTTAAAATAGATAAAAGAGAAACAACTGAAGAGACAAAATATTGTCTTTAGAGAAGAAAAAGAAGAATGAAAAAATCCTAATTCAGAACCTAGGTAAAAATCCCAGTATATTGGGTGTAACCTCTATGTAGGATTTATAGGAGAACATGGTTCAGAGTTACCCAGGATGTGAGGATGTGGATGGGTTGCAATCTGTACTGTTGGAAGAAGTAGTCATGAGAATGCTGATCAGAGAATTTCCAAGTTGCAAGAGATCTTAAGGGTAGACATCTTGTGCAATCTATTACTGAAAAGAAAATTCCACTACAACAAACATGAAAAGAGGGGCATCCAGCCTTGGCTTCAAGAGAAATCTGTTGCCTCCAGAGGCAAACCATGCCACTAGGGAATAACTCAATTATTATATTTTCCCTTACATTAAGTCTATGTCTGCATCTCTAAGATTTCTACTCATTACTCCCAGTTTTGACCTTCAGAATCAACAAAAATAAATTTAATCTTTCTTCCGCATGTCAGTCTTTCAAATATCTGAAGACATCTATTAAATCTCTTAATCTCCAGATTAAATATATCCAGTTCTTTCCTTCTACATCCTGTTTGACCTTCTCCGAACACTTTCTACTTATTTATGCCTCTTACAAAATATGGTACATTGTACTGCCGAATTGTACATAATATTTCAGACGTAGTCTGGCCAGTGAGGCAAATCACCTCCTTTTTCCTGAATGCTATGTCTTTCAATACAACTTTACCCCTCCCTCGCTTAAATCATTTTCAAGTCATGGTATCGTCTCCCTGATGCCATGGTCCTTTTCAAGAACAAAGGATAAACAACAGATACCATTTGCTTTCTTAGTTTCTCTCTCATATCATTGACTCATGTGGCCAATTAAAACCCGAGATACTTTTCAGATAAACAGAAGTTCATCTTGATGGTCACATATCTTCCCCTTCTAAAAACCATGTACTTCTAGCCTATCTTCCTAAGGGTAAAAAAATGGTTAGAACTGAGGAGTTTCTGTTGCTTCAGGGGATCTGAAAATCAGCTAAGGACTAATTAAATAATAAGGTAGTATTAAATAGACTGTATACAGAAGAGTTATTCATCAGGAGTTCAGTGAAAAAATAAAACACTCTTTCTTCCCAGTTATCAATAACTATTCCAATTCTTTTCTAAGCAGAGAAATGAAAAAATAAATATGCATAAGAGAATTTTGAAATCTATTAAGAACATTTTAAACACAGTTTTAAACACAATAACAGGGTCAGCATGGCATCTCTAGAGAATGATTTCTCCATTTGAAACTTTTTTCCTTTCAGTTAATAGTAACGTATTCAGGCAATTTTCTTTTTAAAGACTCATTATGATGCATAATGACCTTTAAAATGTTTTCTATAGTCTTCCACTGTAAGATCAGGACAACAGGAAACTCAATACTGCACTGTGGTACGCTGAACATTTATAGAATAAGAACTTTAAAAAGAAAAATACAGAATTATAACCAGAGAATAAAGTGATTGAGGTGGGAGAGCAATGATGAAGATGAAATTGTCTCGCAGCATTTTCTAATGAGAAATTTACAGGCATGTGGGAATTCCAGTTTATATGAACTGACCAAGTAAGTGGTGAGGTTAGGAGCCCTGAGACAGTTCCTCCTCTCCCTTCCAACAAATACCTACCACCTTCCTCCCCTACCTGCCACCATACCTAAAGTTGTACAAATAATTTGTTGTAGGGCTGATCTGACAAGTATCTCCAGGTCATTAAAACCTTTGAACCAATTATGTCAGCAATTACTTTCACCAATCAAGTATTTATTAGTACCCACTTACCTGAGTGACCTTAGGCGCACTACTTATCCTCTCTGAACCTCAGCTTCCTCATCTATAAAATGAGAGAGTTGGATCACCTGGCCTCTAAAGTCTATTCTAGCTCTTAATTTATGTTCCCATGATCCTTTTATATGCTAGGTGCTGTTCAAGATGCTAAGGATGCAAACATGAAAATACCTCTGCCCTCAAGGAGCTTACATACTAAAGGGAAAACTACATGTATACATAATAAGGAGATATAAAATATATGCAAAGTAAATACAAGGTAAGTTGGTGCTTGGGCAGCATCAGTAATTGGTGGCATGAGGAAAGGTCTCATGTGGGAAGTGGGCACTGGGGCTAGGCTATGAAGGAAATTATGATTCTAAGAGGTAAGATGAGAAGGGTATACATGTCAGGTATAGGGGAAAGCTGGTGCTGAGACATAGGGATGAAACAGAGCTGTGGATTCTGTGACCTCATGGCCACATGTGTCCTTCTAGGTCCTTGGGTGTGGCCTTTTGACAGAACAAATTCTTTTATTAAGGGGATTTGTTTTGAGAAGTTTGGATTCAATCAAAGGGCTGCACCTGAGGACCTAGAGGGCCATATGTGGCCTTGAGGCCACAGATTCCCCATCCCCTGATTAAACCGTCTAACCTTGTGATTCCCTGAACAGACCTTTTCTCCACCCCTTGGATGGGAGATAGAACGTCATTCATGAGAGATCATAAGAAGGTCAGTTTGACATGAACATAAAGCACATGAAAGGGAGCAATGCCCAATAATAATATTGTCTGGACAAGTAGATCAGAACCTGGCTGTAAAGGATTTTATATGCCCTAGGATAGTAGAGAAAACAGTGAACTGGCGATCAGAAAACCTGGATTTTCTTGATGCTAGCATTAATTAGCAGCACTCCTCAAACAAAGCAGTTAAACTCACTGAAGTTGAGTTTCTTCATTCCTAAGATGAGGGAAGATGGACAGATCCCTTTCATTGTATGACATCTATATGGTAACTGAGAGACAGGCATATTTATTGGGATGGGGAGAGATAACTTTGGAGCAGGGATCATTGACCATCCAGGGATGATAGGGCTGAAAGGAATATTATAGTGGGTAGAGTCCTGGACATAATGGGTTAGGCAAAGATGGTAGCAAAAGTGATGGGAAGACAGGAGAAGCAGGAGAGTACTTAAGATAAACTTTGCACTGAATTTGGAATTAGAGAGGCAGGATAGCACAATGAAAAGAGGGTTGGATCAGGAGTCAGATGAACTGAGTTTGAATACTGATCCTGCTACATACTACTACCTGTATGACCCAAGGGTCATTCACAAATTTGGAGTACAGTTCAGAAGCTTTTATTGTAATTACAAGCTATGATAACGACTATCAGGTGGTTGAAGATTTTCCTCTATTAGCCAAGAAAACTCCAAATATACAATTTCCTACAAATTCACATGGATGTGGTGTGTGTGTGTCAGCATACATGAATACACACACATATACACACCTTTTTACAGTCTTTTAATGAAATGGAGTTCCCTTTAAAGATGTAATCATTCGTAACAGGAGAGGAAAAATACAAGGCCCCTTTCTCTTTGCTTCCCCATTGAAGTCACTTACTATATTGGGGAACTGTTTCTTCTCATGCTTTACTTGCTCCCATGTGCCCCATGATCCAGTGATACTGGCCTTCTCACTATTCCTTAAACAAGAAATTCTATTTCCCTGCTCTTAGCATTTTATGACCTCTCCCTCTTCATTTCTGCCTCATCTTCCTTGACTTTCTTCAAGTCCCATCTAAAGTCATACTTTCTGCAATGCTTTTTGCCTGAGGTAGACCAAACCCAGGTTAAAATTCTGAACCAGAATATACCAAGTCTCATGTTTAAAATATCTCAGGAATTTGAAGCAATAGCAGAAAAGCAGCTGGGGACGATGATTCCCTTACAGATGGACTGGGTGTGACCCATGGATTCCTGTATATAATCCCAAAACATGCCTTCCAGTCCAATTTTACCATTTCTTCATCTTAATGAAACATTTGACAAGAACTTATCCAATAAGGTCTTGGAAAGAACGACATCTCACTTTTAAATGGTGGTTGATATGGTTGATTTGGCTTCTCCATGCAAGAGATTTTGGCTCCCAAACCCCAAGTAACATTGGTTCAACTAGAAGTGCTATGAAAAAAACTTATGCTTTTTAGAGATTTTGCCAAAACCATCTTTAAAGAAACTGCACTTACCTTCTGGAATAGACATGTAGCAGCTTAATTTATGCTTATGGTATTTGTAGCATTATGACTATAAGGCAGGATTCACATAATTTACATAGTCATAGTAATAACATAGCAAGCATTTATATAAGCACTTTAAGGTTTTCTTGGCACTTTACCATATTACCTCATTTGATACTTATGACAACTTGCCATTATTATTTCCATTTTACAGATGAGGAAACTGAGACTGACAGACACTGAGTGACATGCCCTGTGTCACACAGTGAATAATTGTCTAAGGTGGGATTTAAACTTGAGTCTTTTTGACTACAGGTACAACAACCCATCTACCGTACCAACTCACTGCCCGTAGGTTACGTGTTTGTCTCCTACGTTCATTGTTTGTCCAGTTCAAGTTGCTAACATATTTTGTTATTTTTAACCGCCATACTACTAAATAATTTTACTTTCATAATTTCTAATAAATTGGATTGACCTTGTTTAATTGCTTTTTAAAACCTAGTTTAATTGTCAGAGTTTTGGGGGTTTGTCTATTAATGTTTAGAGATATTTAAAAGTAAGGTGAAGTAGTTTGCTTGGGTTTTTCCCTCTTTCAGAGGATTCAGGGTCATAGCTCCCCCTCATCTGGTTGTTCGTTTCATGAGGATAGGAATCATATGGCCTTTGCAGGTCCCTTAAGATCCTTTTCAGTTCTAATATTCAAGGGTTCTTTGAATTTTAAGTACAACATCAGATCCATAATAAAATAGATTTGGGGACAGAGGATACTGCTTTCTAGTGTCTCTCAAATCAACATGTAGGCAACAGTCAATTCTAACTACCTATGAGGTCAGTCCCGGAAAGAAGGACCCAATTTTTTTTTTACAAATAGTGATACCTTTTGTTTTCACATCCCCTTCACTTCCAAACACATCTCTCTCCCCTTCTCTACTCAGGGAGGCAGCCTTTGTGACAAAGACTGCAAAGGAGAGAAAAAACAAAGCAGTTCAGAAAAACTGACCAATATGATCAAGGATGATAGCATGTGCAATGTTCCATATCTACAAGCCCCTGCCTCTGCAAAGCAGAGCTGGAGGTTCATTTTCTCATTTTTTCTGTGGAGCTTTATCATTATAATCTATACTATATACCATATTACACTATAATATAGACTTTATCATCATAATTACAATATACATTTTGTGTTGTTGCTGTCTTTCTATTCAATGTAGTCATCGTACATGTTGTTTTACTGGTTCTGATTACTTTGCTCTGCCTCAGTTCCCCCAAGTCTCCCTACGCTTCTGTGTTCTTCATATTCATTGTTGCTTATTCAATAGGACCTGACTCTTAAATCTGAAAAAAATAATCCTTTCATTTATTTGCAAAGCACTGTCCTTATAATGACATAGGGGATGGGCAATATTTATAATGCCTATTTTATACATTAGAGAGCTGAATCCTTGAGAAGCAAAAAGATATTCATCCATGATCACAAAACTCATGTCTAAGATAGTCTTCAAACCCAGATCACCTGACATTAAGGCCAGGATGCTTTCCCTTAAATAACATGGTCTCTCAGGGAAAACTGCAGTGTTCCAGGGAAGGAAGTAGGTAAAGACAAAAGAATGAGAACTAATTCTAGAAACTCCTGATGACAAGTGATTAGGGTCAGTGTTGGACAAAATCAAAAGGTTGGAAAGTTTATCTTGACAATATGATCCTCACCCATCCTTTCCACAACTATCATACCAAGAATATAGTATTTCATGCTATACCTCCAGGGTCCTCCGCCCCAGCATCCCGACCAGGACTAGACTTGTCCGGCTTTCCTAGCATTACTCCATGTCTCTGTTCTCCCTGTCCTCCTACATCCCAATAAAATTTTACTCATTTCAGGTAAGTAAGTCAATCCCTACTACACATGGTGATTCTTCTCTTAAGAATGGTTATAAACAGCGCCTGAAAAATGAAAGAGCCAGGGAAGAGGAGCTAAAATTAGAGAAGCAAAGGTCAAGGGGAAGGGACATACATACCAAGGGGAAATTTCCTGATCTAGTTAGAGGAAATGACTAGAATATATTGCCAGGAAAAGTTTATAATAGCAAGAACAGTAATAGTGTCTAGCATTTACGTAGTACTTCAAGATCTGCGAAGTGCTCTACCTATGTTATTTAATTTGATCTTCTCATTAACCCTGGGGGAAGGAGGCACTATTATTTTACAGAGAAATTAAGGATGAGAGATATTAAGTGAGATACTAAGGATCACACAGCTGACTCCCAATGCAATACACTATCCACTGGACCATACAAATATCTCATGTTTATAGTAAAGATTTTATACATTTTTCAAATGCTTTCACAGTCAGCTCCTTTGATTCCCACAAGAATCCTATGAAATATGTTCAATAAGCATTACTATTTCCCATTTTACATACAAAGAAACAAGTTCAGAGATCATCAAATCATAAGTCATATACAAGGTGTTGGAAAGAATTGACAGGGAGTGTGATATGTACAGAAATAAATGTGATAAAAGATAGAACATGATTGAGGCAAAAGAGAAGTCTAGATAAAGTACTGCAAGAAAATTTGTGGCAGAAGAGATCATATTCAGCTGAGGTGGGGAGAGAGTGGGAATCAGCTAAGCCTTCATCAGATTAGTACCTAAAGTAGTCTTGAATTCAGAGAAGTATTTCAATAAGCAGAGGTTAGGAGAGAGAACATTTCAAGCATAGAGGTTGGTCAGTAAAAAGACACAGAGGTAAGAGATGGAGTCTGATGTTCAGAACAAGCAGGCTGATATGGCTAAAGTGAAGAGAATGCCAAAGGGAGTAATGTCTAAGAATACTAGAAAGATAGCAAATGACCAGCTACCAATAGATGACCACAGACTGCGGAATGGCTAGACAAACTCTAGTACTCTCATAAATATAATAGAATATTACAGTCCTTAAAAAAATAATAAAAATTATGTATAATACAGAGAAGCAAGTCAAGATAAGACTTATAGGAACTGATCCAGAGTTAAGTGAGCAGAGCCAAGAAAAGAACATACTCAATAACTGCAACAATGTAAACATCTATGACAAAAGAAAACGCAGTGAAATTTACAAGGACTAAGCATAGACCAAAGAACTATGAGAAGACACCTTACCCCACTCCTTTTCGGAAGTAGTCATGGAGGTCTACTCCATGTATGAGATACTACACATGCACACACATATGTATGTTTGTGTACATGTATACATATACACACATGTATACATTCATATATGTATGCTTTTCCCAGATTTTGTTTATTGACTGATTGAGTTTGCTGATTCTTTTTTTTTCTTATTCTTCTTTTTTTGTGTTTTCTTTAAAAATATTCTTTGTTATATGGGATGGCTCTCAGGTTAGGCAGAAGAGTAGAAGGGGTAATTTAAGCAATGTAAAAAGATCAATAAAATTTATTTTTCAAAATTAAAAATAAAGTCATTCATTAGAGAGGGGGAAGAAGAGAGGGGCAGAGAAAGGGAGAAAAAGAGAAGGAGTGAGACAGAACAGAAAGACAGGAAAGGAAACACAGGAGGAGAAGAATGAGAGAGAAGGAAGGGAAGAAGAGAGGGACAGAGCTTGGGAGAGAGGAGGAACAGAGAGAAAGAGAAAGAAAGAAGAAAGAGGAAGGGAGAGATCACTAAGAACTTTGAATTTGAGTGGTTTACCCAAGATCACACAGATAATAAGTGGTACTGCTGAAAATCCAAGTCTAGGTCTTCTGAAGACTAATCTAGCACTCTTTTCTCCGAACTATTAGGTTGGAGTCAGATTGTGGATAGTTTTAAAAGGCGCACTAATTTTTTAAAATTATTATTCCTTGAGTATTAGGGAGCCAATGAAGATTTTTGAACAGAAAAGTTATGTGATCAGAATTGAGCCTTAATAAGATGAATAAGGTGACTGTGAGAATGATGAGAAATGGAAAGGAGAAGAGGCTAGAAGTTGGGAGACCATTTAAAAGACTCCACTCAGGAAAATGTAATAAAGGTTGAATTAGTTTTATAGTTCCATGAATATAATAAAGAGACTATAGTAGAGAATGTAGGAGGGGACAGATTAAAAGAATTTAGAGGAGACAGAATCTTCAGGACTCAGCATCTGATTGGATGGACAGAATGAGGAAGAGAGAAGTATTAAAATCATCATCCTCATAATCATCATTATTAAAGCTTTCATTTATATAGCGTTTTAAGGCTTATCAAGTATTTTACAAATGTTACTTCATTTGGACCCTCACAACAACCTTGAAAGGTAAATGTTATTATTCCTGCCATTTTATAGATGAAAAAACTGAGGCAGAGAGTGATTCAGTGACCTGTCCAAGGTCATTCAAGTAGGAAGAGCATGAGGCTGGACGTTAACTTCCTGACTCCAGGCCCAGAATGCCATGCATTGTTTCACCTAGCTGCCCCTCACTAATGTAAGGAAAGAAACAGAGTGTGTCTAAAATACTCCAAGTAACGGAGGTTTGGAGCCTGGGTAAGTCGGATGGTGCCATCAACAGAAACAAGAACGCTAACAAATGTCGTGCAGTTAAAATTATCAAGCCTGGTCATGAAGAAGACATAAAATGTACATCACACCCTTCTTTGTTTAACGGTGGGGGACTACTGGGATAGAACATTGTTTAAACTGTCAGACTCAGTTATGTGTTGGTTGATCTGACTAAACCACTTTTTTCTTCTTCTGTTTTCATTATTCTTTTAAGAACGATGACTTGCCAGGTAGGGAAGGGGTAGGTATATTTAGAAATGATGGTGACACAAATACAAAAGGTATCAATACTTTTCCGAAAGAAATAGAGAAGTTGGAAGGAAAAGGGGGATATAATGACTTTCATTTTGGAAATGTTGAAAATGGAAAAAATCTCTTTCAGGAGGGAAGGGGAGGGTCAGGGGAGGTTTCATAAAGGACATTTCACCTGAGTTGGGCCTTAAAAGATTTCAAAGGGAGTTCATGTGGAAGTGCCATCTACCAATGGAGCTGTCCAGCAGGCGCTTGGAAATGAACTGGAGCTCTGGAGAGATATCACGACTGGAGAGAGAGAAAGATGGCCCTGGTTCCTTAACAGGAAATTCAGCCACAGCATGCCGGATTTGGAATCAAAGAATCTGGGTTCAAATCTCATTTGAGATTTACTTTGGCCTTGAGCTTAACTTAACTTCTCCGGACCTGTGTTTCTTCACTTGTCAACTGAGGAGATTGGACTAGATGGTCCTTTCAAGTCTCCCCCTACACCAGTCTCTACATCTATGATCCTATGATATCTACATCTACCATAACTTCTAAGACAGAGCTTTGCTCATAGAAAGCATTTGATAAAATGCTGGATAAATTTAGTGAAAGCACTTTGTGGTCAGAGCATTTTGACATTTTCCTTTTGTTCCTACGTATAAATTTATGTCTCATTAGATGCACAAATAGAGTGTAGCTCTGATCCTGAAAAGAAAGGATTTGAGGAGTGCCAACACACTGTGCTTAAGAGTGGAGGGGAAAACATCTTTATAGAAAAAGATTCTTCCATTTTACCTATCTTCCTAGAGGATTTGTTCAAAGTAGAAGGGCAACTTTCTCTTATGGTCCATAGATTTTCAATTCAAGATGGTGGAAAGGGTTCTGAACTTGGTGTCATTAAACCTGGGCTCAATTTTCAACTCTGCTGCTCACTGCCTGAGTACTGAACCAGTCTTCATTTCTCTGGGTCTCAGTTTCCTCAGTTATAAAAGAATAGAGTACCTCCGTGGTCCCTTCCAGCTCCAGACGTAGGATCCTAAAATCCTATCATTTCATTGGTAAGTAAGAAAAGGAACAGAGACCCATGGAGACGCTGTCCAGAGTTCTTACTCAGTCATTAGACAGTATGAAGTCCAGTTCACATTCTGTGTTCCCAATATATCTTTTGCTTACTCCAGTGACTTCTTCGGTTTACCAGACCCAAGAGAACAAGTAGGCTGTGCATGTCGGCAGCCTCTGCACATGATGACCTCAGAGACTCTTTGGAGACAGAATTCCTGGTCTCTGTGAGTGACTCAGACTAATCACTCTCATCACTTCAAGGACAAAAAGCCTAAGCCCAGAAAAATAAAAACAGCCCCAGCAACAATGTTTTCAGACGATGTTGCAAAAACCTTTCCTCTACAGGACCATGCATTTTCCACAATTTCCCTTGTGAAATGAATGGCAATATTATTAGAAAAGGTGATCTCTTTGAATTGGCCCCATACCTCCAAAGGAGAATAACACTAATGTACAAACTTTGTAAAGACCTTATTTAAGAAGAATGGTCATTTTGCTAGACTTGCCTTGAACCCCTCTTTCCCTATGTGGAAAGAATAGTGGATTTGCAGTGAAAGGACCCGGGTTCAAAGCCTAGATATGTTATTTACTATCTATGTGACCTTAAGAAAGTCATTTAATGTCTCTGAGTCTGTTTAATCAAATGACAATACCAAGATGCCACAGAGAAACCAAAAATAGGGCATAACTACAACCAATCATCAGAAAAATATTACACACACACACCTCAGCTGGGAAATGGATAAACGATGAGGCTAGATAACAAATGTTATTTATATATACCCATTTTTAAAACTCATTAATTCTATCCTTTCCTAAAGCTTATTATGCTAACACAAAAACTAAAAACAGGCCAAAATTCCGATAGTTTCATATCATGCAAAAAAAAAAGTCAGTCAGAGGACCTGAATTCAAATCCCAATTCTACCACTTACTACCTTATAATCTGGGGCAATTCACTTCATTTTCTTCATCTTTAAATAAGATATCTGGTTTTAAGGGGTTAGGGAAGTCCTTCCAGTTCTAAATCCCATGGTTCTATAATTAAAAGTATAGTAGGCTTCAGATTGGACGTCAAAAGAATGCTCCAAGTTGAAATGCTTTGACAAAGACGAGATTGTGGAGTAATACAATGAATCTTCTATTTGGAGGCAGAGGATCTGGGTTTGAATCTATCCCTCCCTGCTTGACCTTAGGCTAATAACAACTAGCATTTATCTATTTAAAATTTTCAAAGTGTTTGACCAATATTATCTCATGGGATTCTCCCAATGGCCTTGAGGTAGGTGCTATTACCCCTATTTTGCAGATAAGGAAACTGAGGCAGAAGTTAAGTGACTTTCTCAGCAGAACTAGTAGTCGGTGTCTAAGGGCAAATTTGAACTCAGGGCCTCTTGACTCCAAGTTCAAAGACCTATCCCCTGTAACACCTAGTGGGGCTGGTATTTGACTTCTCTGGGTCTCAATTTCACCATCTGTAAATTAGGCATGGGACTAGATGCCCTCGAAGGGCCACTTCCGCTCTACATTTATAGGAAAGGACATATCTTCTCCCATGTAAGCTGGATTTGGGACAATCCTGTCAGTAGATTTAGAACAAACACCTAGAGGGTCCTCCATGCCAGGGCTAGAATTAATGAGTTAGCGGAAGGAGGCATAATCTTGGCTTAATGCTTTCTTTTTTACCACCATTCCTCAGGGCTCACTCAGGAACCCTCCAGTGCTGCCCCTTTATCTTAATACAGAGCTACTGGATGCAGTTACATATAGTAGTATTAGATTGTATTGGACCTGGACTCAAAAAAAAAACCTGACTTTGAATCCTGCCCCAGACACTTAGTAGTTGTGTGACTTTGGGCAAGTGATTTAACCTCTCTGAGCCTCAGTTTCCTCATTTGTAAAATGGAAAAATAATAGCATCTACCTCACAGGATTATTGTGGGAGATCAGCTACACAAATATATGCAAAGTGCTTAGCAAATCTTAAAGTGCTATAAATTTGTTATCTATTATTATGAGTAGCTCTGACTGTGCACCACCCCCATCTGCCACCAACCCAAACTTAGATTGCAAGAATTTAAAAATGATGACATTTTACTTCACTTCCTTAAATGAAGTTCAGAAATGTGGGTAGTGGTCACGAACAATGTACTGCAGCTTGTTAAATCATTGGAAATAAAAGCCAAGCAAGGATTTGAAAATCAGATTACCCTACATGAAGAAAATGCATTTCCATCTAAACTTGCCAGCCAAATTGCTTTAAATAGATGTTCTTGCATCGTGCTCTAAAGGTAGGATATTTTCCTTATTATTCTTTGTACAAGAAAAACAAGAAAGGGGAAAAAAATCACATTTGTCAAGTGCCCAAGCATTGCAGAAACAAATCTTACTGGCATTAATATTGCAATAACCAAAGAGAAAGAATTGGAGGTTTCCATTTTGCAAGAGCAGAACTGAGGGATGGAATGTAGGGCGCAGCACAGAGAAGTTATGAAATCTGCTCCAGTCTCATGTTTCGCCAATGATTCAAGTAATCGTATTAGCAACTTCAAACATTATGCAGTGACATCATTCAAACATATTGCTCCCAAAGGTTTGATATTAGTTCAGGGAATTATCATTCATCATACATTTATGACAAATCTAATGGTCTGAACTGATTTCTTACCCATTACAGCTCACGTTAGCCACCCCACTGATGGTCACCATTCTCATTGGGATCAGTCTCTTTGAGTTTCCCCAAGCTAAGGAAAAGGACACTGTGTAACTTTTAATGTCTAACTGGGAGAAGAAATGGGTGATTTCTTACAACCCAAGGTCAAGTGGCAGGATATGATTGTTTTCTCTGTTTGAAGGCTGTGGCAGAACAGATTCAATTCAATAGGCATTTGTTAAGTGTCTACTGTTTGCAAAGCACTATACTAGACCTATGGTACACAAAAATAACTGCAAAGTCCATGCCCTCAAGGTGCTTACATTCTAGACCATGAACACAGAAGAGTAAAACCAAGATATATGACAAGTACTATAAGGCAAAATTGAATCCACTAAGAACTAGATTGAGGAAACTGAAGGGGGATCAGACAGGGCTTCTAAAATGAGGTGACACATTAGTTGAACCTTGAAGGGATCTCAGGATCCTAAGAAATAGAAATAAGGAAAGAAAGCATTTCAGGCATGGGGTAATGCCTGTGACCTAGAGATAGGAAATAGAATATAATATCCTAGAACAGCAAATAACTGTTTGATTGGAATGTACAGTACCTACAGGGTAAGAAAATGAAACCAAGCTGGAAAGATATAAGTTGGAGTCGGGTTTTTAAGTGGCAAACAGAGGCCTAACTTCCAGAAATAAAGACACGATAGTTCTGCCTTACTCTGCTCTGGCTGGATGATATCTTGAATATTATGTTCAACTCTGGGTATCACAGGAGCAAGTAGGTGGCACAGTGGATGGAGAGTTGGGTCTGAAGGAAGACTCATCTTCCTGAGTTTAAATCTGACCTGACACTTACTAGTTATGTGACCTGGGCAAGTCACTTAATGCACTTTGCCTCAGTTTTCTCATCTGTAAAATAAGCTAGAGAAGAAAATGGCAAACCTCTCCATTATTTTTGCCAAGAAAATGCCAAATGGGGTCATGAAGAGTCATACATGATTGAAAAGCTTTAGAAGTGCCATGAAGTAGAATTAAACTGAATCTGTTTGACCCCAAAGAAAAGATCTCAGAACAGAGGGTAAGAATTGTAGAGAGGCAGATTTTGGCTCCCTATCAAGGAAAACTTTCTAACAGTTACAGCATTTCAAATGTAGAATGGGCTGCCCCAGAGTTTACTTTAAGGTCATGAGAAGGTGGAAGACTACTTATCATTGATGATGTAGTATGAATTCTTTGGGGGTTATGGATTAAATAGTCCCTCCTTCCCAACTCAAAATTTTTGGACCCTGTGTTGATATTTCCTTGTCTCGTTTGCAAGTTTCTTGGTTTCCCTTCAATTCCTTCTACAAGCGAATCCCAGAGTCATTGCATACATTCTGTAGGGGGCTGAGGTGTTCTAAATGCTTCAGAGGTGATCTAGAAATTGAAAGGGGGAAGTAAGAGGCCTTCTGGTAGAATTCAAAGAAGTCTTATGAGTACCATCTAAGGCTCCAGAAGTTCAGGATATGAAGACAATCATAGACTGTTCAAGCTAAAGGAAATATAAAGATCATCTAATCCAAGGTGACTTAATCTTTTTGTTTTTCTTCCTTTGGAAGCTTGAAAAACCTAGATACTGCTTCTTAGAATAATGTTTCTAAATTCATAAAATATATAAGATTACAAAGAACACCAGTTAAATTGAAATATATATCATTATACAATTGCATGTATCGTATTTTTATATGTATATAAATGTGTGTGTATAAATGCTTTAAAAAAAAAGTTCATAGATCTCAGATTAAGAACTCCAGATTATTCAACTGTCTCATTTTACAGATATGGAATCTAAAGCTCAGACAGGTAATGTTACCTACCTCAAATCACATAGCTAGCTAGGAAAACTGAATGTGAGAAGCCTGGAGTCCAGCCTTTCCTTTCCACTCCATTAGTGGTCACACAGGATGGTAGAAAGAACACTGGATCTGACATGAGTCTAGCGATGTCTAAATCCAAATTCCCTCTGTAACCCTGGCCAAATCACTTGACCACCCCGGCTCTCAGGTTCCTCATATGACAAAATGAAGGAGTTAGAAAAACTAATCTAAAGCTCATTTCCAAGTCTAATTTCCATGGCTTTCTAAAGTCAGCTTGAACTTTTTAATTTACAGGGCAAACATTTCTTTGCAAGACAACATATTTTTAGCCAATGAACTTCCGCCTCCACTCTGCCTTCTGGCTTTAGAGTGCTGCTTCTGCAGTAAGCCTTTCCTAGTCCCCTTTAATGCGAGTGCCTTCCCTCTAAAATTATCTCCAATGAATCTGGCATATATCTTGTTTGCATATAATTGTTTGCATGTTATGTCCCCCATTAGACAGTGAGCTCCTTAACAGCAGGGACTTTTTGCCTTTCTTAGTATCCTTGGTGGGGCAGCTAGGTGGCAAAGTGGATAGAGTGCCAGGTCTGGAGGCAGGAAAATTCATGTTCCTCCGTTCAAATCTGGCCTCAGACACTTAGTAGTTGTGTGATCTGGGTAAGTCATTTAACCCTGTTTGCCTCAGTTTCTTCATCTGCAAAATGAACTGGAGAAGGAAATGGCCAACCATTCTAATATGTCTGCCAAGAAAACCCAAAATAGGGTCAAGAAGAGTCAGACACCACTGAAATGACTCAACCACAAAGGCAGCCTTGAAGTTTAGTATAATGCCTGGCTTATAATGGGTGTATGATAAATGTTTGTTGACTTGAACCTTTCCTTAATTTCCAAGGACTTTGCCAGACTTTGTCTTAGTCTGGTGGGACACTTTTGTTTGAAAGGTTTAGCTCATCTTCCACAAAGAAAACAGGAAGTCTTAGTACAAATGGGGAAAATTGGGAAGTTTTTCTTCAATATACTGTTTAGTGCCCATTGAAGTAAGCCACTCAGACCTTCCCCAGTCTACATCCACCTTCCAAGTATCCAGTACTCTCAGACTACCTCAAACACTTCTTAGGAATTAAAAAAAGGCTGATAAACTAAGGCATTGCTCCCCATAAGAATATGTACAATTTAAAATAATGCAACCAAAGTGTATAATTTAATTCAAAAGAAGGATAGAATTTCAGACTTTACTTGGGACATTGTCTTTTCCTTTAAATGAATATGGAAGAGTGAGGAGGAGTGGGGAGATGCTACTAAGGCATTCACTCACTCTGGTCTTGCAAAAGATTGGCTAAGCCCTACCCACTGTGGTTCAAAGAACTTGGTCCTACCCAAAAGCAATTGCCACAGTTAGCTGTCTTTAATTGGGGATAGAAAATGCTCTCTGAGTTAATACTTCGACAGGTGATCCACATACTTGTAAAATAAATTGGATGAACTCATGATAAATGTATCAAACACTTGGCCCACCAGCTACATGCACTCCACAATAGTACTCCCAAGTTCTGTAGACCAAAATGTAAGTGAGAATTATTTAATAAAATCAGAAATACAATTAAAATATAGATAACATTACATTTTAAAACAAAGTTACATGTGGCCCACAGAGATCTTTACGTACAGTTTAGTGGCCCTGATTTCCATGAGTCTGACACCACTGACCCAAAGGCCCTTGAAGCTCCACATTCAAAATCTTAATGCACAGGGGGAAGATGAGTGACGAGCGCACAGCGGTTTCTGAGTAGTTTGGGGAATGTAAAAAAGAAATGTAATGACTTCACATTTCTAATTCTCCTCTAAAAGAAGCTTGGCACATAAACACCTCAGAAAGGTAATATTTAAACATAAAACCGTTTTTTCAGTCCTCCAGGAGGAACACTCCCTAAATGTAGTTAAAAGAAACTGTTAAAGCTTAATGAAGTTATGAGCAACTTAGGCATTAGCAGTTTTCTTCATGTTTTTTAACGTGTTCCTATTAAACATGACATGCGGCTTTCTGCCTCTGGCTCATACAATCAGGAAACTCCAGAAAGAAGGAGGGAGGTAGCAGGCCCTTCTTTGGCTTTTTTTCTTTTCCAGATTTCTTGGAATCACTGAACTTGAAATATCACAACACCTGAGGGGATGGCAATGACAAAGATTCCAGTGGAACCTAAGTTGGACTATGAGGCCAGCCTTTCCTATCATGTTGATAGATTTGTCCAAAAGACTGGGAAGATGAGACTACCACTGGCTGTCCATCAAGTGACCACTGGGATACAGAGCATCCTAAAGTGGACTTGGGGTAATCTCATGAAAGTCAGCTTACTGACTTTCATTTTTCTCCCTAAGATCATAGATTTAGAGCTATAAACCACCTCAAAGGCCATCTAGTCCAATTATCTCCTTTTATAGATGAAGAAACTGAAGTACAGGGAAAACAAAAGACTGACTCAAAGTCAGATAGACAGTAAGCACAGAGGCAAGATTTTAACCCAGGCCCAAGATTCCAGAGTCTATGCTTCTTCCACTGTATCATGTGGCCTCTCTCTTTCATACCCTCCTTTTCTCATCTTTTTACCTACTCTGGAGGCACAAGTGCACCTGTTAAATATTATTTCTTCACTCAGAACTGCCAGAAAATTATCATAGGATGTTACCATTGGCATATTCGAATTTTATCTCCCAATTAAAATTTTGCAAAGGGATCTACCTTCTAGCCTTTTGTCATCAGAAAAGTTCTCTGCTTTAGATTCTACCCCCTCCTGCTTTGCCCCAGTCTTTACTTCTCTTTTTCTTTAGCATTTTAAATCATTCTCTTTAGATTCCTTCACTTTTAACTAAAAAACAAGTTTGTGCCTCTGTTCTCTCCTTAAACAGTACTTCATATTCTCACTACCCTCAAGCTACACTTTCATACCTCTATCGGTGTATTTGAAAGATGTCTACATTCACTATTTCTATATCCTTTCTATTCACTGATTTGAACCCTTGCATTATGGCTTTCATCAAAACCACTCAAATGAACCTCCTTTTCTAAGAGTCACCAATGACCTCTTTGCCAAATCCATTGGCCTTTCTTTTTCCTTCATCTTCCTTAATCTTTCTGTGACATTTGATACCTAAGACTTTATCCTCTCCAACTTGAAACTTTCCATCCTCTTGGCTTTCCACCTCCCTTTCTGACTGCTCCTCCCTCCATCTCTTCTTGTTTGTGTCCCTTTCTAAATGTAGAGATGTTCATCCTAGCTCTGTTCTATCTATATTTTTTCCCTTGATCTCATTCACTCAAAAACCTTTGCAAATGAATTTCAAATACATATATGTGCATGCTTGTGTATGTATATATGTGTGTGTGTGCATATATATATATATAGAAAGACAGAAATGGAGAGACAGAAGAGAGAAGGGAAAAGAGAGAGAAAGGCAGAGAGAGACAGAGACAGAGAGGTAGAGACAACCTTGATCCCTCCCTGACAAACTAGGGTGTCAAATGTCCAAATGTCTAGTGAACATTTTCTATTGGATGTCCAATGAATATCATAAACTCAGCAAGTCCTAAGCCAAACTCACCACTTTCTCACACCAAATCCCTTCCTCCTTCTGAATTGCCTATTTTTACTCCTGTTAGTTCTGCATTCCACTCTATAAACAGTACCATGCTTTTCACAGTCACTTATACTCAACATGGGCAGTACTAACTTTTGACTCCTCCTTCACCTACCTCCTCTATTCCATATCAAACTTCTCCTGGCTAATGCTATTTAGTTTCAAATCTTGGAGCATTACACTCATCAAGGAATCTAAATTGTAGATGACTGAAAAGTCAATGGAAAGGCTCCCACTGGGTGTCAGGTCCTAGAATATTTCCAATGTTGTCCTAGGTCGGAGAAATCATATAAGGGATATTGTTGAGATAATGTATTCATCAGAAAAATGGAGGTGTTGGTCATGTGATGAGGTCAAAGGATAATGAATGGACAGCCAGAGTTCTCCATTGGCACTTATAAGATGCTAAACAACTTAGAGGAAGGCTTTCAGTGTTGGGTGAATGTTCCATAGGGAAGCAATGGAAGACTGGAGATAGGAATCAAAAAGGGTGAAAACATGGGTATGTGGGGACCTCTACTAAAAGAGGGAATACTCATCTGTACAGTAAGTTGTCATATCTGTGAAAGTATTGAAGAAATTCATGAATAGAATGAGGAAAGGTATTATAGCAGTCAAGGTGAAAGAGAAAGTATGGTGTATCAGACAAAATAAGCATTTTATTAAATACCCACTGTGTACCAGGCACTGTAATAAACCTAGGGTACACACACACACACAAAAAGGCAAAGCCAGTATCTGCCTTCAAGAAACTCACACCCTAATGGGTAAACAGATTATTCGAGTCAGGAAGACCTGGGTTTGAATTCTGCTTTAGATATTTACTGGTTGTGTGACCTTGGGCAATGTGTTTGACTTTTCTCAGTCATAGTTTTATCAGTCTATAAAATGAGGAGGATAGTTTCTGTGGTCTTTAAGTTGAAAAAAAATCTGGGATCCTAAGTAATAACGGTTTGATTTATAGAAGTTACAGTGGAAATGGAATGAAGGCCGTAAATCTAAAACATGCCAAAGAGAACTCAATAGGACTTGGCAACCAGTTTGATCTGGAATAGAGAAGGTAGGTGAAGGAGGAGTCAAAGATTAGTACCGTCCATTTTGAATACAGGTGCTTGTGAAAACTATGGTGCCATTCAGAGAAAAAGAATATGGAGGAAGTGATTTGGAGTTAGAAAATGATGAGTTTGGTTTAGGATTTACTGAGTTTATGATATTCATAGGATATCCAATAAAAATGTTTACTATTCATTTGGACATTTGGGATCCAACTTGAGATAACTTATGGCACTTCTTAAATTCGTGAACACAATAAGTCATTTTCAATAAGAATTCCTATCCCTGATCGACTAACTGGCCACCCAACTGCATGTCCTGTCTCAAAAATAAGTACTTTTCATCCTTGTAGATTTCTTCTAATTTCTTTCAATAATTTGCTAATTTTACTTAGGATTCCTGGGAAGGTCCTAGGACTCAATGAAATTATTCCAATACTATCCACAAACAAGTATATCTGGAGGACTTCCATATCTGGAGCAGAGATTTCAGGGCATCCACGAACTTGGATAGAAAGACATAACATCTTTATTCTCACCTATCTCTAACTAAAATTTAGTATTTCCTTCAATTTCCTTTTTTAAATTATCTAAAGAATTGGTCCATATGCTTCACTAAACTACTAAAAGGATCTATAACACACAAAAAAATGTTAAAAGCCCTGATCTAAAGGGAAGTCTTCTTCTATGTGGACCTCTTACAAGAGAAGATAACAGTAAACACTTTTCTTGAGCATATACCTCCCTGTCTTACTCTTCATTTCACATTAATAAGCAGAAAATCATTGAACAGTTTTTTCCTATGACTGCATTTACCAACGATTCTTATACGACCTTCATATAAATATATATATGTGTGTGTGTGTATACACATACAGAAATATATACATAGAGAAATATATATGAATGCATATATACTTACATATATTAATATCTGTGATTGCATATGTAACCATAAAAATGCCTTTGTCTTTTTTCTTTTTTATTATCAACAAATAATAATCCTAGTAGGATCATTTATTCTCTACATCTCTCAATCAATTGTGTGGCAATAAACACATGGTCTAAAAACAGGAAAATGACAAATGCTGAAAAAGATGTGGAAGAGTTGAAGCACTAATTCATTTTTGGTGGAGCTGTGAGCTGATCCAACCATTCTGGAGAGCAATTTGGAACTATGCCCAAAGGGCTATGAAAATGTACATACTCTTTGACCCAGCAATGTCGTTTCTAGGGCTGTATCCCAAAGAGATCATAAAAATGCGAAAAGGACCCACACATACAAAAATATTTATAGCAGCTCTTTTTGTGGGGGCCAAGAACTGGAAATTGAGGGGGTGCCCATCAATTGGGGAATGGCTGAACAAGTTGTGATATATGAACGTAATGGAATACTATTGTGTTATAAGAAATCACAAACAGGCAAATTTCAGAAGAACCTGGAAAAACTTATATGAACTGATGCTGAGTAAAGTGAGAAGAGCCAGGAGAATATACATAGTAACAGCCACAGTGTGTGAGGACTGTTTCTGACAGACTTAGCCCCTGACAGCAATACAAGGACCTAAAACATTTCCAAAGGACTCATGATACAAAATGCCATTCACATCCAGAGAAAGAACTGTGGAGTCAAAACACAGAATGAAGCAGATTGTCTCCTTTGCTATGTTTTGTTTTCTTTTGCTTTTCTCATGGTTACTCCCATTCGTTTTAATTCTTCAGTGCAATATGGCTAATATGAAAAAGTGTTTAATAGGAATGTAGGTATAGAACCCATATAAGATTTCACGCTGTCCTGGAGAGGTAGGAGGGAGAGAGAAGGAGACAGATTTGAAACTTAAGGAAGTGATTGTTAAAAACTGAAAACAAATATATTAATAAATTTGGTAGAAAATAAATAAATATGTGATCCACAGCAGAAAATATTTTGAAAAGCAGTTCTGTTCCTTTCTCAAATTTTTATCAAGGATAACTTCAACAAGCAAGTATAAACACTGTGCTACTATCTGTAAGTCACCATAGGATTAAATGAGGCAACACTATGTACAGCATTTTGCAAACCTTAAAAATCTATATAAGTATTAGGTAACACGATCATCTGGGCTGCTAGGTGGTGAGTAGATAGAGCACTAGGCCTGGAGTCAGGAAGATCTGAGTTCCAATCCTGCCTCAGACATTTACTAACTGTGTGACCATGGGCAAGTCATTTAACCCTGTTTGCTTATACACTTAATTGGCAGGACAACACAAAGGAAATGGAACATATTTGTCATTGTTTGTATAATCTAATTTTATCTCAGTGACAGAGGAACCATCATATTTGGTGCTCATACTATACAAAGAGATTAAAAATTATATCTAAAAAAAGAATTGTGCAAAATGGCAAACCACCCCGGTATCTTTGCCAAGAAAACCCCAAATGGGATCATGAAGAGTTGGATACAACTAAATACCATAATCCCTATTTAGAGCTGAAAGAAACCTGAGACATCATCTGATCCAAACCCATTCTTCTACAGATTAAGAAACTAAGACCCAGAGATGTGAAACTTCTTGCTCAATAATGTGTAGTTACTAAATAGCAAAATCCAGAACTCAATCCTAGGATCTGTGACTCAAATCCAGTACTCTTTCAACTACACTGCAAATTAGTCCCATAAAAGTTACTTAACAATGAGAAAATGAGCAGCTGAGTGAGTTAATGATCTGATCTCAATTGTTTTTTACACTTTTTATAATAGCCCTTCACTCTGTTCCTTCAGTGTCTTCCATTCCATGGAATATCTTACAAAATAATCCCTCAGTGATTTCAGAATTGTGTCATCTCCAGCAAGGATTTTCTCAATGTGAGCATGGTCTGGTCTAGTTGTGCTTTCTATATTTCTTTTTTTAGATATAATTTTTAATCTCTTTGTATAGTATGAGCAACAAATATGATGGTTTCTCTGTCACTGAGATAAAATTAGATTAGACAAACAATGACAAATTTGTTCCATTTCCTTTGTGTTGTCCTGCCAATTAAGTCTAAAAACGGTCTTGAGATGATGTGACTCAGTTGGGCCTTGTGCTAAGCTTTCTACAGACGTCATTTCTACTATTGCTCACTGTTTCATAAAGTGATACTGGGCAAGAGCTTCTATTATATCACTCCTTAGTGCTTCACAAGTAAATTTTTATTCTAAACTCTTGCCCTTGACTGCCATCAGCATTTGACAAAGAGATTCAATGCTTGGCTAAGACTTTACGAAGTTTGTTTGAGCTCTTCATTGGGACAATTGTTTTATATCATTTCAATGCCTGCCAGAAATGATGACAATTAACATTGTGTCTGCATATTTTCCATTTCTCTTCTGCCCCCCAGCATCAATGGTTCTTATGAATGAAGACACCAAGATTATACACTGCTTCCCAGGCCAGTCACCTTGACTTACGTCTTGCCATTGGACTTCAATGACCGGAAGAGAGAGTAAGGTTGATGACTTCTTAAGTTGTTGAACTTTTCAACATCTTTTCATCTTTTTCCTATCTTTTACAACTTACTTGGCTGCTTATATTCAACTTTTGTTCTAACCAGACAATGGTTACACTGCGAGCATACACACACACACACACACACACACACACACACACAGATACAGGCTTTTCCTGTGTGATAAGACAGAAGCTATTTTCAGTATTCGCAAAGTCCAGCACTTGTCAACTCTTCTGGAAGATAGTATTCATTATCTCTAAAGGTGAGACTTCTGAAAGCAGCCTAGAAATCTTTGGCCTTTTTGAATTTCTCTAAAGTTAATCATCTCACACTTTCACACGAAAACTTTAAATGTCTGACTGGTCCCCTAATGCCAATAGAATGAAGTTTAAAATCCACAGTTTTATATCTAAATCCTCCTGTAACATAGCCCAAACCTATCTTCAAGGCTATTTCTTACCATTTCTCTGTTCATAGGCCATCTTTGAGCAAAACTCAATTATCCACAGATCCTTAAACACATTCTACATTTCCTCACCTCCACATCTTTCTGTCACTGTCTCTGCCAGCACTTTCATCCCATGTTCCACCTATTAAAACTACATTCATCCTTCAAGTCTCACTTCTAATACCATTCCCTCCACAGCACTGAAGTCTTCTGTGATAGTAATCTCTAGTTCTTCAGAATTCCCATACCATTTTGTATGTCTCCCATGCACTGATCACATTTTTATTACATTATGGTTATTTTTATACCTTTCTTACCTTTCCCAACTATTGAGTAAACTCCTTGAGACCAGAGACTATAACGTCTTTGTGTCTCCTGAAGCCTATGTATAGTAGGTGTTCAATATATCTTAATGATTTGATTTTTTTTAATGAAGCTCAAAGTAAACCATCCCAAGGCATCACAAGTGAGTGACTTAGGGTTAAGTGTGCTGTTTTCCTCACCAAGGATGCTAATGCCCTAACAATATATTCATTACGACAAAAGATCACTAACACACTGACTAGGTAGGACAGTCTGGGACCTATACAAGCTCTTCAGATCACTTATTCTAATCCCAGAGAGAACACAGACCAGACCTGTTAAGATACACCCAAAAAAGCTTTCTAATTCTAATTCATTAAATATAATAGAAAGGCATAGGTGCCTGGGCCTAGAACAGGGTTTTCTAACTTGATATTCATGAACTTGGTTTCAGTTGGCTATTTAATATCCTGATAATTTTATTTTAATATAATTGTCTTCCTTTGTAATCCTATATGTTTTATTTTTTACATTTAAAATTATTATTCTGAGAAAGGGATCCACAGGCTTTCCCAAATTGCCAAAGGGATTCATGACTCCCTCCCCCGCAAAAAAACAAAATATCCTGCCCTGACCTAAGAGAAATCCTCTCAACAAGTTCATTCCACTACCACTAGAAACAACTTGCATGCTCAGTTTCAAGTGGTAAAGCACAGAAGACTGTATTCAGACACTGACTCTGAAGGGATCTGGAGGCCATGTGGAACCCTGGAATTAGCTGATAATCACCTTTTATAGAAGAGAGAATCACTCTTTAATTACCACTATCCTTGAGTACTTTGCAAAGGTCCCTCATTCAGCTTAAATGGGCTAACTAAGTTGAGGATAACCAACAGGCTTCAAAGCCTGAGTTACCGGGATATCAACCCCCAAGCGTGTGAGGACTTTCCCAGTGGAACTGGTAGCTGAGAACAATCTGTTCCAATGCCATGAAGGTGGATGAAGCAGTTGCTGTGGTGCGTTTAGAGCTTGGTCAGAAAGGGAAAATTATACACTGCTTCCCAGGCCAGTCATCCTGACTTATGTCCTGCTGTTGGACATCAATGACTCTGGAAGAGAGAGTAAGGCTGATGACGTTGTGTAATTCTGCCTCACTTCAATCCAATTCATGCTCAAGTCATCACCCCATGATGTCATTGGTTCTCTGCAAAAATGAACATCAACTAATAACAAAGAGACCTAATTCATTGAACACCAGGCACATGCCACATCTAGCAAGGGCCTCATTTAGGGCCAGTTTTGCGCATAAGTAAAATAACGATTGTGGTTGATTTGAGGGACATGGGTAAAATCCCTTGTCCCCCTGTCTGCACTTTCCCTCACTCTCTCCCTAAAGTATCTCTATGAATGCTGCCTTCAATTTTACCGTTACCAGTTTACTCCTTGATGTCAAACACTGACTAGTCTTCTGTATTCTTTTAACATGCAAACATTCCTGGGAGGAATAACATATCACTAACATCTTAGTGTGAATTCATGTTATAGATTGCTTTCCACTCCATGATGAACTATGTTCAAGGAGGAAAGGGGTGTGATGATACGGAGAAATGGGGTGACAAGGGAGGTAGGGGAGGCAAACGTGATCAAAGATGAATTTCACAATTATGCACAAAGATTGTACCACTCACAGTAACACAGGTCACTTGTAGAAAATGATTACCAAACATCTAGAGGACATGTCAAGGCAGTTGGAAACTAAACTGAGAGATGGCTGGGAACCAGAAAACTCATGCTACTAACCTTTACTGTCTATCCTGTTCATGTAGCCATTAAGCTGTGTTAGTGCTATTTTTAAATTTTGCGAATCTCATGTCCCCAACAAGAGTGTAAGATCCCTGCCAGATGGTACTCCGCCTGAGAAGTCTTTATATCTGCAGACATCCAAACATCCAAAACAATAACACAGATCAATAAAATTTCAATAAATGTTTATCAATAGTGAAATGTAAGCTCTTTGAGAGCAAGAACACAAATGCTTTATTTTTCATCTTTGTATCCCCAGATTGCCTGGTGCCTTGCTTGGACTAAGTTCTCTATTGAATTCAGTTGAAGAAGTCATTTCTTCCAACATAGGCCTTGAAGAACAGTCAAATACTCCTCAACAGGCCTATCTTGAAACATTTCAAAGAAAATTCAGACCACAGTCTCCTAATTCACCTGCAATAGGAAGCATTAAACTAACTGTCTAGAGAGCTATTTTCCATTCTTAGCTTCAACTGAACCCATTGTACGAAGTCTTTAAAACCATTTCTCTTAGCATCAGGAAGTCCCATTTCCCCAAGGTCAAGTAAAGTCTGAATTCAAAGTTCAAATTAAGTTCAAAGCTAAGAGCAGTGTAGTGGAGGATCTCAGAAGAAATTAGGTCCCACTAAATCTCTCCCAAGCAATGTGCTTACAATTCAACACTATTGCTAAATCCATGTGTCTCTCAGCCACTACCAGACTTGACAGCCAGCAAACATCAAAAATAGTGAAAATCCAGGTTCCTAGAAAAGCTGGTACACTCAAACTGAGGGGGAGCATCTTGCCTCTATTTCTCTCTATGTAATTGGCATAGGCAGACAAGTGACTGCTAACAACTGGAGCCTGGATGAACTCTCCTGGGGTGAGGTCAGAGGGCACTGGCTCCAATAGTCCTGTCTCTGTACTTTGGAAAGTAATGAGACTGGCCTAAAGCTTGTCCTCTCTGCGAGCACACCAAGATAGGCTTTCTCACAGAATGATACAGACACTTGACTTAAATTAAAAAGGGGAACTCAAAATAGGAAGAGTCAGGCCAAAACAAAGAACAATATTGCCACTGGCACAGGACCGGGAAAAGAAATGAGGTGAAAAGAGAAGAAGGAGGATGAAGAAAGAATGAGACAGCAAGAAAAATGAAAGAGATTTAGAAACAGAAAGACAGGGTAATGGGGGTATAGGATGCATACTTTTATCCCATGGGCAAATGATCCAAACTGGAAGGGATAGCAAATATGTTGGGTGAGAAAATCAGGATCAAAAAAGATATTAGCCTAGCTAATTAGGTATAAGCCAATGAGATTAAATGTAATAAGAATAAATGTAAAGTACATACTTTCAAGATTCAAAAAATAATCTGTATAAGCACAGTTTGAGGAAGGTCCAGCTAGATAATAGTCCTTAAAAAAAAGTCTGAATGTTTTAATGGACAACAAACACAACATGACACAACAAACCCTGCAAAAAATACCATCCAAGGCTGCATTTATAATGGAAAAAGTTCATGATCAGATAGGTGCTAGCTCCACTGTATTTTACTCAGACCACATTTTGAATTCTGTATTCCACTTGGGGAAAGGCCTTAGCAATCTGGAGAATGTCAAGAAAAAGATAACCAGGATAATGAGATGACTGAATTTGGAGATATTAAGCCAGGAGAAGAAAATACTTTGTCACCAAATTTGTCACCAGATATCTGAAGAACTGTCATGTACAAGACTGATTAGACTTGCTTTGCTTGGGCTCCAAAAACAGAAACAATAACCCACACAAAGAAGAAAGAACAGCTTTCTGTTCCTCATATACAACACTTCATCTCCTACCTCCAGTCCTTTGCGTCATCCAACTCAGATGCCGGGAATGTATGTCCTCCTCCCATATAATCCCTCTCTTTTTTTTTAAAACACAGCTCAAAAGATAGAGTGGAACCAAGAGGCAAGAAAACAGAAAGAGCTGCAGACAAGCTCTACCTAACTCCCCCAAACTGATCAAAAAATGTTCCCAGCTTGAGTCCTGATCAGGAAATCCAAAGGGGGAAAAAATCATAGTGAGTCATTTTTGGAAGTACACATAGGCACAGGGAAACAGAGCTGTGAATATGAGGCAAGTCCATCTGGGGAGAGGAGGGACCAAGAGTCAAGATGGCAGAGTAGAAGCAGACACCTGCTACGGCTCTCCCCACCAAATCCTTCAAAAATCCTATCAAAAAATCACTCTAAATAAATTCTAGAGGAGTAGAAGCCACAAAATGACAGACTGAACAAATTTCCAGCCCAAGAAAATCTGGAAGGTCAATGGGAAGGGTCTATTGCACCAGGCTATGAGTGGAGCACAGTTTGGCATAGGCCACCTTGTGGACTCAGCAGGAGCCGACCTTAGGGGACTGAATTGATGGCAGCTGCTGTGGATTCCAGACTTCACAACCCACAAATGCTAAAGACAGCATGGGGGAAGGGTCTCTCACCAAACTGAGAGGGGAGCGTGGTCCAGCCCCAGCCCTGTCCTGGCCCCTGACCCAACTCCAGGGTGGCAGCAGTTGCTGCTGAAGCAAAGGTTATTTCTGGAGCCCTCCACTAAAAAAAGCTGAAAAGTCAACAAATTGACTGGGAAAATGAGCAAATGGGGAAAAAGAAATAGACTGTTTTATAACTTTCTTGGTGAAGAGGCATTTTCTTATATCACTGGTGACAAGGAAGATCAAAACATACAGCCAGAAGAAGACAGTAAAGCCAAAACTCCTGTATCCAAAGCCTATAAGAAAAATATAAAGTCATAGAAGATCTCAAAAGGGATTTTGAAAATAAAATAGGAGTAGAGGAAAAATTGGGAAGAGAAATGAGAGTGATGCAAGATAATCAGGAAAATTAGTCAACAGCTTGCTTAAGGAAACCCAAAAAAATGCTGAAGAAAATAACATCTTTAAAATTAGACTAACCCAAATGGCAAAAAAAAAGTCCAAAAAGCCAATGAGGAGAAGAATGCCTTAAAAAACAGAATGAGCCAAATGGAAAAAGAGGTCCAAAAGCTCACTGAAGAAAATAATTCTTTAAAAATTAGTATAGAGCAAATGGAAGCTAATGACTTTCTGAGAAATCAAGAACATAAAATAAAACAAAAAGAATAAAAAACAGAAGACAATGTGAAGTATCTCATTGGAAAAACAACCGACCTGAAAAATGGACTTAGGAGAGATAATTTAAAAATTTTTGGATTACCTGAAAATCATGACCAAAAAAAGAGCTTAGGCATCATCTCTCAAGAAATTATCAAGGAAAACTTCCCTAATATTCTAGAACCAGAGGATAAAATAGAAATGGAAAGAATCCATTGATCAATACCTGAAAGAGATCCCAAAAGAAAAAATCCTAGGAATATTGTAGCCAAATTCCAAAGTTCCTAGGTCAAGGAGAAAATATTACAAGCAGCCAGAAAGAAACAATTCAAGTACTGTGGAAACACAATCAGGATAACACAGGACTTAGCAGCTTCTACACAAGGGATTGGAGGGCTTGGAATATGATATTCCAGAGGTCAAAGGAGATAGGATTAAAACCAAGAATCACCTACCCAGCAAAACTGAGTATAGTATGTCAGGGGGAAAATAGAACTTCAATTAAATAGAAGACCTCTAAGTATTCTGTTGAAAAGACCAGAGCTGAATAGAAAATTTGACTTTCAAATATAACAATCAAGAGAGGCATGAAAATATAAACAGGAAAAAAAAACCATAAGGGACTTATAAAAGTTGAACTGTTTACATTCCCTATATTACATTACATTACAACATGGAAAGATGATATTTTTAATTCATGAGACCTTTCTCAGTAATAGGATAGTTAGAAGAAAGATATATATATATAGATATAGATATAGATATATATATGTGTGTGTGTGTGTGTATGTGTATATGTATATATGTACGTGTGTGTGTATGTGTGTGTACATATATATATATATATATATATATATATATGGAGAGGGAGGCACAGGATGAGCTGAACATGAAGGAATATTATCTAAAAAAGAAAATTAAGGGTTGAGAAGAAGGTACTAGGAGAAAGAGAAAAGGAGGTAGGATGTAGTAAATCATCTTACTTAAAAGGAACAAGAAACAACTTTTACAAAGGAGGGAAAGAAGGGAAGGTGAAAGGGAATAAGTGAGCCTTTCTTTCATC
>CM053769.1:63436104-63468110 GCA_028658325.1 Potorous gilbertii
GGCAGGATAGGAGGAAGGGAAATATTACATTATTAAATATTAAAGTCTTACACAACACGACTATTATGGAAGTCATTTGCAAAACTACACAGATATGGCCTATATTGAATTGCCTTCCTTCCCAAAGGGAATGGGTGGGGAGGGAGGAATGGGGAGAAGTTGGAACTCAAAGTTTTAGGAACCACTGTCAAGTATTGTTCTTGCTACTAGGAAATAAGAAATACAGGTAATGGGGAATAGAAAGTTATCTGGCTCTACAGGACAAAAGAGAAGATAGGGACAAGAGAATGGAGAGATGATAGAAGAGAGGGCAGATTGGTATTAGGGGAAATTAGAATGCTCGGTGTACTGGGGTGGGGGAGGGGACAAATGGGGAGAAAATTTGAAACCCAAAATTTTGTGAAAATGAATGTAAAAAGTTAAATAAATAAATTCATATTAAAAAAAAAGAATTCCCTAATTTCCTTCAACTCAAGCTCTGCCTTCTACATGAGCCCTTTCCTAATCCCCCCAAATGTCATTGCTTCCCCCTCAACATCACCTTATGTTGATCTTGTACATACCTATTTATTAATATGTTGTCTCCCCAATAGAATGTAAAGTCCTTGAGGGGAGGGAGTTTTTAATTTTTGCTCTTGTGCAGATAGGTCTTGATCAGTACAAATATGAATCCCATGAAGTGGTCACATTATTTGAATTTACTCCACATATTTCCATTGGACTGGAACCAATTGTAATATTTTACATATAATCATAACTTCAAAAAGTGCAAATTTGAATACACATGACCACTTTATCAAATTCCTCATACCCACTAAGCAGGACCTAATTGCATTCCAACAAACTGCCATATACAAAACTGACACTTTGTATACTGTAGGTTATCAGTAAATAAACGTATTGCAAGTGATTTCTAAATAAGCATAAACTATAGGTGATTAATAAATGCTTGTAGCATGACTGAATTGTGCCCACTCCCTCCTCAAATTATGGAATGTATTTATATAAGTGCATACTTATCTATGTACTATTTTTCATTTTGTCTTTCTATCACCAGTGTCTTACACATAATAGACACTCAATAATCATTCGGTAAGATTAGATCCTGTCTAAGAGCCTAGCTTTCTGGGGACATGCTAGTCTGCTTTGAGATCTAACTCCCCAATATCCTACATCCTACTTCTGTGCTCAATACCTTGAATACTCACCAGCATACTCTCAGAATACTCTCTGATCCTACAAGGTAAATAGTGATAAGAGCATTGTAAATTATCCTTCATGCTCTTAAGTGGGTATGCTTTATTTTAAGCATGGAAAGAAGTCCTGTGAAAACTCTTTAGTGCTGGAAGTGTTCATTGTTCAAAGCTTAAGTCTGTTTTATACATGCCAGATAATCAATACCCCTTCAGTGCTTACTCCAAATTAAATAACTGCCCATTTATTGCCCATTACTGGAAGGCATACAAGGAACTTACCCACAAAGGAACACACATTTCTTAAAAGCTTGAGATCAGGAAGAGAAATCTTTTCTTCTACTGGCCCTTGCTCGTTCTCTGACTTTAGGATGAATATCATTCTGCTTTTAGAAATCAAATTTTCTTTTTATTTTAACACAAATCAGAGAGCAGAACATTGAGCTTGTGTAACTTACACCAAGGGGCCAGACCTCCCGAGGGGCAGTAATATATTTGATTGAGGAACTGAGTGAAGCATATTTGGTTTACTCCTTCCTCTCACCTGCTCTTCAGTAATGGGTGCGGAAGTACTGAGAGTCAGCCCTGATGGGAAGGTCAGGCAGAGTGGCAATTTGTTCCCACATTTTCTAAGGGTACTTGGATTTATCAGTGGTTCTGAGTTATTGGGAACTTCAAAGAGGAGGCACTACAGCATAGTAGATAGAATGATGACAGCCTTAGGGTCACGACGACCTGGATTCAAGTCTAACCTATGACATATACTCTCAATGTGGCCCTGGGCAAATCATTTCATCTCTACGAATTCATTTTCCTCAGGAACTTTACAAGATTGTTATAAGGCTCAAATGAGGTAAGACCAACTGAACCTCACTGGCATAGGAAACTTCCAGATGAGGAAGCTTTCTCTGTCATTTGAGACTGCAACTTTCTCTGCACCTTACCATCACAGAGAGTTGCAGTGAACATTGAGGTTAAGTGACTTGGTCAGTCACAAAGTCAGTACACATCAAAGAGGGAACTTGAACCCAGGTCGTCCTTGCTCTAAGGCCAGCTCTCTCTTCACTACAAAATAATATGTTTCACATGGTAGATAAAGATAGAAATAGGGACTGGATCTGCGAATTCATGGTTTTAGGAAATTCCCCTTACTAATTCAGGGCAGCACCTTCTCTGCAACTTATCATCTTACAGACTTGCCTGAAATACTGAGAGGTTTTATGTGACTTGCTCAGTGTCAAGGAGGGAAAGGAAGAGGAAGGGAGGGAGGGAGAGGGAAAGGAAGGAAGGAAGGAAGGAAGGAAAATATGAAAAGAGGGAGGAAGGAAGGGAAGAAGAGGGGGAAAAGAGAGTGAAAGGGAGGGACAGAAAGGGAGAGAGAGAACAAGAGATAAAGAGAGGAAGGAAGAAAGGGAAAAAAGGAAAGAATAAGAAAGGAAAGAAGGAGAGAGAGAAGAAGGAAGAGAAGGAGGGAAGGGATAAAGGAAGGAAGGTAGGATGGAGGTAGGAAGACAGAAAGGAAGGGAGATAAGAAGGAAAGGAGAGAGAAAGTGGGGAAGAAGGAAGGAAAGAACAAAGGAAAGAAGGAAGGAAGGAACATCTTGGTTTGAGTGCCACCTCTACATCTCACTAGTTGAATGACTCTTGGTAAGTTGCTTAACATGTCTAAGTTTTCTTCATCTAAGAATGATTTGTAGGACCTATAGAAAAGTGTGATTACAGAGAACATATGAGATAACATATGGAAAGCATTTTCCTACAAAGCATTTAATAATAATAAAAATTGCTCACATTTACAGAAACTAAAACCGACAGCTTGAAATCAGTTTTATTCTCTGAGTCCTCATCACAAAACTCTAAATTAGCCCAAGTAATAAGACAAAGTCCAATGATCAAAGACAAACTATAATAAAACAGAAGCAACCCAGTTAACTATACTGTCACTACTTAGCATTCTGTGGATGGATTTAAATTTTAAAAGACATCAGTATAATTACTTTAATCACTTATAAAATTAATAAAATCATTTTCTAGCTTCGAAGTAACTACCTTTGCCCCAGTTTGTCTATATAAGACAGCCAGCTTCCAAGATGTCTATAGAAGTTGTGGTGCAGTGGAAGGAGTCCTTGTTTGAAGCCCAGCTCAGCCTCTTACTAGTTGCAAGACCCTGGGCAAGTCATTTTATCTCTATGAACCTCAGTTTACTCATCAGAAAATTACTGTGAGAATAAGAATATTTCCAGTAGAATGCAAAGTATTTTAATTTTGTCTTTATACTCTCAAGCCCTAGCACAGTGCTTGTTTGTTGCATGAATGACTTTCCCTACCTCACCTTAAAGGGGTCCATGGACTTTAATGGAAGGAGATTATGTTACAATGTTTCCTTTACAATTACATGTATTTAATTTTTTTAATTGAAAACAATATACCAAAAATGGGAATCCATAGATTTCACCAGATTGCCAAAGGAATCCATGACACCAAAATCAGTTTAATCTTCACTATGTAAATGACGAACCTGAGGCTCAGAGGAGTAAATGACTTTTCCAAATTCATACAGATAGTAGCTAGAAATACCACTGGTATTTGAACCAGACCCTCCAACCAGAATTATAGCATTCTCTGCACTGCACCACACTGTCTCCCCAACCTTGCCATTGCCTGAATGTCTCCTAACAAATTAATTAGTCATAGGCAAAGGTGATTTAAGTATACCATATAAGCCTTAATCACAGACACAGAGAAGCAGGGCAAGTCTGTGTTCCATGGAGGACACCATCTGCTCTGCCTATCACCAAAACTGTAGCCAAGTATGTTGGGTTTCTCTAGGATTATAAATAACTAGTCCTTGGCAGTCCATTAGGTCTTTGTATTAGAAACTCATCATGTAACCTTTCACTGGAGGTCTTCCAGCATTTGGGTGGGTGGCCAATGGTTAAGGACCTCACAGACAGGATGCCTGCTTTGGTGAGGGTTGGACTGAATGTCATCAGAGATCTATCTACTCCAGCTCTGAGATTTTAGGAGTCCATGATACTTTTCAAGTCATAGAGCTCACTGCTGTAGAGAAATAAAAATGAAGTTCACTCACCAGGGGATAATGTTTCTAGGCAGAGAGTGTTTTTCCCTGTCAGTCATCACAGTCCATTGTCCACACAGTATAGCTGTATAGTGAGGAATGTCCTCTGAGAAGGATCATAGGACCAGAGATCTAGAACTGCTAGAAGGGGCCTCAGAGGTCATCTCCATGGACAGATAAAGAAATTGAGGCCCAGGGAGATTAAATGACTTGTCCAAAGTTAGACAGGGGATAAGTTATCAGGGGAAGGATTTTAACCAAGGTCTCCTGCCTTCAGAGCCAGGGCTTTTTCATGTTGTTGGTTGAATTGAAAGACATGAATGAGCTGGAGGACAGAAAGGGATAGCTAGTACCTACTATGTCCCAAGCACTGTGCTAACATGATTTACAAATATTATCTCATTTGATTTTCCCAACAATCCTTTGAGGCTTACAATTAAGGTAACAGAGGCAAACTTGCCCAGGGTCACACAACCAGTAAGTGTCTGGGGCTAGATTTTAACTCAGGTCATCCTTCAGGTCCGACGCTCTATGAAGACCAGAACTGAGCAAATGGGAAGGCCCAGTGAGGAAAAAATCCACAATTATGAATGTAACAATATGAGTAGAGGCAGTTGGAAGATACTGCAGAACAACAAAGAGATTTCAAGTGCAACCACAGTTGATTGCTGGTCTCAACAATCATCTGTGGCTTCCTCTCTATCATGTTTTGTGGTTCCAGGCTCCTGACAGCCAAGTGAGAAATTTAAGGTTAGACACAGATGAAAATGCAAGTGAGTCTGCATGCTATATTGCATCTGTGATTCTCTTCCAAGGCACATGGGAAATGTTCTTCAAAATTACCAGTGTGTCCTCTCTCCTCAAATTTATCAGTAGAAAAAGCCAAGAGTTAGTTGCCTGTACTGCATTTTGTGGGAAGGCCTGATTCTTTGTAATAGGCAGTCCATTTCCCATTCCTATGCCTTTACTCAGGCTATGGGTCATGATTTAGCATGTTCTATTTCTTTTTTAAAAATATTTTATTTTCCCCTAATTACATGCAAAAACAATTTTAAACATTCATTTTTTAAATTTTGAGCTCCAAATTCTCTCCCTCTCTCCCCTCTCTCTGAGATAAGCAATCTGATATAGGTTATGCATGTGCAATAATGCAAAATAATTCCATATTAGTCATTTTGTGCAAGAAAACTCAAAAAAGAGGGGGGGAAGGAAGGAAGCAAGGAAGGAAGGAAGGGAGGGAGGGAGGGAGGGAGGGAGGAAGGAAGGAAGGAAGGAAGGAAGGAAGGAAGGAAGGAAAGAAAGAAAGAAAGAAAGAAAGAAAGAAAAGTAAAAATAGTATGCTTCAGTCTGCATTCAGACAACATCAGTTCTTTCTCTGGAAGCAGATTGTATTTTCCATCCTAAGTTCTTTGGGATTGTCTTGGATCACTGTGTTGCTGAGAATAACTAAGTTAATCACAATTCTTCATTGCGCAATATTGCTGTTACTGTATACATTGTTCTCCTGGTTCTGCTCACTTTACTTTGAATCAGTTCATTTAAGTCCCAATTTTTCTGAAATCATCCTGCTTGTCATTTCTTATAACACAATAATGAAATACTCTACTTATTCCCTTTCACCTCTGAAAACCCCTGGTCCATCTTCAAGACTCATCTAAGGCATCACCTCTTACACAAGATCTTCCATGTCTTTCCAACTGTTAGTATTCTCCTTCAAAAAAATTATTTTGTTTTAATTTTGTTTAAATGTTTTATTGATAATATTATCCTTTTTCTCCTCAGATACTACAACCATCCCAGAGAAGGCCGTCATCATCTCATGCCTGGACTATTGGGATAGCCCTATAGTTGGTCTGCCAAACACAAATCTCTTTCCACTCCAGTCTATCTTCCACTCAGGTATCAAATTGATACTCCTAAAACCCAGGTCTTATCATTTCACATCCCTACCCAATAAGGTCTAATAGCTCCCTATCACCACCAAACATAAAATCCAATGTTTAGCATTTAAAGACCTTTAAAACCTGGCCCCTTCCTACTTTTCCAGTCTTCTTATACCTTATACACACACACACACACACACACACACACACACACACACACTCACACCCCATTGCTTTCATACATACTCACTCCTATAGTGACAGTAGCCTCATTGCTATTCCTTAAACAAGACTTTGGGCATGTTCACTGACTCTTCCTACACGCAGGGAATGCTCTCCTTCCTCATTTCCACTTTCTGGCATCCTTCAAGTACCAACTAAAAAACCTGTTTTCTACAGGAAACCTTTTCTGATCACCTTTATTTCTACCATATCTCCTCTGTGGATGACTTTCCATTTATGTAGCTTGTTGTAAATAGTTGTTTAAATGTTGACTGAACTCCCTGAAAAGAGAGGTTGTCTTCTGTCTGTCTTTGTATTCCCAGTGCTTCACACTGTGCCTACTACACAGTAGGTGTTTTCAAATGGTTATTGACTATTTAGCTGCGTGCATGTTGTATTCCTTCAGTAGAATATAAGCACCTTAAAGGAGAGGATTTTTCATTTTTTTGTCTGTATTTGTTTAATAAATGCTTGAGGAATTGTTCCCTACTACTGTCTGGGTGTCTTTTCTTTGCCAAAGGTAGTTACTCAGAATCACCTGAGGATCAGAGGGTAAATGTCAATCTAATCATAAATTTATAATATTGCTGAAAAATAAATTGCATTCATACCGTTAAAAGAGTACACTTGTGACTGTTTCAAAAAACCTGAGAAGTCTTATATGAATTGACACAGTGAAGTAAGCAGAACCAGAAGAACATTGTACACAGTAACAGCAACATTGTTACCATTCAGTGATTTCTGAGTCATGTTCAACTCTTCATGACCTCATTTGGGGTTTTCTTGGCAAAGATACTGGAGTGGTTTGCCTTTTCCTTTTCCAGTTCTTTGTGCAGAGGAGAAAACTGAGATAAACAGGGTTAAGTGACTTGCCCTGGGTCACACAGGTAGTAAGTGTTTGAGGCTGGATTTAAACTCAAGAGGAGTCTTCTTGACTCCAGGCCCAGCACTCTATATAATGATGATCAACTATGAAAGATTTAGTTACTCTGACAAACGCAATGATCCAAAATAATTTCAAAGGACTCTGATGAAAAATGCTCTTCACTTTAGGGAAAAAGAACTGGAAGAATTCTGAGTGCAGATAGGGTTTTTGTGTGTGTTTTCTTTTGCAAAATGGCTAATGTGGAAACATGTTTTGCCTCACTTCACATGAATAATTGATATATTATTTGACTTCTCAAGGGGTGGTGGAGACCCAGGTGAGAAGAAGAGAATTTGGAACTCAAAATTTTTTTAAAAATGAATGTTAAATTGCTTAATTTAATTAGGAAATATTTAATGAAATAAATAAAATATGTAAATATTTTAAAGTATACTTGGGAATCTAAACTTGAGTATTTCAACTTGCCTGGCTGGTAGTATGATTTGCCACCTTCAATGGAAAGAAGAGAGAATGTTGTATTTGGAGTAAAAAAAATAAAATAAAAACCTGGTTCAAAACCCAGATTTATAAACCCCAATAAGATTCATGTTATTTGCCATAAGCAGAGAATAAATATCCCAACTATTCTAGGTTAAAACACACACAAATCGGTGACTTGACATCCACTTTCTTCTTGACTGAAATTTTGGGGATAGATAAGAGGAAGGAGTGGGCTAGATACACCATCAAGGTCAGTCATACGGTCAGCTGTGACTAGTCACAGAAGGTGGTGTCATGATTCACTTTATACCCAACATACTCAATTCTGATACTGGAGGAGAGTATGGAACTTGTGATAACAAGGTTATTCTCCTGTTTGGTGAAATTGGCAACAACAAAGGAGATAGAAGTAATGCTGAAGGACAGAAAGAGGTGACAGATGTCACCAGGTGATCAAAATAAGAAAATGAAATAGAATCTGATCATCAAGCCAGCAGAGGCCATTTCCAGGGCAGTAGACAGGAAAGGTTCTGTACACAGAGGGAGAAAGTAGGGGAAAGAGGAAGAATCACAGGATTAGCCCTAGGGGCTGGCAATGACTGTGTTGCTCCCCTCCCCAGTGGAGATCCTAGAAAATGAGAGAGAGGAAGAGAGAGAGACAGACAGACAGATAGACAGAGACAGAGACAGAGAGAGAGACAGAGACAGAGAGAGATCGATCACTGGGAACTGAAAACAATTGGAGGTGGGGAGGAGAGGGAGCATCAATGAAATATTTTTCTTTTCTTTCCTTTTTTTGTTTTTAAGAAAATAAAGTAGAGAGACATTACCAGAGAGAACTCAACAAAATTAACTGAATCTTTGCCAGAATATGCTAACAAGAGTCCAAAAATCAGAGTTCAAACTGTAGCATATAGGTTCATGGGTCTAGAGCTCAAGTGTGCCTCTGGGACTGTTTAATCTACTGTACCATTTTATAGATGAGGAAACTGAGGCCCAGGAAGGTTAACTAGGTTGGTTACAGTCACAAAGGCATTAAGAGGCAGAGGTGCTATGTATAGCCTATATCAGATTGCATGGGGTCTTGGGGAGGTGGGTGGAGAGGGAAGGAGAAAAAATATTTTGGCTCAAAATCTTATAAAAGCGAATGTTGAAAATTATCTTTATTTGTAATTAGAAAAAATAAAATACTATTAAGGAAATGAAAGAGTCAGAGGTGGGATTTGAACCCAAGTCCTCTGGTCCCTTATCCAATGCTTTGGCCACTGCTGTTTTCTACCCTTATGATCTTGGACAAGTCATTTCCCTTCTTTGTACTTCAATTTTCTCATCTTAAACTGCGGGGGATAAACTAAATAATCTACAAGATTCCTTCTTGCTTTAAATCTATAATATTAAGATGTAATGGGAGAGAACATTCTACTGACTGAGGGATCCCTGGCGCATATAAACACACCTGACTTGAGCAGGCAAAATGAAAAGTGACTTTTCATATTATGGACAGAATCTAGTTTTGATCAATGCACTTACATCTGCTCATTCTCTGGAATGAGATTTTTCCCCCTAAACTTAGCCCAAACTGATTGTATTCTGTAGACCCTGTATGTAACAAATCCTGTTTAATAAAAAAATCCTATGTAACAAATGAGTGCATTTAGCATTTGGTCTATTTACTGAAGATGGCATCTTTTAGGGGAAGTGTCTCTGTATAATACCTGTATCTCATTACTTGCGTAATACTAGTCATTCTTAACAGAAACAGACATGATTTTTAAAATTGCTAGAGAAGGAAGGCAAAGTCTTCCACTTCCACCACTTTTTGTACCCAAATTTCAATGAGAGAAGTGTAAGCATGCATGGCAGGTTTAGGACAGGCCCCTGGTGAGTAGTAAATCCAGTTTCTCTCTGGCCCCATCATGCCAATGGCTCAGTCCTCACTTTGGCTAGAGTTCAGAAATGTGCTCCTGCCAGACAGATTTATTCTTTTTAAAAGGTCAGATAGTTATTGCCATTGAAATTATACATCTAGCAGGTGTAAATAGTCCCTGAATCCTGCATGAGCTTTTCCCCACTCTGGAGAGGGGTATCCAGGGAAGTATATTCTTTCCAAATACTTTGTCTCTAGGCCAAGCATTTAAATTGTCTAGCTAATTGGTGATACCAGGGTACACAAAAGCTGCAGGGTCAGAATTGCTCAGTCTAAAGTCTTGCCTTTATCACCTTCTATCCCTCAGGTCAAAGCAGAGGCCAGTCTTCTAGCTCCCTGGGGTTCTGGGAGGAACAAACCAGCCTTTCTTTCTTCCCTACTTCCTTCTACCTGTGCAAGCTTTTGCTGCACATACCTCAACAGAAGAAGAATTAGAAGGAAAAAAGAGAAGACAGTAAAAGGAAACTAGAAATGGAGCACAGCTCCACAGATACAACTTGAAAATTAGTGTTTTCAAAAGCCTTGTGACCTTGGCCAAGTCACTCTCCAGGTGTCAGTATTCTTGACAGTAAGAATGAGCACATTGTACAAATGAGCCTCTGAAGTCCTTTCCATCTCCAAATCTGCCATAAGATGAAGTGAAAAATGAAGGAAAATTTTGCCAGGCAAGACATTTGATGTGACCCCAACAGAGGTTCTACAAAAAACTCCATTTTTGTAAGATGCCCTGAAAGGAAACCATAGAGCTACAGCTGAAATAGAATTTTCTGATTTTTTGAGGCAATCAGAATTAAGAGACTTGCCTAGATCACACAGTTAGTAAGTGTTGAAGTCACATTTGAACTCAGGTCCACCCCACTCCAGGGCTGGCGTTATATCCACTGTGCTACTTAACTAACTACTCCTGACAGGGATTTTAGAAAACACTTAACAAAAGGTTTTTATTTTATTTTATTGTAACATGGGAGAGTCTAGGGGAGCCAATGGACCCCATCTCAGAATAAAATCTTTAAGTAATCAAAGGAAATGCTAAATTTCAGTTAGAAGATAGTGAAAATTAAATTGTATTTTTCCCCTTTAAGCTCACAGACATGAGATATGTCCTTGGGGTGGGAACCCATGATCTAACGCAACAGACTTGGAGTCAGGAAAACCTTAGCTCAAATCCCTCATCAGACCCTTCCTAGATACAGGACCATAGGTAAGGTAAATCCCCTCATCACTTTGGGTCTCCATTTCTTTACCTGAAAACTGGGATGGCAATAGCACCTACCCCACAGGATCATCATAAGGATCAAATGAAATAATAAAGTATCATATAAATATTAGCTCTTACCAGCAGTAAACCTAAGCCAGAGCTTATACAATTTGCCCAAGGTCACATGATTATTAAGAATCAGACCTGAGATTTGAACATGGATCCTCTCACTCCAAATATAACATTCTTGCCATTGAACCACAACGTAGCAGAAATCAGGATTCTTTATTTGAGGAAAGTGATATCATTTCAATGGCATCAAGAAGGCATTTTTATAGTCCCAAAAGGCATTCACAGGGTCTAAGCCCCCATGTTCCTCTAAAAAACTTAAAAAGAAATGTATCCACGTATTTTAAAAACTTCTAATGCATCTGATCAGCCCCATCAAGAAAAGTATGGTTCTCAGTTTATGGCTGAACCCGTCAGCAACAAAGAGGAAGTGAGGAAGTGATAGGATAACTCAGACAGCCAACTGCTCAGCTGGCATCTGTACAAACTTTCTGGCACTTGGGAGGAGAGAGGGGAGATATCAGAAGGAAGCAAGAGAATGGATTAGAAATAACGTGTGCCTCCTTGGGGAAGCCAAGCAGGGAGGCCAAAGGGTGTGTAAACCAAAGGGGAAGAGCTACTCCCCTTGAGTGGTGAAGGTACAAGGGGCTCCTCCTTAACCCTCTGAGTAAAGTTGGCATTGCCACCACCCTACTCCCCATATGCTTGGGAAAAGAGTGTTTTTATTGTTCTGTCCCTGGCTCTTAACCACGTGCCATCATTCTGCCAATACCTTTATCAAATGGGCAACATCTCTCCTTGTACAAATAGCTTAGAGAGTACAGCACAGCTGGTGGCAGTGCCAGGCCACTTGGCTGATAGTCCCCATAAGACATTGGGATCCTGAATGAGTCCATGACTCCTCAGGAGGGCTGGGACCAGCTGCCACTGGAGCAACCTGCCTCTGCCATCTGCTGCCAAGCTCACAAAACCCGCGGCAGAGGCAGTAACGGGCCAGAGTTCATGCTACCTCCAATGCTCTGACCGACTGGAAAGGCTTCAGAAAATCCTTTGGTCTGATTCAGCATAGTACCCTTCAGGGATCCTCCGGGGAGCAGTGAGGCCCAAACAGACAACTCACCTAGAAAGGTGAACTAGAACTATGGGAAAGAGAACAGGCCCAGGTGAACGTCAACCCCCAGAACCTGAAATTTCCTTCTCTCTGCTGACCAGCACCCCATTATTCCTTCAAAATCCTGCTTTTTAAACATTTCTGGGAAGCTTTCCCTGACTAACCCACACTGACACTGGTTGTGAGTCATATTGAACCTCCATCCTTGGACACCAAAGCCAATGTGCTGTGATAGAACCACCCTGCCCTTTACATCTTGGATGTGTCCCTTCCACCCTCTTTCTGCTACCATGGCAATATTTCAGGCAGTCCACATACAGACCCCTCAATACCTCCTCCCTGAACTATGGCAGCAGCCTACTAAAGGATGCTTGCTCTTTCATTCTTTCTCCCCTTCTAATCAATGCATCCTTCAGCTTGCTGAGAAAATATCCTTTTGTACTCATAGAAATGCTATTCATCTGCTCAACAAATCTGCAAAAGGCTCCCTAAAGAAGCAATTATTCTACATAACAGATAGTGTGCTGGCTGGACATGGTGCTAAAAAGACAAGGGATCTAGTCTTGCCTTGGATACTTATTAGGTATGTCACTCTGGGAATGCTGCTTAGCCTCTCTGTCTCAGTTTTCCTTATCTGTAATATGGATATAATCATAGTAGCCACTTCACAGCATTATGGGGATCAAATGAGACAGTATGTACAAATCACTTTGCAAAGCTGAAAGTTCTAAATAAATCTCAGCTGTTGGTATTACTACCTAACAAATGAAATTTAAATCCCACACCACTGTTGTCAGTTTTGTTCAGTCATTTCAGTTGTGTCTGACTTCATAACCACATTTGGGGTTTTCTTGGCAAAGATGCCAGAGTGATTTGCCATTTCTTTCTCCAACTTATTTTACAGTGAGGAAACTTAGGCAAATTGGCTTGTGCAGGGTCACACAGCTAGTAAGTGTTTGAGGTCAGATTTGAACAGGAGTCACGAACATGACTCACTCTCACAAACGTGACATACACTCGAGAACATGAGTCCTTTTGATTTCAGATCTGGCATTCTATCCAATCTGCCACCTAGCTGCTTTTCTATATCATACTCTAGATAGAATAACTCTTTGCTCCAACCCTCAGAATATGTGTTATGTTTCCTCATGCCCCAATGCCTTCACTTTTGCCCCAACTGAAATGTCACCATCTCCAGGAAGTGCTCCATGATCCTCCTTCCTGGATTAGACCTCACACATCACTTTGTTTCTGAACAAGAAGAGAGAGCAGGTCTCAGGGTCAGGGAGTTGGTGTGGATGCTGTTATTTAGTCATAGGTAACTCTTTGTCACCCTATATGGGATTTTATTGGCAAAGGTACTGAGTAGTTTTCCATTGCCTTTACCAGTAGATTAAGGAAAACGGAGGTTAAGTGACTTGCTCAGGGTCACACAACTAGTAACTGTCTGAGACTAGATTTGAACTCAGGTCTTCCTGACTTCAGGCCCAGTGCTCCATCCACTGAATCATCTAACTTTCTCTGTGTCAGGAAAACCTGAATTCAAGTCTTTCCTCTGGTATGTATGTGCTGTGTCACTCTGGGCAAATCTATTAACTTCTCAGGGCTCTAGGCAACTCTGTAAAGCTCATAGTTAGATAGAAGATACTACCTTGCTTTCGTGGTGAAGTACCTTACCTGGAACAGTCTATAATGAAATAATAAGCCCAGTCTGGGCCTGTAAACTCCTCGAGGCTCGGGGCTATATCCTAATCTAAACTTTTTTTGTCTTTCTAGCACTTGGCATACTCTATAGCACACAGCAGATACTTTCAAAATATTTGTTTCATTGTAATATTTTCACATTTTTAATTGCTTGTGTGTTGCTTTTGAAAAACTTATGTTTATCTTTTCCACTGATGGATAGCACAGGTTCTATGAACTCTAGCTCCTTTATATTGGTCCCTTCTCCACCTCACTTCCACTGCCATAGAGCATCACACGCAGTTTAAACAATGGGATAAATGGACTTGTTAACAGACTCTGGGGAGCTCTGTGGTTTTCAAGTTTTGCAATAAACAGGGTGGCTGCCATGGAGTTTGGTCCCTACACACAAGAAGGAAGAAGAATCATGATCATCCTAAGGTTTCTCAGTGGCATTTGGCTACAATAGTCTCTGCACTAATTAAAGGAGTTTGGAAGCTAGAGAAGGAACCCCAGGTCAAAGACAGTGATTCCTGGAAAAAAAGGAGGAAAATTGGTGGAAACAATTCTAAGCTTCTTCTCACCCAGCAGGTCTGCTCTAATTATCGTCTACTCTGCCCTTGCCCACCCTAGTCTGAATCCTTAGGAAGAAGGCCATTAGTGTCTGGACTGTTGGTATCAACAACCCTCACTCTCATACCTCCCCCCATCTGCTCAGAACCCTCACTTCCATCCTCCCAAAGCTTCAGGGCCTGGCTAGGGAGAGAGAACCGATTTAAATACGACCCAGACAACCCAGAAATCATCTATCAGGAGAAGGATATTTTGGGTCTCCTCCAAGATGACCCTTAAAACACCCCCTGAGGTTCAGTTTGCATTAACAGCTGGCTGTGCTGAGCTTGCCTCAGAAATGGATCTGCTCCATCAGCTGACTCTCCTCCTGTCCCAGAGTTACCCTAACAGCCTGTCGGGTAGAAAAAAGAGAGGACCAAATATTGAGTAGCCCATATGATTTTCTTCTCCTACATTCCCCCAGGCTCTACTGGAAACATTTGCAGAAGCGGCTTTCTCTATCTCTACTCCATCCCCCAAGCACAGAGAGAAGACTTAAAAGTCGGGAGTTCCTTCAATCCCTTCATGTCTCCTGGCTCAGACCAAAGCATCTGTTCTCTAACATCAAACAGACTACAGCATCCCTTTGGGATAATGCTGATCACAGCATATTCAAGGGTCAAGTATGATGCACCTTCTCCAAGTTATCAGTTTTACTACTATAAGACACCTACACCTAAGGAGTAGGTACCACACAAGACACAAGACAGCATCAGCAGAGGAAGGGATAGGGTACAACACACATTCCAAAGACCATCCCAGACTTTGTCAGTGGCCTTTGACCACAATAGTCTCTGCACTAATTAAAGGAGGTTGGAAACTAAAGAAAGAAGCCCAGGTCAATGCAGATCTGCATCTCTGAGTTAGAGATTCCCATCCTCCTTCCCAGCCTCCTTTGCTATTTAAACTATCACAGATACACACTTGAAGACCTCCTCTTCAATCCCATTACTGAAGAATTTACATGCATAATAAAAAGCTGCTGTCCTGACACTAATCTTTGAAAAATTTTACATTTGTATTAATTTTACTTCCTAGGTTTTTAATTGAAGGGAGTATATTCCATCACAGGGGAAATAAAATCTGAGTTCATCTATCCAAGGGCCATGTGGCTTCATTAGAAATTACATTAGCTCCTCATTAAGCAACAATAATAAAGTAGTGTTGGAATCAATAAAAAATACATTGCCCTAAGGTGTAGATTAGCGTGATTCAATTATACTCTTATATGACCAAGCACTAGCAGCATCAATGCTAATAAAAAGGCAGTGAGATACATGCAGACCTAATGCTTCTTCATTCTCATTCACAGAAACATGGCCCCTGATTACAATGGCATAAAAGCAGATCACATCCTGGAAGCCACACTTGTCTCTATCAGGGTCATTTGTGATAAGAAAAACTGGTTCACATTTCTGGGAGGTAGGAAGATGTGGGAGATGTCAGGGAGCCACTATAACACCATTGGTTCACAGGTCAAGAACTAAAAGGGACCTTGAAGACCAGAGTCTAACACTCTCATTTTACAGATGAGGAAACTGAGACCTAGGCAAGTTACCTTAGTAACAAGGTCATATGTTACTAAGTGGCAGAGCTAAGATCTGGACACAAATCCTTCGACTCTAAAACTTATGTCCTTTCTCCACTGTCTCCATCTCAGAGAGTTCGATAGCCTCTACAGGGTCTAACTAGGATTATAGTTGACATTCTAGCCAATCAGGTAAAAAATGAAAATCTTAGAAACCCAGCTTTGACCCCTACCCTGATATAAGATTTTCAACTTAGAGGAAAACCTGTGCATCAACTCCAAGATGTTCTTCTGAACGGGGTTCTGCCCTGAGCTGGGGTGTTACATAGAAATCTTTGGGTATTACCTATAATATAAGTACCATTCTCAGGATACCACTCATTATAAGTAGTATCTTAATCCAGAATTGGGGGTAGAAGTTGGTGGGGACAATAGTTAAAAAATATACCTTTGGTAACAGAGATGGATAGAGGTAAAAGACCTAAATATAATGCTTAATACTTCCTAACATATTCCCAAAGTCTCCTTTTAAGGGATTCTGCACAGTTTCCAAGGGTTAATAATATATACAATATGGGTGGTGACAACTGTTGGATTGCTGATTGGGATGCCCCCCTACCTAGGTTCCCAGGTTAAACTCCATGACAGTATAGTAATGTCATGAATGTCATTCCTACTTTAAGTAATGTAAGAAAAAATGGCAAAGGAAAATGAACAACTTACCTGGGTCTCTGCTAGGCTGTAGGGCAGGGCTAGTTGAGCCTGGACAAAAATTAAAGAAAAGGAACAAATAAAATGGTTAGTTTTCCAATTAAAATAATGTCTTCAAGTTTTGCTGCCTTTCTTAGAAATAATAACTACATTACTCATCTAACAATCTGCCTGGGGAGTTTCCATGAAATCTGAAGGAGGGTCTAGTTAACTTATTATTTACTGAAATTAGTGGCAGTGTGAAAAGATTTTTCTGTCAGTTTTCCTCATTTTTAAAATGAGCATTTGGATTCAAAACAAATCTTTGATTTAGGGAACTTATACACCATTGAATTCAAACCCTTCCATTTTACAGATGAGGGCACTAAAACAAAGAAAGGTTATGTGACTTACCCAAGGTTCCACAGCTAATAATATTGATTCTTAAGTCCAGCAACCTACCCAATACTCTCTGTTGCCTCTAGCCTTTGGTGAACTATTAGTATCCTCCACTGGAACCTCAATAGTGAGGCACCATATCTCCTCAATGACTCAATGACTTCTAATGCCTTTTCTTGCTCTAAATCTATGCTCCTATAAGTCAACATCCCCATACACTCACAGAGAGCTAAAACGTTCATGAGCAATGACACAATTTACAAATGTCTTATAGCAGTATCTCAGATGACTGAGGGATTGGGGGATGAACCCGGAATAGAGAACTTCCAAGGGCTCCTCTAGCTCTAAAGCTATGACCCTGTAACATTAGGTCATCTTGGAGAGAAAAAAATTTTAATCCTTTCCTAATTATCTGAAGGAAGATGGAACTTTTCTCAAGCCTTCTCCCATTCTTTCTTTCTTTTAAAAAAATTTTTTTAAAGGTCAAAGATGTTTGAATGAGGGGAATCAAGTCAGACAGGAGTCCCTTGTCTGGGACTTGGGGGGAGAAAGGAATAAGTGGTAAAATATTGTTAATAACCTGGTTGGTATATATACCTGATAATGATTTTAATTAGTCACTAGCCATAAATAGAGAAAAGTTATTTGCGGTGTAACTCTATAATGCCATGAATAAAATTTTGGGATGGAGAATGTCCAAAAAGAAAATGGATGAATTTCAAGGCAAGGACAGAACTTACTTATTAAAGTTTTAGCCCAGAAGCAGTTCAGATGCCAGCTAAGTCAGTTTAATGTTTTTAATAGATTCTTTCCTTTAAAAGAAATGGAGTCTAGAGGAAATTATAAAAGACAGATAACTTTGATTTTAGGAACCTGAAAATTTTTACACAAACAGAATTAATGTATCTAGGATAATAAGGTAAATGGTCAAATGAGGGTTAAAAAAGCTTCATATTGAATTTTTCTGATAAGAGTTTAGTATCCAAAGTAAATAAACAATCGAGAGATACAAAGATACACAGACACTTGTATGTGTATATAATCCATTCCTCAATAGATAAGTGGTTAAAAGAACTTCATACTATTAACAGCCATATGAAAGAATGCTCCAAATCACTAATAAAAAGAAATGCAAATTAAAACAACCTCATATCTTATAAATTTTATCAAAGATGATAAAAGATAGGAATATCAAATGTTTGGGGGAGGCGGGTTGTAGAAATGTATGCTCACCAGTACATTGCTAGTTGGAGCTGTGAATCAATACAACTATTCTGGAAAAACAATTTGGAGTTATGCAAATAAAGTGATGAAAATATCCCATACTGTTTGACCCAGAGATTGCATTTACTAGGCTTCTAACCTAAGGAGGTTATATATATATAAATATATATATATATATATATATATAAAGCAGTTCCTCATATACACTAAAATATTTATAGCAGCATTTTTGTTAAAGAAATAATTGAAAACAAAGTAGTTGCTCATCATATGAGGAATAGCTAACCAAATTATGGTACATAAATGTAATGGAATATTACAATGCTGGAAGAAATGATGAATGTGATGGAAAAAGATATATGAAGAAATCGACAAAAACTGATGATACAAAGATATACACATTATAACAAAGCAAATGGAAAGACTTACAAACCCAATTAAAAAAATGAATGTAGCAAAATTTCAAAGGACAAGCCTGGCTCTCAGGAAGACGTATCAGAAGACCCTCCGTATCTCTTTGCAGCGATGGGAGGTCCACAAGTACGGGTTGCATATATTTGTGCATTACACATATTTTCAGATTTTTTCCATTTATTAACTGGTTGTAACATTTTCCCTTTCTACGTTTTCTTTTTCTTTGTTTTTAAAACATTGTAAGATGGTTCTCTGGGAGTAGGAAAAGGAGGGTAGGAGAAATAATGTGATACAAAAAATAAAACATCAATAAAATTGATTTTTATTAAAAAGAGTAGAATGACTCCATGGTTAACTCAAAGGAATGAATTGCTAATAGTAGAATTTCAGGTATCAGTAGGGGAAGTTTAGAGACAGAACTATCTCTTCCAGTCATATGAAGGAGGGAGTTTCCTTTTCTGTTCTAGGCACTATTCTTGCTAAATATTCTGCTGCGTTTATAAAATAGATAAACACATGTTGCACAAGAAACTATGTGCTGCTTGGCAGTTGTTTCCAAGAATGTCCCAATAAAAATAGGATGAAAAATTTTTTTAACAAAGGGATAGAGTCTCCAAGTTAATGTCTTCTTTAAGGACCCATAACTAAAATGGCTGGGATGGAACAGCATTTAACAGGTGCCAAAAATTCTCTTTGCTACAGCTCAGATTTGAAGTGGGCATAGGTACTACTGAGTTAGAGCCCTGAAGACACAGCTGGGAAAGGAGGTGGCACATGCTGCTCCAGGTGCCCGTGGAGATGATGGCTTTAAGTTGCAGTAATAGCTTAAGCCTAACAGCAGAGTTCACACAGTGCTATGCACATAGCAAGAGCTCAATAAATACTTGCTGAATGAATGATTTCACTTTCAATTTCTGCCAAAGAGCCTGTTAAACTCAAGTAAATCTAGTGATTTCCTAATCACAAGGCATCAACTTTCCCATTTGTTAGGAGGGAATGAGATGACTTAAGTAGATGTGTTTTGAAGCTTGGAGGATAAACAATTTTTTTAAATTGGCAGAATACGGAGCTCTTTCTGCTCCCTGCACAGCTACTTTGCTCAGCCCCTATTCTATATATGGGGCTATTGTTCAGTCTCTCCCTTTATGCCTATGAAAAATAGACATTAAATATAATTGTCTATATGACCATTGTCAATGCTGGGCAAGACCATGTAAAGAAATGCCAAGACCTGATTGGCCCTGAGGAAGGGTCTTAGAGATAACCATTTTGTTAACAGGAAATACAGCCCAGAAATACTAGCCCTTCTCTACTACTTCTAGAAATAGTCTACTAGTTCCCTGTAGCTGAACTTACTACAGAGATCATTCCTCTCAAAGGAGGATGCCCCTTCCCTTACATAAATCTAATGTGAGGTTCTTCCACCCCTCTCAGTCCCAGATTCCCAAGCTGCATCATACCTAACATTTACTTTCCTTCAGTTCCCTCTCCTCTATCTCTTGGTCTCACAAAATTAGAAGGCAACTAGGTGATTCACTTAATAGAACATTGAATCTGGAGTGAAGAAGACTTGAGTTCAAACTGTGCCTCAGACTCTTATTATCTGTATGACCCTTTCCAAGTCACTTAACCTCTCTCACCCTCAAATAAGGAAAGGATTTGAACTCACTGTCTCTAAGGTCCCTTCCAGCTCTCAATCTATGATCCTATGAAATAGCCTTCTGAGTCTATCTAGAATGTCATATTCCTTCATCAAATAGTTATTTCAGAAGACGATCAACGTGCATCAACAAGCACTCATGAAGCCCCTGTTACACCATAGATGCTGAGGTTACAAAGTAAAAAATCAACAGACCCTGTCACTAGATAAGGACAGGGAGTCACCAGATCTTTCATTGGATCAACAAGCACTTTTCAAATACCTACCATGTGCCAGGCACCATTTTAAGCCCTGGGGATACAAAGGCAAAAAGAAAATTGTCTCTGTCTCAAGAAGTTTGCCTTCTATGAGGCGTCAGGGGGAAGTCAACATATACACAATGACCAGATTTTTAAAAATTACAAAGTAAACACCAGATCAGTTAGGGAAGGGGTGTTAGCATCGTGGATGATCAGGAAAGATCTTCCACAGGAGAAGACACTTGAACTGAACTTTGAGAAGGTTAAAAGTCTAAGAGCTGGAAATTAGGACTAACTATATTCCAGACATGAGGAATGGCCCGTGCAAAGACACAAAGGTAGGAAATAGAATTTCATGAATAAGAGGCAAAAGAGGCAGCCATTTTGGCTAGATTATAGTGTATGTGAAGAAGTGTAATGCTTCAAGAATTTGAAAATATAAGTGAGACCCATATTGTATAGATCTTTAGATGCCAAACGGTGAAGTTAGTATTTGATCCTAGAAGCAATAGGGAGCCACTAGATATTTTTGAGCAGAGGGGGTGGCATAGTCAAACCTATGATTTAGGAATATCATTTTAGTGTTCACTTGGTCAATACACTTACTAAAGTGTGAATATCATATGTGCAGATGTGGAAATAATGGCTTGGACAGCAGAGTCTAGAGGTACTGATTAGAAGATTATTTCAGTGAGCAAGAGGTTATGTGGACCTGAACTAGGGTGGCTGGGGCATTGGCAGAAACAAAGAGACATCTGCAAAGGATGTTGTAGAAATAGAACCAACCAGACTTTGAAGTTGATTGGACAGGAGAGGAAGGTATAATGAGAAATTGACCTTGACTCTGGAGTTGTAGTCATATGACTGGAAGGATCATGGTGCTGTTGTTGGAGAGAAAAGGGAAGCATTTTAGAGAGAAGAGAAGGAATTCTGATCTGCAAATGTTGAGTTTGAAATCATCTGTTGCCCTACTATTCTTCCTTATAAAGAAACCTGGTTACATCACTTTTCTGCTCAAAATCATGCAATGGTTCCTTATTGTCCAAGAAGTAAAGTTGAGACTGGAATTTGAGTCCTTTCACCACCTGGCACCACCATCCTTTTCATCTTTATCTCTTACCCCCTTCCATATATTCTATGTTATAACCAATATGAACTATTTACCCATGAGGGCAAACACCATATCTTATCTAAACTTTGTATTTTTTCAGCCCTAAGCTTCATTTAGCTGAATTGTTTAATTGAGAGCAACTTACAAGGGTTCATGTAACATCCCAATAAAACTCAGATTAACATTAAATGAAACTGTAACTCCACACTGCCAAGGTATCTGTTATTATAAGCAGATAGGGTAGGGAATGCAAGCTGCTGCAACAAAAAGAAGAAAACTTTACAAAACCAGATTGTGTTGGACAAATGGTCAATTCCGTAGCAATTCTTGAACTTTAGGTGCTTAATTTTGTTTAGATTGCCCCTAGCTTTGAATCACCACTTGTCATTTGGTTTTCCTACCTGCTGCAGATTTTGCATCTCAGTTCTCACACTTTGCTGTTATCCCTGGTGTCAAGAAGGGATTATCTAATCCAACTGTATATTACTGGACATTAGTAGGATATGACAATGATTTGCCTTATGGGTAATTTAATCTCCAAGAATGTAGAAGAAATAATAGAAATAAACCTGTTATCTTTTATGATTCTGGCCAGTAGAGAGGAACTGGTTGGTGAAGTAGAAATGTCAAAAAGCTTAGGCAGCTCTAAGCATCTGAGGAATTAACACAGATATGGGAACTTGGGGTGTACTGAACACATTACAACATTCTCTATCTATTATCAGGTTAGAAACAATTTAGAATTGGGATAGAGTCCTATGATCTGAGATTCCAATGGGGAAATTAGCCCAAGATGAGAAGCTTTCAAGAATGGAAGTTTGATGATACTGATTTAAATTATTCCAATGAGGAAGAAAAGGGAGAGTTATCTAAAGAGACTAAGGTAGTATGTACAGAAGGAATTCATCTGAAAAGCTTGGACTTTTAAAAAGTGAAGAGATGAAAGTGAAATTGGGTACCTAAGGACAAATACAAAATGGCAGCATGACATTGAAATAGTAGGTTAAAGAAAACTAAAACTGTCTGAAGTGACACTTGTAATAAATGCTAAAGATGATGACTTTTAGTCATTATTGTAGGAAAGAGAAGAGGAACAATAGAGAAGGTACTGAATCCTTGCTTAGAATAGATAGAATATGATAAGAGATAATAAAGAGAGAGGAGAATTACCCAACATTCATTTTTCTTCCATTTTCTCCAAGAATGAGAATGCCTTTTTGTGTGGAAATGAACAAAAGTTATAGAAACCTAGAACTAAAAAATAAATGAGGATATGCTAAGAAAGTATCTCATCGCTTCAATTAGTCTAAATAATCTGGTCTAAAAGACTTAAACAACATTCCAAGATAATGAAAGGATTTGGTGATCACTGGGGAAATAGAGATAATGCCACATTCACAGAGAAGGGTTTACAAAAATGCAAGAAGAGGGATACTTTGGACTACAGACCAATGAGCTGGTGTTGAGTCCTGATAAAATTCTCAAATTGACCATTAAAGAGTTAGTACTGAGGAGAAGAAATGTACCTTCTCCTGGCTCTGCTCTTTACTACCTAGACTTCTATACCATTACCCTGCAGCCTTCCTAGCCTGGAAGACCCCTTTACCCTATTTTGATTGGTGCATTCCTCTTCAGAATACCTGTTTGAGACAGTATCCAAGTCACCCATGCTCAATTTTCACTCCTCTCTCCCAGCTACCCTGCCCCTGTTAACTTTTCTTTCTCATTCCTTCTCCCCACTACTTTTTAGCATTTTTCTCATGTTTTGTCTTCCCTCATTTGACTATAAGCTATTTAAGGATAGGGATTATCTTCTGCTTATATTTACAATCCTAGTATTTAATAAATGGGCCTGGTACATAAATGTTTTGTCAATTTACTTAGACCTGCATAAATTCATTACCCAAGACTGATCTCACTTCCTTTTTTGGATAGGTTTACTAGACTGGTAAATCAGAAAAAGTCATAAAGACAGCATATATATATATATATATATATATATATATATATATATATATATATACATATATATGGATTTCAATAAGACATTTGGCAAAATTTCTCATGAAACTCAACTATAGGTTGCATGCTAAATAATAATAATATAGTTAATGAGTTCCAAACTGATTGATCTACTAGACCCAAAGAGTGTTGATTAATAAATGAATGTCAACTTGATGCTCTAGGGGAAGATTCCTAAAGTCTATCTTGGATCCATTCTGCTCAATAATTTAACCAATGACTTGAATGAAGAGATAGATGACATACTTATCAAATCTTCAGATAAGATGAATGTGGGAGCCTACTAGATGAGACAATAAGGATTCTAAAAGTTCTTGACAGATTAGAATAAAGAGTTGAAGCTATTAAAATGAAATTAAATAAGGATCAATGTAAAATCCTGATAGAGGTTCAAAAAATCAACTGTGCAAATACTAAACAGGGGAGATATGTCAACAAAATGGTCCAGTGAGAGGTAGAAGTGAAAAAATTAATGTGATCTTAGGCTACATTAGCAGAAATACAGCATTCAGAGCAAGGGAAGTAATTGATCTGCTTTCCCCCATACCCCCTGTTCAGACCACTTGGGATCAAAAATTTAGGATGGAAAAGGACCTCGGAGGCCATTTACCTCAACCTCCTCCTTTTATAAGAAGGAGAAATGTAGGTCCAGAGAGATCAAAGGCTTTCCCAATGACTCACGGGTAATAAATGTTAGAGGCAAAATCTGAATCAAGACTACAGTGACACTCTTCTTTTCATTACAACACACAGTCTAACATTTGGAATGTTATGTTCAGTCAAAGTTCTACATTTTTGAAGGGACATAGACAAACAGGAGTGAGTCCAGAGAAGAATGACATAGTTGGTGAGGAGACTGAACATCACAATATGAAAATCAACTAAGGGAAATGACTTAATCTTTGTTATTCCAATCTTGCAGTAAATTAATTGAAATTTATTAAGCATACATCATGTGCAGAGCATTATACTAAAAGTGCTAGATATAGAAAAGCAAAAAAAATTTCTGCTTTCAAGAAACTTCTGTTTTAATGAGGGAGACAATAAATACACAAAGGAGGTTTCAGCAGCAAACCACATAGGAAGGTCCTAAGGGTACAGAGACAAAGCAGATGCAAAGGTACTTTTTTTCCAATATTGTCTCTACTAATAAAATAATTCTTTTTTCTTATTTAGAACCACATGACAGTTCCAAGGGCTTTGGCATCAAGAAATATCTTTTCTGAGTCTTCAGAAGCTGTGGATGCTAAGGGAAAAAAAAAACAAAGAGGGACAAGGCAGAACACTTCAAATCATAAAATCATAGAATTTTGGGACTGGAAGGGAAACTGAGACCCATAGAGTTAGAATAACTTGTCCAAGGTTGCACTAATAGACAGAATTAGAACTGAAACTAGAACCCAGAGATCCATAAGGTTATATGCTATGAAAGAGATATTGCATTGTTTTGTCTGACCCTAGAGGAAAGAACTAGAAACAAATGGGTCTGAGTTATATGGAGGCAAATTCAGTCTCGATATAGCAAAGGATAAGTGATATCATCCATGTCCTCTACGCATCCATGTCCTTCTCTTTCTATGTGAATCTGCTCCTCATATTAGAAAACTTCCTTTGAATTTCAAATATTTCATGGAGATCAGTGTTGTCCGTCTCTTATCCTTTGTTCTGGATTCATGCCCAAGCCACCTCCTTTTCCAGATGTACATGTTCTTGAACGTCTTTTATATTATTTCTCATCACCAAGTTATCACGAGCCTACTAAAATCCTCCATGCATCTCTCCATTGCCCTTTGGATCTCCCACCATTTTGGATCTTCGGAGACTATTGTGCTCCAAGATTTCAGCCATGCAACATTAACAAAAGAACACTGGTATTCAAAAATAAAAGTATAAAATGAGTTTTGGTGTCAGAGAACAGTTTGGGATCACTGAAAGCACTACAAAATTTTCCTAGTATGATCCATCCCCCTGTCTCTCTATTCAATTCCATGTCCAGTGCCCTGTCCATCTGTAGTGTCTATGTAGGTAATAACATACAGCGTCAAAAAGTGCAGAGCTCCTGGATTCAAAGTTTGCCTCTAATAATTACTATCTGTGTGACCTTAGACATGTTACTTCTTCTCTCATGGCTTTAATTTCCTCCTTGAGAAAATTAGAAGTTTGGACAAAGTGGCTTTTAAGTTCTCTTTCAGATTTAAATCTATGAGTTTTTGAGCCTGTAATGTTGGAATAACTCATGAAGCTACACATTCAACTATATTTCAGCTCACTATAATAAAAAAATCATAACAATTAAAATTTTTTAATGACATGAATTCCTTCTTGAAAAAATGAGTTTCCTATTACTTGAAGATATATGATCTCTTGTCAGGAATATAGCAGGAAAAACAAGGCAGGAGAATGGATGATGTGATAAAATGGAAGGAGTGCTGAGTTTGGAGACAGAGAAAGGAAGAAAACAAGCATTTTAAAGCACTTATTATATGCTAAGTACTTTACAAATATTATCTCATTTGATGCTCATCCTACTTTGGGAGGTAGGAGCTATTCTTATCTCCATTTTACAATTGAGGAAACTGAGACGGATAGAGATTAAGAGACTTGCCCAAAGTCACTCAGTTAGTGTCTGAGGCCATATTTAAACTCAGATCTTCCTAACTCCAGGCCCAATGGTCTATCAGCTGCACCACCTAGCTGCCTCTGACATAGGACCTGGGCTTAAAATTCAACTTTACCACTTGTTCTCTGTGTGACCTTGGACAATTTGTTTAACTTCTTTTGGTCTCAGTTTCCTAACCCAGAAAAATAAGAGATTGAACTAGAGGATCACTGATTTCCCTTCTAGATCTAAATCTATGCTCCTGTTATATCTCTTTCAACTTGAAAATTATGTTACCAAACTTCCCCCGAAAGACAAAAGGTTCTCTCTAACAGGGAGTTGTTACTCTGCATACTCTTTGGGGCACCACTCCCTAACACTAAAATCCCCTTAACACTTAGCTCCTTTCTACCACTACACTTCAGGAATGAGAATAAGTACTTTTACTTTCTCTATGTTCTGTGTTCAGTAAAGCTGGGAGAACAGCTCTGGCCCATTTCATTCTCTTCTCTCTGGGCCAGATGTGCTCACTAAAGCTGGGTGGCTCTCAAAGATAAAGTCAACCCTCTTCAAAGAGGATTATTAATGAGCTCCTGTGTGTGTGTGTGTTCATCCTTCATTGCCAAAGAAGACCATACCATCAGAGAAATAATGACATGACTTGCACATGACTTTGTTTTGAGTGAGGGAGGGCTGTGCAGGTCACCAGCCTTACTTCTCCTCCAGAGCCATCTGAATCCAGTGACCAAATATTCATCAGGATGATTGGAGATGACTCAGGATGAGGCAATTGGGGTTAAGTGACTTGCCCAAGGTCACACAGCTAGTGAGTGTCAAGTGTCTGAGGTGAGATTTGAACTCAGGTCCTCCTGACTCCTACACTGGTGCTCTATCCACTGCACCACCTACCTGCCCCTAATGAGCTCCTATACCACTTAAAAGAAATTAAAACTTGAGATTAAGCCTATCCAGGCTTTGAGCAATTCATCTACTATGCTACCATACATTCTACTTTTCTGCCTCATACTTCCTTCAACATGAAGGAAGCTGTCTGAACAAAACCTATGGGATTTCACTGGAAATACTACCTCTGTTTTGGGGATAATTACAAGACTGTGGCTCAGATCCATTTATAAGGCAATAATTCAGGATAAGGAAGGACCACAATGAACTCTACCCTTTTCTTTCCCCCTCTGAAAATTTTCCAAAGAGCTTCAAAGGAAGAAGACACAACATCACACTTTCATCAGAAGTCTGATTGCTGCAGTAGTAAAGAGTCCAGACAAAGTCTAATTCTGAGCAGTGTTGAGCAAGTTAATTGGGCACAGCCATCCTTCCTTTGCCTCTGTCCATGCTCTTGATGTCTGGGAACACAAAGGGCTTATACACAAGCGCACATGCAAATGCACACACATTGCTAATAGCAAGGAGCAAAAGTGGCATTTGCAATCTCTAATCACCCTCATTCAATATCAAAGTCAGTCTCAGCCTCTTAGTGGTCTAATCCTGACCCTGTTGTGCTCCGCAAAAGAACAGATTCACTTTCTCCTATTGGTCCTTTTTGGAAATGGTCAGACATAATGGTGTCCCCTGAAATTCAAGGCTCACATCACATTACAAATGGGAAGTTTACAGCATGTGACCAGTAGCCTTCTTCACTAAAGCTAGAGCATATTCTAGAATGAACACCTAAGTAGAACTTAACATCTTCCCATATTTTCCCAAAATCCAATGAATAGCAAATAAAGCTGCCTAAGGGAACTGTGTAAAGGGGAGGCATTGTGGCAAAATGGAAAAGACACTGAATTTGGCAAAGTCAGAGGGTCTTTGTTCAAATCTCAAACATAGATAAAATTCTAACTCTGGGATTTGTGTGACTTTGGGAAAGTCCCATAACTCTTGCGTGTCTCAGTTTCCTCAGCTGAATTTCTCTGCCTCAGTTTCCTCAAGAAAAATGAGGTAGCTGTAAATGACCTCTAATGTCTCTTTTAACTCTCAGTCTATGATCCCATGCACTAATACACATCAGTCATCAATGCGCAATCAAAGCTAAGGCTCTTTATGAGCCCCTGGCGAGGATTTTCACAGTACAGTGAGCCTGCCATGATTTGTTTCAGACAGGGACATGAGGTAGGGAGGGAGAGATAATAAGTATTTTATTCACCTTTTTTCATACATTGGCCATTTGTCTAAGGCTCTCCTGGAGCAGTCTACATCTGCTTCTTATGCAACTTAGATGGAGGGGAGGGAAAAGAGGTGGTGACCTCTTTAAGGCACTGTGCAAGCTTTGCTACTGCCTCTCAAGTTGTCAGAAATAAGAACTTGTCAATACATTGCCCTCCAGTGAGGCTGGCGCCACCAAGGGACCTGAGCCTCCCCAGGGACAGGAAATCAATAGAAAGGAACTGAGAGGCTTTTAAAATGATTTTGACAGCTAGGGACACATGCATTAGGACTCCTGATGGGACACAGGCAGCAAGGGCAAGAATTCAACTTGGCCTCCGGTTTCTGTGGGGCCAGGAGAGGATGATATAGAGCAGGGAGCTGTCCAGCACAGTCAGTAGGCAGAATGACAGTGCATTCATAGCCCAGCCCAAAACAGCACGGACCTTCAAGGAGCGCCCCTTACTGGGCACAACAGAGAATTTCACCCTTTTCATAAAACATAGAACAAAGTCAAAGTAATCGAGCTATTTTCCTAGAGAATCCATCTCATTTCCAGCTTTCGCAAAATCCTTATGGCCATCCTAGAGGTTGAGTTTCCCAGCATCATTTCCCACCAAGCTTCCCTTACCAATCACACCCTCCATGCTGAAACCCCATGGCTACCTATGTCACCACTGCTGTTCACCTGCTTCTTAGTCCCTGTGGGTACCAAAAAACTACAGCAGGATAAGGAACAAATGAGTGCAGCTCTCCTCAACAAATTTGATTGTGCCAAGTCTTCAGAATCTCAGCATCCAGTACTTAATTTTTAAAATGCAATATATATTTAATGGAATATTAATATTTAACACACCTAATGCAATATTTAATTTGCTATCTAATGCAAATAAAAATAGTAAACAGATTTATTAATGATTTACAGAAATGCCTTTTCCCCATTTCTTTTTGGCATTTTCTGCCTAGGGAATAACTTTCCACTCCCCAGAATGCAAACATTAGAGCATTTTCAGACTGGATCCTGCAAGTGGGTCAGGGCGATCATTTGACAAATCATTATCACCACCAAGAGACAACCACATCATTAGACAGGGCCAATTCCAACAGTTGTTACATCCTCCGAGAATTTATCATCAATCAGTGACACTGTTCGTGAGAAACTTAACATTGGAATAATTTTCCAGGCACTTTAGGGACATTCTCAGGCATACACAGGATACACATGTTGTGCTATGTCACCTCCACTAAATCTAACCTTCAGAATATCTTTTTTCCACAGAGGATTTATTTAGTATTTATGATGAACCAGGCCATTAACTCAGTGAAACCCTGACCTAGCAGGAGGAGGCATTGCTTCATTAATGGACCTAAAGGAGGCATCTTCAGGCTTCCTTTTCTGTACTGCTTGTAGGACTTGTAGAAAATCAAATTGCTTTCTCTGAAGAAATTAGGAATGTTTTTCAAAGTGTCATTTACTGGAAATTTTAGTTGTCATAGATCTCTAACTCCTTACCAGTATTTGTTTCTTAAGATACTATAAAAATAAGTAATTACAAAACCTTTCCTGTATTCATATTAAAGAAAATACATCACAATCATCATTATATAATAGTAAATCATTTTAAGCCCTTCAAGCTTTGAGGCTGCTTTATCAATGGTCTTTCAATATAGTGTTCTAAGGGATTTACTTGTATCTCCATTCTACAGATTAAGTCACATCTGGAGTAGGGTCACATAACTTAGTGTCTGAAACAGGATTCAAACCTAGGTCATTCTGACTTTGCAAATGCAGCTCTCCCTTCAGTCACTTCTTCCCACCTTATTAAGACATCATTGCAGTTAGACCCATCATAATTATAAATAAATCCACCCTTTCACCTAATGTCAGAATCTATTCTATAACATCTCTGGCAGGTGGTCAACCAGGTTCCGCTCAAGAACTTCCAGTAACTAAAAGCTCACTACAATATTTCTTGAATAGCTGTGATCAGCACTGAGTCACCCATTTGTTACCCACTTATTTTCTGGGCCTGTCCTTTGGAGTTGCCTTAGGGTTTTACTTCCTCTTCCATATCAGAGAGATTTTTCACATTTTTGAAAGCATTTCTCAAATACCCTTTATTTTTCACTTTGCTAGGACCACCACCAATCGCTCCTTCAACTTTGCATTAGTTCAATTCAGGAAACATCTATTAAGTACCTAATAGATACAAAGTACTAGTCTTAAAATGCTTTGGCTTCTAGACTCTTTACCATACTAAGATTCCTCCTCTAGTTACACTCTTCTTTGTCAATGGTCTTCTTAAAATGTGATACTAACAACTAAACAAAGAAGGAAAATGAAACTGACTTTATGGGAAACAGGACTCTTGTTATTTCATTTATTTGAGAATAAACTTGAAAGTCTAAGTATTTTTTAATCAGAAGTACCCCCCAACTCTAAGGAATGCAGCCAGGGTTAAGGGCTCTATTGTCAGTAGCATTTTTGCTTTGGGTTTATTCAAGTTTTATTGAGGAGAAAGTAAGCATTTATTAAGTGCCAACCATGTGCCAAGGATTGTATTAAGAACTTCACAAATATTATCATAAATAGTATTGCATTCAGTTTTATTGACGTCTTTTGTTTTATGTCCATTATTTCCTAATCTCCCATTAAAGCCTCCCTTGTAGCAAAGAAAAGCAGCCAAGCTAAACCAAGATCATGGGCACATTCTGCTTCTATAATCTCCCACCTCTCTACTTAGAGGAGAAAGGTATGGTTCATCATCTATTCTCTAGGACCAAGGTTTGATCATCTCAATTAATCTGTGTTCAATTTTCTTTCAGTATCATTTTCATTACATTACTGTGATCATTGTGGGTGATTTTTTTTCCTGCTTCTGCTGAATTTACTCTGCACCAGTTCATAGGTCTTATCATGTTTCTCTGAATGTCTCCTTTTCATTATTATGTCAATAGCAATGCCTTAATAATCATATATCATGATTGTGCAACTGTTCTCCAGTGCTCCTAACTCTTTTCCCAGTTGTTGACTAGCATGAAACCTACCTGTCATGGATATTGTGATATGTGTGTATGTACATATGCATACAAAGATAAGGTATGTATATCTATGTGTGTGTGGAGGAAGAATGAGGGAGGAATGAGGAGAGGAAAGGAAGAGTAGGAGAGGGGAGAGGATGAGAGAGGAAGGGAGGGATGAAGGGAGACAGAGAGAGAGAGAGACAGAGAGAGAGACAGAGAGAGAGAGAGAGAGAGAGAGAGAGAGAGAGAGAGAGAATAAGAATATTTTGGGGGTTTGTTCTCCTTGGTAAATATACCCAGGACTGGCATCTCTTGGTCAAAGAAGTTCAATGCCTTTTCTTATACAAACATCCTTTAGAGTGTTTTTTCCCCAAGACTATTCTTTTCCCAACCAAATGGCCACCATCCCTTGATAATCTTTTCTTGAAGGTCTTTCTTATGGTCATGATGCTATTTTTTCCCTCTCACACTAAGGGAAGGTCTTTGTGCTGCTGAAAAATCAGATGCATGGAAAATAAGGAGGAAGATAATAGAAACTTCTCTGTAGTAAAAATGGATCTAGCAGAATAAAACATTATAGCAACTGGAGG
>CM053769.1:63468610-63488754 GCA_028658325.1 Potorous gilbertii
GGGATTAATAAAATTGAAATTAAGAAAACTATTGAACTAATAAATAAAACTAAGTTAGTTTTATGAAGAAAACAATAAAATTGATAAACCTTTGGTCAAATTGATTTTCAAAAAGAAAGAAGAAAACCAAATGACCAGTATCAAAAATGAAAAGGGTGAACTCACCTCCAGCGAGGAGGAAATTGAAACAATAATTAGAAATTCCTTTACCCAACTGTATGCCCAAAATTTCGACAATGTAAATGAGATGGATGAATATTTTAAAAAATATAAATTGCTCAGATTAACAGAAAAGGAAGTTGAATAATGCCATCTCAGAAAAAGAAATTGAACAAGCCATCAGTGAACTCCCTAGGAAAAAGTCTCCAGGGTCAGATGAATTTCAAAATGAATTCTATCAAACATTTAAAAAATTGTTAATTTCAGTACTATACAGACTATTTTGAAAAATTGGGGAAGAAGGAGTCTTTTCAAATTCTTTTTATGATACAAAATATGGTTCTGATACCTAAACCAGGAAGAGCCAAAACAGAGAAAGACGATTATGGGACCAATTTCTCTAATGAACATAGATGCAGTTTGAATAAGATATTCACAAAAAGAATGCAGCAACTTATCACGAGAATAATACATTATGATCAGGTGGGATTTATACCAGGAGTGCAAAGCTGCTTCGATATTAGGAAAAGTATCAGCATTATTGATCATATCAACAAGCAAACTAACAGATACCATATGGTTATCCCCATAGATGTAGAAAAAGCTTTTGACAAAATCAACACCCATTACTGTTGAAAACACTGGAGAGCATAGGAATAAATGAGCTTTCCATAAAATAATAAACAGGATCTACCTAAAACCATCTGCAAGTAGTATATGCAATGTGGATAAACTAGATGTATTTCCAATAAGATTGAGGGTGAAACAAGGATATCCATCATCACTGTTATTCAATATGGTAACTAGAAATGTTAACTATAACAATAAGAGAAGAAAAAGAAATTAAAGGAATTAGAATAGGCAGAGAAGGAACTAAGTTATCACCCTTTGCAGACGATATGATGATATCCTTAGAGAATCCCAGAGAATCAAGTGAAAAACTACTTGAAATAATAAACAACTTTGGCAAAGTTGCAAGTTACAAAATAAACCCACATAAATCATCTGCATTTCTTTATATTACTAACAAAGTCAAACAGCAAGAGATAGAAAGAGAAATCCCATTTAAAGCTACAGTAGGCACTATAAAATACCTGGGACTCTACCTGCCAAGACAAATCCAGGGACTACATGAACACAATTACAAAACACTTTTTGCACAAATAAAGTTATATCTAAGTAAGTGAAAAATCATCAGTTGCTCATGGGTAGATCAAGCTAATATAATAAAAATGACAATTCTACCTAAATGAATTTACTTATTCATTGCCACACCAATCAAACTACAGAAAATTATTTTCTAGAGCTAGAAAAAATAACATCAAAATGCATCTGAAAGAACAAAAGGTCCAGAATATCAAGGGAATTCATGAAATTCATGAATTCATGAAGGTGGCCTAGCCCTATCAGATCTCAAATTGTATTAGAAAGCAGCAATCATCAAAACTACTTGGTACTGGCTATGAAACAGAGGGGTAGACCAGTGGAATATGTTAGTTACTCAGGACACAGTAGTCAATGAATATAGCAAGCTACTGCTTTATAAGCCCAAGAACCTCAGCTTCTGTGTTAAGAACTGACTGTTTGACAAAAAAAAAAACTGCTAGGAAAACTGGGCATAGACCAATGCCTGACACCGTACACAAGAATGAAGTCCAAATGGATACATAATCTAGGTATAAAGACTGATACTATAAACAAATTAAGGGAACAAGGAATAGTGCATTTGTCAGATTTATGGAGAATGGAGAAGTTTTTGACCAAGCAAGACACAGAGAATATTATGATGTGCAAAATGTATAATTTTTATTTCATTAAATTGAAAAGTTTTTGCACAAACAAACCCAATGCAACAAAGATTAAGAGAGGCAAAAAACTGGGAAAGAATTTTTGCAACTAGTGTCTGTGTTAAAGGCTTCATTTCTAAAATATATAGAGAACTGAGTCAAATGTACAAGAAATACAAGTCATTCATCAACTGATAAATGGTCAAAGGATATGAACAGGCAGTTTTCAGAGGAAGAAATTGAAGCTACCTATAGTCATATAAAAAATGCTCTAAATCACTATTGATTACAGAGATGCAAATCAAAACAACTCTGAGGTTTCACATCACACCTATCAGATTGGCTAACATTGCAAAACAGGAAAATGATAAATGTTGTAGCAGATGTGGGAGAGTTGGAACACTAATTCATTGTTGGTGGAGCCATGAGCTTATCCAGCCATTCTGGAGAGCAATTTGGAACTATGACCAAAGGGCTACAAAAATGTACATACTCTTTGAGTCATCAATATCGCTTCTAGGACTATATCCCAAAGAAATCATCAAAATAGGAAAGGGTCCCATGTTTAACAAAATATTTATAGCAGCTCTCTTTGTGGTGGTCAAGAACTGGAAAGCGAAGGGATGCCCTTCAGTTGGGGAATGCCTGAACAAGTTGTGGTATATGAATGTAATGGAATACTATTTTGCTATAAGAAGTGATGAACAGAAGGACTTCAGAGAGACCTGGAAGGACTTATATGAACTGATGCTAAGTGAAAAGAGCAAAACCAGGAGATCATTGCACACAGCGACAACCACAGTGTGCTAGAAATTTCTCTGGTAGACTTAGCCCACATGGCAATGCAAGAACCTGAAACATCCCCAAATGACTCTTGAGGCAAAATGCCTCAATAGCCACTGAAAGAACTATGGAATTCGAACACAGAATGAAACAGAATATTTTCTCTTGTGTTATGTTTTGTTTTGTTTGGGTTTTTTCTAATAGTTTCTCCCACTCATTTGAATTCTTCTCTGCAATATGAGTAATGTGAAAATGTTTAATAAGAATGTATGGAAAATCTAAGACTTATGGAAGTGATTGTAGAAAACTGAAAACACATAAACTAATAAAAAAAGAAGAAAAATCAGAAAATAGGGTGGAAGGAAATCTTTACATCGAATATCTCTGGATCTCTGATATTGTTCTGAATTTTTCTAATTACATCTTTTCATTATTATAGGGGATTTCAGGTGAAGAAATTCTACCAATCCAGATCAGTATCTTCTCTGCATTTTGAATGGTTTGCCCAAGGTTAACTTGAAATCAGGTCTTTCTGGTTCTAAAGTCCTGCTCTCTAGTTACAATATCACACTGCCTCTCTATATGAATAATGACAAATTATTGTAATATAAGAAATGATGAATAGGAGAAATTCAGAAAAATCTAAGAAAATAATAATTATGGTATATGTTTATGATACCTACTATGTGCCAGGCATTGTGCAAGGCAATTTACAATTTGTATCTCACTGGCTCCTCACAAGAGTCCTGGGAGGTAGATGCAATATTATCCCCAATTTTACAAATAAGGAAACTGAGATGAACAAAGTTAAATGACTTGCCCAGTGCCACACAACTAGGAATTATCTAAAGCTCAATTTGAATTCAGATGTTCCTGATTACAGCCTTAATGCTATGTACATTGTCCCACCTAATTGCCTCATGTATGAACTCCTGCAGACGGAACCACATATGACCAAGAGAAGAACATATGCAGTGACTAATGTTAAGGAAAAGAAATCTGAAAGAATTCAGAACTTAGTTTAATACTAAAGGAATGAAACTCAGAACAGGTATATTCTGGTAGTGTTCTGTCATGGTAAGTAGAGGAAAAGGGAGGGAAAAGAAAAAATAGGGCACAGGTCTGGGAAGGGGGCAAAGCAATGCCAGAAAAAAGAGCTTCAGATATTCAGGGTGTATTTTAATGGTACTGGGACCCTGGAGGTACCATGAAATATGGAAAAAGACTAATGAAAGGGGAGGTGTAATGTTATTTTAAAAATCAACTTTGCTTATTCCATATTTCAGCCTCAAATTTTGCCTTTCTTTACCATTCATTTGTATAAAGATTTAATGGCTAACTCCAACTCATACACAAACACACACACACACACACCACTACCAATTAAAAGTGCCTCATCTGAAGTTCCCAAATCATGGACCCTGGAAGCTTTCCCCCTAACTTAATACACAATGTCCTGAAAATTATATTTCACTATCATATCTTTTGAACTGTTTCCCTCCCTTGCCCTGGCCTTTGAGAGCCATCACTTGTATTTCTTTTGGCACCAAGCTTCCACTCTGGGGCCATTTGTTTAACACAGAACAAAACATGACACTCAAGAGAATAGTAAGTGAAAGCAGAAAGATCTGAATTATCCAGCCCCAAGCAACTTCAGAATGTTCTTGATGCCAAGGTACTCTCTGTCCTTATGCCTCCCTCTCCATGTAAATTCTGGCCCAAGTGATTATGAGCTTTCCACCTTAGTTCTCACAAATGGAACAAGAGGAAAGCATGGTTCCTTCATTTGCCAATAATTTTGCTTGGCTAGAACCAAGCAAATAAAACCCAAGATCAGGTCTCCAACCCTGACTATAGCGCTTTATAAATTGTTTATGACTCTAAGTATTTAAACTTCAGAGACATTTCTAGAATCACAGATTTAGAGCTAGAAAGAACTTTGGGGGTATCTGGACTCACTCCTTCATTTTACAGATGAGAAAACTAAGGCCCAGAAAGGGAAAATGACTTCATCCATGTTATATAACTAAGATGTGATTTGAATTCAGCATTTCCAGATTCCAAGTTGAGTTCTCTATTCAATGTCTTTTTTCGTTAAAAAAGATAAGTTGATCTAACAAAATTCCATTGATAAGTTATAGAAGAGGGAAGGAAGCTTTTGGAAATATCTGATAAACAACTCTCCCTATAGAAAATAGTCCTGTCCAATGGTACCTGAAGGGGAAAAAAACAACTCCTGATTTGTTAACAATGATGAAGCTGACCTGGGATGAACAGGCTGGTTTGGATTCTCCCCTTGGTGCCTCCTAGAGAGTGACTTTCAAGGTCTGGAGCTGATCCCAAGAGGACCTGTTAGGCTCAAATTCTTGAAAGAGCAGATTGTTGTCCCAGGGACCATCAGTATGCTCTAGACTATAAAAGAAAGCTGATATGCTGCTCTTAGCCCAGCTGGTCTATTCTTTTGCATTTTCCTTTTATAAGGAAGGGGAAAAAGGGGAAAAAGGAAAATGAAAAAAAAAGGAAAAAAGGGAAGCAGCAGAGCAGGATGGAGGGAGGTTATACTTTCTTCCATCCCAGGAATCACTAATAACTGTCTTTCACAAGAAGCTCACGGTAGCCTGAGAGGAAAGTTTCTAGATTTCTAGTAATAGACTCTTATGCCTTTTTAATTTCCTTTCTGATTACAGAATAGAGTCTGGGAAATATTTTCCTAGTCTCAGAGGTAGCAGTAACAGGGAGGTAGCAGAGAACCAAGAGTTCCTACTGAAACACATGGAAGAAGCAGACATATTCTTTTCCCACATAAGACTAGAGAGGAGTCCAGGCATAATGTTATTGTGGAACATCTGTTGTCTTGTTAGAGGAGAGGTAAAACGCAAATTTCTTAGGCAGAATGATCCGGAAATCTAGCCTTTTTGTAGAAAAGGGAGATTTCTTGGGCAGTGTCAAATTTGGTAGTTGTGTCAAGAGTAACCCCAAATTCAAGAGTTTGGAGATCCGATATTTTAGAGAAAGAAGGACATTTCTTCAGTGATATGCTATTTAAAAAGTTCAAGAGACATAATTTCCTGATAAATAGTCATTTTATTAATAATGCTAATATTTTAATAAAAGAGGTCAGTGGCACTCTTGAATGCCAAAGACCCTCTTTGTGGGTTCGTGACTTGTACATCCTTGGAAAAGTGTGTGTTCCAGAGGGTAGCCATCAACTCTGACTGGCTAACAGTTAATGAGAGAATGAATATTACAATGAGAGGTCACTCCAACGAGTAGGTAAGAGAGTGACATCATGTCACTCTTTTGGAAAAAGAGACTATCTCTACACCCAGACCACCACCTGCTTTAAGCAATCTAATCAAATAATTTATCCCCACCTAAACCTGAGTAGAACACAATGGGCTTCCCCATCTTAGATTAAATCCCTTATATGGCTGGGTAATGTCTGACCAAGATTGGAGAGTTAATTCAATCTCATCATCAATAATTTCTTTCAAGAGACTGAACTTTGAAATGAGGACTTTAGAAAAAGGGAGAATTTTGGATCTCCCCACATCATTGGTCACTAAAAATCCTTTCTCTCAATAGGTTTCTTCTTTAAGCAAAAGAAGACCTCTGACTTGGCTGTTGCATCTGGAGGACTAGTAAAGAACTAAAGTCACATCATAGAGGATCATAAAACTTGCACTCTGCCCCCACACTATTTCTGTGAATTCTTCAAGCGGTGCAGTTTCTGTGGAAAGATGGCTGCTTGCCCAGGAGCCCCCTAAAATGGATGCTTTCTGGAGGAAATTAAGACTACATAGTGGCATTTCAAGTTGATGGGGTGTTGGGCCCTGGCCCTAGGACCATATCTCTCCCCAGTCCAAAGACTATATCTCAGGCAACAACTCATGAGTAGGCTTCATTGAGGAAAACTATCTCGCCCTGTTACAACAACAAGCTGATTTGTGCAGAATTTCACTTGTATGAACAGGACTATCTTGTACCAGCAGAACTAGTACCAGCAATGATGTACTGATTCCACAGTTACTGTATACAATCCAGAGGTCAAGATATAGATATCAACTCCTGAGGCTATCTTGTTAGAGATATAACAGACCAAATGTATAACCTTGGAAGGTCTCCCTCTCACCCCTAGAGTATCCAGTAGTGAATGATGCTTGTGCCCAATGTACAGAAACTGTATGTTCCCAGAGCTGACTACTCCTTGATTCCACTCCATACCACCTAATCAGTATACTTGGCACACCACTCACTGTACTTTTTCTATATAAGCTTTTGTATAACCCCCATTAAGTTGCAAGATCCCTAAGGAGCTCCACTCATTTCATGGCATTACAATAGCCTTTTGCCATTTGACTAGAAGAATGCTTGAGTCTGTGAATTCTTTCCAGAGAACTCCACTCTATACCTCAATAGTTTTGGGGTCCCTGCACCCCTAAGTCAAATCAAAGTCTAAGAGAGACTATCTAGGACCATGAAAGAGAAAGAAAAATTCACCAAAATGTCAGAATATTGTCCCTTTTGTTCAATTTTGTGTTTCCATTCTATCGTTATGTGTATACCCATGTCAGTATTTTCTGAAGATGTAAGATTACATACGGTTTAATGGAAAAACCACCCTATGTGCAAGCATGGGACCCAGGATTGAGCTCCAACCAGGGATGTGCTAAAAATCAACTCAAATCAGCTCAGAAGAGTGTTAAATTTTCATTGCAAGATTTTGCGCCTTGGAAATCACAAAAAGCAACAAATCAAGCCTTGATTTACTGTTTTGCTTTTAAACACATGAAAGTGATGAAGAAAATATCTAAAATGTAAATTAAACTTAAAAGTGTATCCTGTATTTTTTTTTCAGAGAGCCAGTTGTTAACATTTACCAGCATACCTTTGACCCTAACTCTGTTGTTTTCCAGCTTTATGACCCTGGGCAAGTCACATCACCACTGTCATTGACACAAAATTAGTGGCTGTCATTCATAAAGTACTTTAAAGTTGGCAAAGTGCTTGTGTGTTATTTCTCTTCTGCTTCACAATAATGTTGGAAGTGAATACTCTAGGAATTCTTCTCATTTTACAAATGAGAAAACTGAGGATATCAGAGATTAAGCAATTTATCTATCTTTATGGAGTGTAGGAAGTCAGATACAAACCAGATATCCCTGACTTCAAGTATTAAACTATTTCCACTACACATTACTCAGATTTAATTTCCTCATCTGTAAAATTCAAGGGGTTAAATGAAATGGTCTCTAAAATTTCTTTCATTTCTAAATTGTTGTTGTTCAGTTATTTCCAACTTTCCTGACCCCATTAACGGTTTTCTTAGCAAAGATCCTAGAGTGATTTGCAATTTTCTTCTCAAGCTCATTTTATATATGAGGAAACTGAGGCAAACAGGTTTACATGACTTGCCCAGGGTCACACAGCTAGTAAGTATCTGAGACCAGATTTGAACATTTTGAAGGAGAGTCCTCCTGACTTTAGACCCAGTGCTCTATCCACTGTACCACCCAGCTGCCCCTCAGTTCTAAATAATGGGATGGTATGGAAAATTCCCCGGCATTACTCTATGTATAGTCTTATACCTAATAACACAATACTGTCACATTGCCTCCCAATACTCCTGGGATTGGAAATACAAAGTGTTTAATCCATAATCCAACATCCAAAATTGGGTGTTGGTTTTTTTAAGTCTCATGATGGATATGTCTCCATCAGTCCTAGAGAGGAGTCGGTGTGAGGCTTTCTTGTTTTATTTAAGTATTTATCAAAATTCATTTTTAAAATCAGTCCTCTAGGTCAAAAAGAATAAGACTATCAAGCAATTAATTCCTTGCCTAGACATGGTAACCAGCACCCAACATTTTGTCCCAGAGATATAAAGATGTAATGTGCCTAAATGCATAGCTTTCTAGAATGATGAAAAACTCTGCATAGAATCTTCCCATTCTAAAACATTACTGGATCAAACCAAGATTCAAGCTTTTCTTCTATTCCTACATCTTAAATTTAAAAAAAAACACTTGTCACTTTTCTTGGGGCCAAACTGTCAGTCCAATTCTAAAAGTCTTACTTCACAGAAAGTGACACCTTGACACTTACCAGGAGCCTTATTCTAAAGTTGTCTTTAGAGCCCGTGAACATTTCATGAGAGAGGAGTGTTATAAACATATCATTTTGATTTCTTCAACCCCAAACCTTCTCAAAAGAAGTTTAAAGGGCAGAAAACTTGGAGATCTGGGTTCTCATCTTAGTCCTTTCTTCCACTGTATGCTACAGGGTGACTTCATCTAGGAAGGTATTCAGTTTCCTCACTTAGAAAAATCAGAGGTTTAGTCCAGATAATGTCTTCAGTGTTTTTCAGCCCCAGCATTTTATAAAATCAATGAGGATGGACAACCCAACACCAAATTCTGCTGGATACTAAGCAGTGTCATAGAAAGGCCCTGAAGTTTTCAAGGACAAATATCCCAGGTAAGAGTTACAAAACATTGATGATCCTGTCTGGGTTCATTTTTGCATTGCCTTGACACAAAGCTTCCCATTTTGCTCACATATTGCTCCTGTCAAGAGAGACAGACTGAAAATGTAGGAGTGCTGTGGCAGACTCAAAATACTAAAAGATCTTTCTTTCCAGGGTACTTTTCAGGGGAAGGCTGATATTTAACAGCCCACTTGGGGGAAATATTTATTTTCCATCTGTTCATTATATTTTAAATATGTGCTGCAACATTTTATGAGAAGCTATGCTGTAAACACATGTATACAGGTTCTTTGCCTCTAGAATTCACCCTGAGATTTGCTACCCTAACTGGATCAATTAAGGAAACAGGGCTCAGAGCTGACTATGCAGAAAACAGTGATATTCCAAGCTCTGTAGGCACAGGGCAATTTCCAGTGAAGGCTAAATCGTGCTGTTTCCATGTCTAATACCCAACGTCAAACAATGCTAACCCCCCACAGCAGGGGAAGCAAAAATTTAAACTTCACAGTCTCAAAAGATAAGCCAGTCCTGAAGCCCTGAACATGCCTCTTTGACACAAATAGGAAAAAGTTCAGGGCTAAACTTTGTGATACTATGTTGATAGGGAAGAGAAAAACACAGTTTGGACTGAAGGAGTTAGAGAAGACTTCATGGAACATGTTAGACACTGAGGATGCTGGGATGAGAGGATGGGAAAAGAGAAAAAATTATAGAACTGGAAGGGACCTCTGAGGTCATCTAGTGTAACCCCGCCATCTTGAAGGTGAAAAAGCTAAGGCCACAAAACTTAAGTGACTTTCCAAGGTCCTATTTCCTCTCCTCATATATTCCATAATCCCATGACACTAGCACTCTTGCTCTTCCTTATACAAGAAACTCCATCTCTAGACTTCCTGCATTTTCTTTTCTTCTCTAAGTTTTGTTGAGTCAATCAGGGTTAAGTGACTTTCCCAGGGTCGCACAACTAGTGTCTGAAGTGAGAGTTTTATCTCAGATCCTCCTGACTCCAGGGTCAGTGTTGTATTCACTGTGCCACCTAGCTCCTCCCATTCCCTGCATTTTTTATATGTATAAAAATATTTATAGCAGCTCTTTTATGGGGGTCAATAATTAGAAACTGAGAGGGTGCCCATCAACAGGGGAATGGCTGAACAAGCTGTGGCATGCAATTATGATCCATTTCCTGCATTTTTACTGGTTATTACCCATACCTGGAATAATCTCCCTCCTCATTTGCATCTCTTTGGCTCTGACTTCTTTCAAGTTCCAGTAAAAATCTCATCCTCTACATGAAGGCTTTCCAAGTCTCCCTTAATGTTCATACTTTCCCTCTGTTCGTTATCAATTTATCCTGTAAGTATCATGTTTGTACACAGTTTGTATATTATCCTCCTCACCCCATTAGATTATGAATTCCTTTGGGGAAGAGATCATCTTTTGCCTTTTTTTGTATCCTAGAGTTTCACACAGTGCCTAGTATATAGTAGGTACTTAATAACTGTCTATTAACTAACAAAAGTAGGATTGAGACTCAGGTCCTATGACTCCAATTTCAGTGCTGTACTACTCTTCAAAGAATCAGAAAAAAAGGCATACATTCCAGACAAGGGAAAGAATATGAGTAAAACCAGGAAGGCAAGAAAAAGCAGAGCAGTATGAACAAAAGAAGGAAGATAGATACAGACAGACCAGAGAGATCGCCGTTGTGTTTGTCCTTCATTGCCAAAGAAGACCATGCCATCAGAGGAATAATGACATGACTTGCACTTGACTTTGTTTTGAGGGAGGGAGGACTGTGCAAGGGCACCAGCCTCACTTCTCCTCCAGAGTCATCTGAATCCAGTGACCAGATATTCATCAGGATGACTGGAGATGGCCCAGGATGCAATGGGAGACCGTGGGCCCTTTAGGCATAGTGTTGGAGAGCTGCAGAAAATACAGTGGCATGAGTTCAATTGAAGGAGCCTCTCAAAAGAGTTTGAGTTTCTCTTTGACAAAGCAATATCACTACAAGAGCAAAGAAAGGAGGAAATAATTCATAAGTGAAAAAATATTTATAGCACCTCTTCATGTGGTGGCAAAGAAATGGAAACTGAGAGGGTGTCCACTAATTGGAGAATGGGTAAACAAGTTGTGATATACAAATATATTTATATGTGTATATACATATAGGTATGTATACATAGGCATATCTGTGTGTATATACACATATCTACATGCATTTATATATGAACAAGTTATGATATGTGTATATACATATATGTATATATGATAGAATATTATTCACCTGCAAAAAATTATAAAAGTGATCATTTCAGAGAAACCTGGGAAGACTTGCGTGAACAGAGGCAGACTACAGTGAGCAAAATTAGGAGAACCATTTTTCAGTAATGACAGTATTGTAAGGGATAAACAACTCTGAAAAATTTAGAATCTTGGATCAATTCAATGACCATCTGTATTCCAGAGAACTCTTGATGAAATACATAATCTGCTTCTTGATGGAGAAGTAAAGAACAAAGTACAGAACAAGGCATATTTGGGGAGCAAAGGGAATGTGGGGGGGCCAATGTGGGAATTTGTTTCCCTTGCCTATACATATTTGTAATAAGGCTTTGTTTTTGTTGCTTTCTCAGTTGGTGGAAAGAGAAAATGTCGATCTGAAAATAAACTAAAATTTAATTTTAAAAAGGAGTTGGAGCTTCATGCAACTTGTCAAAGTAGAAAGAATAAAGGACTTGGAGTCAGGAAAAATAGAGTTTGAATCCTGTCACAGATACCTACTAGCAGTAAGACCCTGAGCAAGGCATTGATCTTCTTTCAGTCCCAGTTTCCTGATTTGTAAAATGGAGATATAATAATAGTACCTACATCATAGGAGTATTTATAGGAATCAAATGAGATAATATACGGAAAACATCTTGCAAACTTTTAAGGCCAATAAATGTTAGTTATTTGCACCATCATTGTCACCATCATTAACATTATTGTCATAATTACCAGGTAATCCATAATAAAATGCCAGGATGCCTCAGATTGTGGCATCTGTAAAATGAGCATTGGACCAGATGACTTGTGAGGTCTTTTCAATCAATTAATCAATCTATAAACATTTTTAAAGTGCCTGCCAGGCAATGTGCTAGGTGCTAAGGATACAAAGACAAAAGTAAAAATATTTCTGGCCCTCAAGGAGCTTAGAGTCTACCTGGAGCAAATAACATTTGCATGGGTTGGGGGTGAACTTCCCATGGAAGTGCTCTGGTTTAATCTCATACACACACATATATATATATATAGATAGATAGATATATGCAAATTAGTTACAGTGATTTAAGGTACTAGTATCTGAGGAGTAAATAAATAATCATTGCTAGCGTTTATAGAGTCCTAAAGACTTGTAATGCACTTTACATACTATCTCATTTGGTCTTCACAACAACCCGGAAAGGAGTTGCCATTACTATCTCCATTTTAAAAATAGGAAAACTGAGGCTGACACATTAAATGACCCATCCAAGGTCACACAGCTAGTGACTGACAAATTCAGATTACTTGACTTTAAGGCCAGAGCTCTGTGCCATTTAGGAGAGCAGGAAAAGACTCCTGTAGAAGATGGTCCTTGGGATTCTGAGAGGTAGAAGGGAGGACGGAGTGCATGTCATGTGTAAGGAACAGCCAAAGCAAAGATATAGTGGCCAGCGATGGAGGGTCATAGATGTAGAACAACAGGAAATCCAGTTTGACTGAACTGCAGTGCATGTGAGGCAGGAAGGATAGGTTGGGCAAAGTTGTGAAAGGCTTTAAATGCCAGCTCCGACATTCAAGTGTTTTAGGAAAATTAATCTTGCCATAAGAAGAATTATAGGAAAGAGAGATTAGAAGCAAGAAAATCCATTGGGTAACTGTTGCAGTAATGAGACATTAGTGAGAAGAAGCCTAGATTGAGATTTGGAAATGAAGAGGAAGGGGCCCAATCCAAAAGACATTTTGTAGAAAGAAAAAACAGCATATGCAAAAAAAAAAAATGGCAAGGAAAGTCTCCAAGTTATGCAAACATCATTAAGGGGAACATGGAGCCTTAATTAGTTCTTAATTTGGGCCTGAGGCAGATGAAGGAAGGTAAGAGGGAGGGAAAAAAGGAATGAAAAGTCTTGTGTTTGAAAGCTGCCATTCTGGACACTTCCAATGCCAAATCTTTGGATATTTTAGAAAAAATACATGGCCACAAAGGGAAACACTGCCTATTCCTTCTTCGGGGTCTTTGAGTGAGCTGAGATCTCCATCAAATCCTCAGATGTCTTGTTACCAGAACCAAAGAATCCACTCATCATCTCTTTGACCTCCTACATGTCTCCACTAAAGTGTCAGCGACTCGATTTCTATTGTCCCCTTGCTGCACTTCATCAGTTGGAATTGTTACTTCCATGACAAAAATTTCTTTTCCTTTATTCCCCATTAATTTCTTATAAGGACACAGGCCACTCTTGCCCTTCTGAAATGGCACTTCACACTGCCTGGGGTAAGATTTAATTTTCAAAGGTCTTTCTATTCATCCACAAAAATCAATGTGATTATTTTTTTAAGTCTTTTACTTTTGAAGTCATAAAAATCCTTCTAACTAAATGTACTAAATGCTGTTTTTACAATCCCACCCCTACTTGGAAAAAAAACTGAAAAATCCTGACTCTGGTAAAAGATGTTTTATTCTGCAAATGGCAGGATTTTCCATGTTTAAAAGCAATTTAGCATACAGTACTGGTCAAAATGTTCCTCATTAAATGTTCCGGAGAAATTTAGTGGAAATATCTCATATTAGTTAAGCTAAATGAAGATAGGCATTCTGCCCTGTGAATCTGGACACTAAGTAATATGCTATCAAGTCCAAGGAAATCTAACCAGTGATTATTAACATCATATTAGACAAAAGGAAGAAGAGATACAAAACAGATAGATTTTTTAAAAATATACTTTATAGATGTCTTTTGTCTTTACATCAGTCATTTCAACATTCTTTTCCAGATTGAACCCTCCCTTCTGAAAAAGAAAAACCACAAGGTAAAAACATTGATAGAGTGATCACATTTGATGACATTTATAATATTCTGTCATGGTAGTCAACCATCTCTTTGCTGAGATGGGAAAACTGCTTCATTGTTTGCTCTCTTGGACCTTCACTGGTTTTTCAATTTCTTCAGTACTTTTAGACACCTATCCATTTACATCGGAATCACTAGGTGTATTGTTCGCTAGGAATGGCTTGTTTTGTCCTGCATTCATCCATAGAGATCTTCCATGTTTCTTTGAATTCCTCCTATCCCCCCATTCTTTACCTCACAACAATATTCCTTTATATTCATATTTCATAATGGGGAAATAAGGGACTAGTCATTCCTCAATCAATAAGAGCCCACTTTGTTTCCATTTCTTTGCTGTAACAGTGCCACTCTATTGAACATTTTGATATGGTAATCTATGATTCTTCTTCAAGATAGCAGAACTGCAGGAATACAGGCTAGTGATATGTAATGAATTTCTTGACATCAAGTCTAGCATATTTCTATGGAATTCTATAGAATTTCTATATTCTATTTCTATAGGATACACTTAACAAATATTTATTACTGAATGATACCTAGTATTACTCATGTCATGGCTATGGGATTTCTTTTTCTGAAGAGTATTTATATAAATATAATTTCTCCCCTTTCTTCCATCTCTTATATCTGTTTTCCCATATAGAAAGTAAGCACCTTGAAGACAGAAACTCCTTCATTTTGTTCTTGTATGTCCAGCACTTGGTAGTGTCTCACCCATAACAGGTGTTCAAAAATGCTTATTGAAGGTTTAATTTTGTGCAGGATATAAACTTCAGTGATTCCCTCTTGTCCCTTGCATCAAATATAAACCCTCTCTGTAGCTTTTAAAGTCCTATACAACCTGGCCCCAACTTATCTTTCCAGCCTCCTTTGATACTATTTACCTGCCCACATCCTGCAGTGTCCTCTCTCCCTCTGATTCATAAAGGCTCTCTCTTCCTTTAAGATGAGGCTTGAGTATTACCTTCTACCAGAAGCTTATCTGGATCTCTCCTCCTTAATTATCTCCTCAATTGCATAGAAGGTATAGGTCCTCATTCATAAAAGGAATGTCCTCATCTAGGAGTTTCTGATATCAATGAAATACTTATCTTTATCTCTCTTTGCATTATATTTATATGCATTTATATATAAATATAAATAAATTTTATATCATAAATAATATGGGGTATATATGTAATATAGAGTATATTGTATAATATGTAATTCTGTATATACTTATATCACACACACACACACACACACTCATTCTTGTATCCTTTCCATAATGTAAGCTGTTTGAAAGTAGGGATAATTTCATTCTTTGAGTTTGTATTCCCACTACCTGACACATAGTGCCTAATAAATATCCTTTAATTGTTTGATCAATTGACTACAATAACCTCTAGGAGCCACACTTTGTCCTAAGTACCCATGATGGGCAGGGATGTTCCTATTTAAATATTCTGCATTATTGCCTAACAAAGACTTTAGGAGAGTGATTACTACAAATACATAAAATTCCTTTTTTTTAAAGAGTTCTCTTTAACTCCAAAGAGAAACTAAGCAAGCCATCTTCAAATTCTTCAGGCTTGTTGTCCCCCATTATACTATGATCTCCTTCAGAGCAGGGGACTATCTTTTAACTTTCTATGTATTCCCAGTGCATAGCACATCTGGCATAGAGTAGGTTATCAAATGACTAGGCATGACAGAAGGAAGTCCTTGATATCCATGACAAAATTTTTGTTCCACATGGGCTCTCAACTCTTTCCTTTGCATGAAATGTTTCAATGTGTGCAAAGATCATGTTAGATTTTCCTCCATATCTCTACATACACACACACACACACACACACACACACACACACACAAACACACACCATCTAAATATTAACCAGGATGGAGTGTAAACCTGAATCAGACACCAACCTTCATCTCCTCCACACGTGTCCTTCCCCATTCACCTGGGCTGACCCTATAACTCCCTTGTCAGTGGCTGAGAATGAAATTATATTACTAGGTCTGGCAACAGTTCTTCCTTTCTTCTCTTCTGTTATTATCAAAGACTCGAAGGGAGACACTTGGCACAGAAACAGAGCTGCATGCAATCCCCTGCCCTTCTCTCTGCCTCATAAGGCTTCCTAAGTCTATGTTCCTTTTTCCAAGTTTAGACTTAGAAAGAGAAAAAAAGAATATTTTTCAATAACTTTAGTTTAGGAGAATAGATGATTCCCTTTGTTTTTCTCTTGACTCTCTGGGAGGAAAAAAATGCTGCAAGGAGTCAGAAAGACTCATCTTCATGGGTTCAAATTCAACCTCAGACACTTACTATCTGTGTGACTCTGGGCAAGTCACTTAATCCTGTTTCCTTCAGTTTCCTCATTTGTAGATGATCTGTAGAAAAATGGCAAGCCACTCCAGTATCTCTGCCAAGAAAACCTCAAATCACACAATTTATCCCAGAGTCAGACGTAACTAAAAAATGACTGAACAACAAAGTGTTTTAGAGCTTTTGTTTCTAGGGTAAAAGTAGAATAACACAGGTAAAGTGTAGTACAATGGAAAAGCCACTGAATTTTGGAGTCAGAAAACCAGGGTTCTTCTGCTTCCTACCATGTAACCTTGGGTAAGTCATCTTGCCTTACTTGACTTTAGTTTCCCCATCAATAACATGAGGAGATTGGACTAGGAGACCTCTAAGATTCTAAATCTCTCCTGTGCCTGGGGCTTCTCTGTTATCAAAAGGCAGTCTGGGGTCTTCTCTGTCCTTGATTAGGAGCATAACAGACACATCTTCACCCATCTCAAGATTAAAAAGCATCCAACATTTTGGCTAAGTCTTGGATAATCATGACCAAGAACCAGGCCTAATGAAAAGGCATGGATCTGAAAGATAGAGTCCCTATTACAATGAGATCTAGCAAAGTTGTGGATTTTCATGAGGCCAACCAGTTTTCATTCATATCTAAAGATATTTCCTGAGGCCTTCCTTCATTATCCCATGAGAAGAAAGTAGATGCTGTTGTGGATATAACTCTAGGTTTGGAGTCAAGATAGCCTGAGTTTGAATCTTGCCTCTGATATCAAATGTATGTGACTATGTGACTTTGGACAAATTACTTAATCTCCCTGTGTTTCAGTTTCCACATGTCAAATGGCCTTGAAGTTCCCTTCCAGCTCTACATCTATGATTTTACACTTATGTTTCCCTGACTCCATATCATGCTAAATCCAATCTACTTTGTAGAAGGAAGAAAGTCTTTACGCATTTCCCTGGTTGTGATAGACCCAGGATAAAAAAAGAAGGAAATGATGTTCCAAAAATTCAGGCTTCCCATCTGGATTCATATGAGCATGAAGCATCTGAATTGCTCCAGGACTTCCACAAATACTACTTTCTCACTGCTCTGATTCTCCAAATTCTTGGCCAGGCATGGAGTTACTTCCTAAACTCTTTCCATGTTATTCTTCACAACCAACACTTGCTAGTGTCACCTGGCCAGTGATTTTATGAACCTAGCACCGCCCAGATAAGCTTCTAAGGAGCCAGATTCCATATTTCTCAACTGATGGCATTCTATTCAGAAAGTGGCTTTTATTTCTGGCCAATTCTGCAGAATCATCCCACCTGCCAAAAGTTGACTTCTGTTTGGCCCCAAGATTTTCTTCTGTCACTGTTCTCCAGTGAGACTTCTTGCCTTCACATTCTGTTTGCCTAGGCTTGTCTGTCCAGTTTCTAACATAGTTAGCACATGGTTCAAGCAATTCACATGCATAAAATCCAGTTAAAGAGATTCGAGAAAATTCTTAAAACCAGCCAACTCATTGGAGGGCTAATATTTCCAACTGGAATATAAATGTCAACATGAGGTCATCAAAAACTACAGATAGTTATCAAGACTACACATGTACCGTGACTGCACATAATGCTGAAAATGGCTATCAATTAAGGCCATTGATCCCACATTAATTAATGTGACAAAGAAACTTTCTATCCTTTTGAGATTTTCATTTCTAACAGAGTTTTGGAATCACTGTTTTATTTTGCTCTGCTCAAACAGAACATTTCATCAATGCTGAAACCAATTTACTGGAATGAGGGAAATCATTTTGGTTTTTTCTATTAATTTATTACAAGATAAAATGCTACATGAATTACTGGTTATATGCTTGACTCTTTCACACTGTTTCTTTCACTATAAATGGAGAATTCCTACTCTGTGAGATGAGGTCAGAGCCCTGTTATACAGAAGAAGTTTAAAATAATTCTAGACCCACAAAAGTTTTCTCTAATCCTCAAAATATACAGTTACCTTACCCATATTTCCCAATATACAGCCTTTTTCTCAAATACATCCACCATAATCTACTACCTCTCCAAACCACTTGAGAGGCAGCTAGATAGTACAGAGGAAAGAATGCTGGACTTGGGACCAGGGAGACTAGAGCTTCAGTCATGCCTTACACACTTACCAGCTATCTGATCCTCGAGCAAGTCACTTCATCACTCAGCCTCAATTTCCACATTTGTAAAATGAGGTTAATAATATAGCACTTAACCCAACAAAGTGATATGAGTGATATATAAATAAGACAATATTTTTAAAGTGGTTCGCAAACCGTAAAGATGAATACACAGAGGCTGTAAAAATGAAAATCGTTTGCCAAAAAGTCACACCACTAGTAAATGGCAGAGGTTTGATGCTTCCAAATTCAATGTTCCTTCCAAGATTTGGTCAGACCAAAAAATAAATGGCAACTATTATAAAAAAATAATCATCACTATCACTGAATTAAAAGAGTATTGCCTTTCTTTAGAAATATTTATTTTTTCCCTCAGAAACCAGCCTCCATAATAGGTACTGATAAACATGAACATTAAATATGAAGATATTCCTTATTTTTTGTTAAGACCCATTAATCGGATTACATTGTAGTCCAGAGCACCTGTGCATTTTTATGGCTAAATTGCTCCCAAATAATGTTACTCTAGGCCCAGAAGACCTGAAAATGAGAAGAAAAAAACCATTTCCCTAAGCAAAATACTTGGAAAGCATAGTGAACTTATTTTACACATGAGGTGTATTGCTGTAAAATTGTATGTAAATTAGATACTATTTTAAATGTACTGAGAGGCTTGGTATATAAAAGGAAGCTAGAATCTGGGAGGGTGGGGCATGGATTTCTTCTAATCACTGCTAATGAAGAGGTTCAGTCTGGTGGATCAATTGAATTCAAGAGCTCTGAGCTAGAATGAAGCCAAAGCTAATTGGGTATGTGCACTAAGCCTGGTACTAACATCAGGCATCTGTGTGAGAGAAGGTCTGTCATGTCGCTGAAGGAGAGTTTAAATGGCCCAGGTAAGAAAAATGAAGCAAGTTAAAGGTTCCATATCAATCAATGGGGGGATTGGGCTCTTGAATGGTCATGGCACTTAAAACCTGGGGAAAATAGGGAGATGCAGACTCTAAAAAGTTAATAACAATAATACTAATAAAATATTATAGACAATTTTTCTATCAACCCATTCAAAGAATCAATACATTCAACAACATTTTAAGCATCTACATTGCACAGACCACTCACTATGTTGGCACTGGACAGGCTACAAAAATAACACGTGATCTCTGCCCTTATGAAACTTACAATCTGAGGGGACAAAGAGAGATAGTACACAAAGATACAATAAATATAACATAAGAATAGAATTAAAAAGGGGGATGGAAGGGACAGAAACAAAACCATCCCTGTCCTCAGGGGGCTTAAATTCTATTAGGAGGAATTACTATGTATACATATGAGAAAATGCAAAAACATATAAAAAAATACAAAGAAATTTAGTGAGTGGTC
>CM053769.1:63489254-63507290 GCA_028658325.1 Potorous gilbertii
CTTGTACTTGTCTTGGGAATTCAAATCAGGGACAACACAATCAACCAGAATTCCAGACTGGAATTTATCAGCACCAAGGACAGTACAGCACCATTCCCAGGTTTCTTGGGTACCAATTCAATCTCACGGTATGACTAGACAAGAATATTAAAATCTATATAGAACACAGAAGACCGAAGTATTTAAAGCTGTAAGTGAACTCAAAGATAATGCGGTCTTATCTTCTCATTTTACAAATGGGAAAACTGAAACTTAGGATTTGAAATAACTTACTCAAGGTAGGCCATAGGTAAGTCAGAAAGAGTTCAAATCATACCTCAAATACTTACTAGCTGTGTGACCCTGGGCAAGTCACTTAGCTTGTATTTTTCTCAGTTTCCTCATTTGTTAAGTGAACAAAGGGACTGGTCTGGAAGTACAAAAATAAGTTGGGAGATTTTCCAGGTAATTGAGTCACCTTTGCAACACTAGACTTAGTCACCATAACAAGGAAAAACAAGGCTGGAGGGCCTGTAGTTAGCTTCCTATCATGAAACAAGAGAATTTACAATCTACAGTTCACAACTCTAGAGCCTAATATATAGAACATATAACCAGTTTCCGTGTGGAATTGTATCAAACTGATTAACACTGATTGGAATAGAGGAGGGGTCCTAAGGAATCATATCTCACAAGAATGTGATAAGACCTTAGTCTGAAAGAGCCAGGGTCTTACATTGTATCCTGGGCCATTTCCAGCCATCCTGATGAATATCAAGCCACTGGACCCAGGTGGCTCAGGAGGAGACAGTGAGGTTGATGACTTTGCATAGCCCTCCCTCACTCAAATCAAAGTTAACTGCAAGTCATGTCATCATCTTGATGTCATGGTCCTCTTTGAGAACAATACCAACCTCTCAGAGTTGTTGTATAAACAAATAATGATAAAGTACCTGGCACATAGTAAACATTATATAAATGTTAACTATTATTAAATAGTATTAAGTAGCAGAGAGTCCTCTAACTCTAAATTCAGTGTTCTTTCCACTATGCCATGCTTTCAGGTGTCCCTCAGGTTTCTTAGTACCTATGAAAACTAGGAAAGTATACAACTTTGTGATACTCACTGTGGAGAGAGGTCAGGGAGACATTGAACAATGGGGGGATTCTTTTAACCCATTTATAAGGTGAAGCTAAAGAATTGAGAAATCCAGAGATGGTATCATGGAAGGACCAGATGCTGTGACTGTTAAGGTTCATAATCAAATTTATTCCCATGTGATTTAATTCATTTAGAGCAGGGGATTCTAACCGGAGTTCTAGGAACTAGGTTCTTCTGAAAATACTTTGATAACTATTTTTCAAAATAATGTGTTTCTTTTGTAATCCTATATATTTCCTTTTATGTTTTTTAAATCCACTATTCTGAGAAGGGGTTCATAGACTTTACTAGACTGTCCACAACACAGAAAGGCTAAGACATTCTGATTTACAGGTAGTTTATTAAATATAACACCAGACTGGACATCAGGAAGCTGAAGGTACAAAATCCTGTTTCAGATACTTAACAGATAACAATAACATCTATTTCAATGAGCTGTCGTACCCATCTAATGCCATAATGCATGTAAAGTGATTTGGAAGCCTTAAAGCATTATTGATAACTATTAATATTCTTAGGAGATATAATCTCCTAATATGATACTGTCTTCACATAGGACATTCAACAAGAGTTACTTATTAATTCTTACCTGTCACTTGACTGTCTGGATGACAGTAGCAGCAGCAGCCAGCTTCCTCAAGTCTAAAGGTCACTTCAGTGAGTGAGTGAGTGAGTGAATGAGAGTGTTCTCTGCTTTCCCCAGAACTATTCCTCCTCTAGTTTCATAATCTAATAGGCTCCAATGTTCTCTTTTGCCTTATTTCTTTAGTAGCCCCTGTGGAATGGAACTGTAATGTTCTCAAAGAAAAAAAATCAATGTAATGTTATAAAAAAGTACAAATGTACAAATATTATGGATGAGCAATGAGTCTTCTCCTACCCAGACCAATGCGCCACTTTTTCATATATTTTTCATCTTAAAAGTTCATCTCAGACTCAAGAGTAACTCCTTTCTTACCAAAGGGCAGCATCAGGCCTGGGCTGGAAGGATCATTGGGGCCATTACTTCACCACGTGCACTATGAAAGAAAAGACATTTCCTAATGCAATTTTTAATAGTCAATTATGACTGAGATGTCTTTGTAAGGGAACCAAGTATATATATATATTAAAATGGCTAGTTTCTCAATATAGTGACAATGTCTCTGACTGCAATGAGAAATGGTGAGTCTAAAGACTTTCAGGCATGATGCAAGATAGAGTCTCAATTCCGCAGCCCTTACATTGCTTTTCTTAGAAAACGCAAACCCTGGAAGGGCAATTTGGACTACAATATATGACCATTAAGAAAATTTACGTTGATGCATAGGCCCATTATATAGTTGCAAAAGTTCCAAGTATTATCCTATAAGGCATCTGATAACTCACTGTAACTTTGGATAATGCTGCACTTAATCATTCTTTTTTTTCTTTGCCACATATATATGTTTTTCAGGAAACGTTATTCTGTTTACTACTGATGGTAGAGGGAAGTAGGGAGCAAGGACAAAAAGAAATGGAAAGAAAGTCAATCCTAATTGGATTGATTTAGGAAGAAAAATAAGCAGGAAAAAGGAATTCCAAAAATTTTAATTCTTTGAAAAAATAATTGGTTTTCTTTTGTGATATCTTAAGTAGTATCCCAGATGGCACAGTGGATAGAGGACTCATTCTGGAGTCAGGAGGACTTAAGTTCAAATGTGGCATCAGAAACTTACTAGTGTGTGACCCTTAACAATTCACTTAACCTTGTTTGCCTCAGTTTCCTCCTCTGTAAAATGAGTTGGAGAAGGAAATTGCAAACCACTGCAATATCTTTGGCAACAAAATCTCAAATGGGGTCACAAAAAGTCAGACACAATTGAAAAAACTCAGCCACAACCAAAGTGTGTCCTGAGCTCCAGGCCCACATTTCTCGATGCTTATTGGACATTTTCATTTATGTTGCATAGATACCTTCACCTAAATATGTCCAAATAAAAATTTGTGATCTTTCCCTCTAAACTTATCAGTCCTTCTAAAGTCTCTATTTTTGCCAAAGGTACCACTTGACAAAGTCACTGAAGAAGTATCTCTAATTCTTTACTCTCACCCACACCTTCCATATTTGAACATTTGCTACATCTTCTTATTTTATTTCCACATCTCTCAGCTAAGCCCCCTTATTGTCACTCATACTACAACCAATCTGCTTCAAAGACAAATCATCTCTACAAATCACCCAGACTATCACAATAGCCTTCTGATTTGCATGTTTCCATCTAGTCTTTTCATTTTCTAATTCATCCCCTACGTAGTGGCTAATTTGATTCATATAGATAGAAATTCAACATGCAGAGAGAGAAAGGACATTTCAAGGGAATAGGATTGCCCAATTGGACCATACGTATTAATAGATCCAAGAGTAGGTTCAAATTGTCAAGAATAATTTATATGTTTATAGGTGATGCATTTATTTTTAATAATTTTTGTTGATATCTTTTGTTTCTATATCACTAACATTGCTTCTGGGATTCCTCCTTCTTTGTTTCTTGGTTCTGCTTACTTCACTCTGCATCCCTTCATTTGTCTTTCCATGCTTCTCTTTATTCATCATATTTTCATTTCTTACAGTAGTAGTATCAAATTCAAACATAATTGTATCCCTGCAGTCTGAATATTGACTTACAAAAACACTAATTAATATTGTCTATATTGTATTGTATTTTTATTAATTTTGCTAAACATCTCTCAATTACATTTTTATCTGGTTCAAGACCCACTCAGGAATTTGTTAGGGCTTGTAGTCCATGGGCTGTGAGTTTGACACCTTTGTCCTATGCACAGTTATAATCCATAATATTTGTATACCACAATTTGTTCAGCCATTTTCTAATCAATGGGCATCTATTTTGTTTCAAGTTCTTTGCTACTATAAAGAATACTGCTATAAATACTTTGATGCATATGAGAGTTTATTTCTTATTAATGATCACCTCCTTGGGATATATGCCTAATAGTAATATGCCTTTGTCTTTGGGACAAAGGGTATCTTAGTCACTGTCTTTGGATGATTCCACACTGCTTTTAAATGGTTATATCAAGTCACAGCTCTACCAACAATAAAGTAATGTGCCTATCTTCCCATAAACCATCCCCTCCCACCCCACCCCACCCACACACACTGACTATACTAATCTGCCAATTTTCTGCAGGATAGAAGCCTTTTAGAACACTAATTCAAGAAAAGCTAGGAATGGATAGTATATCATCTACACATTTGAGGCTGGCCTCATGAAGGCAATTATACTTTGTTGAAAATGTCTATTGGCCATTGTCAGGTAATAGTGCACCAAATTTATCAATGATGAATTCCATCTCATTTCTCAAGGACAAAGACAAGAATACTGTAAAAAATAGACCTGTTCCTAAAACACATCTAGTCATGGTCCTCCCCTACTCAAAAAGCTTTGATGGCTCACCATTGCCTGTAAAATATAAACTCCTCTATCATTTAAAGCCCTTCACAATAAGGGTCCAACCTGTCTTTTTGAACAGATAATTCATTACTCCATGTCATATCGTTGTCTTCCTATGCAAACGGTCCACTTGCTCCCTCTCCCTACCTTCCACCCCTCACATATATCATTCTTTTCCCCACTCCCATATCTTTGCTTGATTGAACCTCATACCTGGAAAGTTCTTCCTCTTCATCTCTGCATCTTGAATTCCCTGAATCTCTTCAAAGCTTAGATCAAGTGCCATCTTTTTTGGGGGGAGGGGTGGGGAGAGAGGCAAGTGGGATTAAGAGACTTGCCCAGGGTCACATAGCTACTGAGTGTCAAATGTCAGAAGACAGATTTGAACTCAGGTACTCCTGATAGCAGAGCTGATGCTCTATCCAGTGTGCCACCTAGCTGCCCCTAAGTACCACCTTTACCAAGAGGTCTCTATGTCTTTTCAAAACTGAAATCACTTTCTATTTATTTATATACATCTTACATTGATTTTATTGTGAAAATGTTCTCTCTCTCTCTCTCTCTCTCTCTCTCTCTCTCTCTCTCTCTCACACACACACACACACACACACATACACACACACCTGTAAGAATGTAAACTCCTTGAGAAGAGGAACTATTTCATTTTTTTCCCTTTCATCCCTAATATCTAGAACATAGTAAGGACTCAATAAATATTTATGGATAGACAGACTGAATGATCTTAATGCTTCCAATTTATCTCCCAAAGAGCTTTTTGTTGGTGGCGATGCACTGTGATTTAGGCACAAATAGCTTGATGAATCAAATTCTTGATTTTATACAAGTCATAACTCATATAAATTGGGGTGGATAAAAAGAAACACATAAGATGTGATATAGAGGCACTGGACTCTGGAACTGGTAAAGTGGCTGCAGCGTCCAGCAGAGGTCAGCACACACAATACTTGTCCCTCCTGCCCAAGTATAGAGAGTGGATCATTTACCCTTGACACCACTATGAGGGGAGATATGGACAGTTACTCTCAGACAACTGGATTTGAGTCTGACTCCACCACGCAACAGAAATCATAGCACTAAGCGACCTTTCCTCAGAGAACAGTGATGAAGCAATGAATGCCCCCATCCATTTACCATCACTCATGAAGCAAAACATGAAACTTCATGAAGCCAAGCTCATCTTTTCCTTCTAAATGCTTGTTCCCTGCTCACCTAAGGAGAAGAAGTTTGAGTTCATTTTTTGCCATGTGTCACTCTTCTTGGGGCTGAGGTTTTTTCAGTCTCCCCTGTGCTTTTAGTGTTCTGCCTCTGTCCCTATGTCTGACTGCTGGAGCTCTATCCCTACTTTGAGCAAGTATCAGGAGACTTTCATTCTATCCTCTAACAAGAACTAAAACACCATCCCTCAAGTCACCCTGTACTAAAACTCTCTTTCTGCTCCTGAGGCAAATTTTTGGAGACATTGTGTTCAGTGTGTATGCTGAGCCTGAGGAAAATGAAGGGCAGGCAAGGAGACTCAGGGCTAAGTGAGCCCCAGAGCACATCTTCACTATTGCTTCGCCCACCCCATCAAGTCTCCATGAGCAAAATATATTTGGAGGTAGATGAAGATGGGAGCAAGAAAGCAGAAAACAGATGGTGGTGCTTACCGTCCTCCTTCCATGTCTCTCTCCTATGATAACTATCCAAGAGGATCAAGGAGGTAATGAAAAATATTGATCTCATTAATCCAGGAGAATGGCAAAAGAATGGTAACTGACAGCCAAAAGGGAGACACGCCTATAAACAGGGAGTCCTGTGATATTAATAATAAACATCCTTTGAACCACAATAGTCTCTGGTGACAGAAGAATCAAATGGTCTTTTCTTAGTTTGTTTTGTTATGGGGAGAGGGGACAAATCCTCCCCAGGTACCGTACATTGTAAAATTTTATAAAATCTGAGCTCTTAATATGGCAGAGAGAGAATGAATGAATGAATGAATGATACTATACCAATAAAAACAGGTGCTTTTTCTAGCTAAATTAGTGACTAACTGTACACATTACACTGAGCTGAACACCACATTGCCAGAGCTGTTACAGTGACTAATATGGTTATGAGCCACGATGAGCTCCTTGTAGAGAGTACCTACCTTTTTATATTTCTTCTTCTTTTTAGTGTAACCACGTTTTTATTTTTGAAGGTCCGTTTTGGTCTTGCCACATGCTTTCAGAACTGAGGGGTAATTTGTTAGGGGTTAGAGTTTTTGTTTGTTTTACAAACTCAAAGCTTTCATAATACTATAGGTTGGGTTTCTAAGGCAGATGCCTCCATATCCTCATCCAAAGATGCCAGGATTCGAGGGCATTCCCTCTGTTTGCATTCAGAAATCCCAGGGCCATGCTTCTTCCCATCCACCCTCTTATTTTTATCACCCTGTCTATCTCCTTCTCCTCCAGTCAGGTATAACTATAGCCATGTGTATCTGTAGGCTCAGAGATGACTTTCTTCCCTTGGAGGATACAGTTATGAAAGCAATCACAACAGAAAATCTCTGCTCTGATTTCTGGTTTCTTGAATTCATCTTATCTGATAAATGTAGATTCTATATTCTTTACCTTCCCTGACCCCTGACAACTGTCTGCTGCCTCAGACCTTGGATGAGAAAAGGTCTCAAGATCATTTGCAACTCTAGGTTCCTGTCATGACAAACTTACATTGATAGAGCATCTGAAGATTTACAAGGCACTTTCCTCACTACTACCCTGTAAGCTAAATAAACACTCAGATCTTCATTTTCCAGATGAGAAATTTGAGATTTAGAGGGCTTGTCTACAGTGGTAGATGGCAGTCAAAATTCAAGAAGGCTAATTCTTCAAGCTCTAATCCCCCTGTTCTTTCCACTACACCACTTTTCCTCTACAGACATGAAAACTAATCATGCCAACCCACTTGGAGAAGTAGTGTCTTTCTCCTTACTCTTCTGTAAATGAAAAAGAGAAAAATTGTCCCAATCTTCAAAATGAATATTTTCTGAGAAGCACATTAGATTGGAGATGACACTATTCTACTGATAGTGCTACAACCAAATTATGGCATGATGGAAAAAGCACCTCCTAGTTTATCTAATTCAACCTCTAGTCAAGCCCACAAGCATTTGAGAAGTGTCTGTGTATCAGGCTCTGTGCTAAGCACTGGTGGTACAAAGAAAGGCAAAAGACGGTCCCTGCTCTCAAGGAGCTCAAAATTTAATGGAGGAGAAAACATGCAAGCAGCTATATACAGACAAGACATAGGCAGGATAAATTGAGGATAAAGTGGGGGGGGGGGAGCTAATCTCCAGTGGAAAATATTAAAATGAAGGAAGATTAGGAACAGCTTCTAGAAGAAACTAGGACTTTAGCTAAGACTTGAAAGCCTCCAGTGAGTAACCTTTGCCTATTGTCTGAACACAAACAGAAGCATGCTATTTCTTTCTTTCTTTTTCTTCCTTCCTTCCCTTCTTTTTTTCCCTTTTTTGAGTTTTCTTGTACAAAATAACCAATATGGAAATGTTATATATGAATGCACATGTATAATCTATATTGAATTATTTACCATTTCAGGGAGGGAAGAAGGGAAGGAGGAAGGGAGGAATGTAATTTGGAACTCAAAACTTTTTTTAAATGTTAAAAATGGTTTTAACATATAATTGGGGGAAAAATAAAGTATTATTTTTAAAAAAGAGAGAAAATCAAATGGCTAACAATCTATTATACTAAGGAGCAGAGGATCACAGATGTAGAGTCAAAAGGGATGTTAGAGGCCATCCATTTTACAGATGAGGACCAGAGAGATTAAGTGACTTGTTCAAGGTTATTCAGGGATTAAATGTCAGAAGTCCCCTGAATCCAGAGTTTATGTACCATTCTTCTGGATATTTCTGATAGAAATTTTTCTGAACCAAAATTGGCCTCTTTGAAACTTCTAGCTATTATTCCTAATTCCACTGTCTTAAGCCACAAAGAACTAGTTTAATTCCTCTTCCATATGACCTGCCTCCAGAGACGTAAAGATAGACACTCTGTCCCTGAGTCTTCTCCTCCCTAAGCTAAATCTTCCCAAAACAATGTGCTGTTAGGAAAGTAATATATTCTCTCTCTCTCTCTCTCTCTCTCTCTCTCTCTCTCTCTCTCTCTCTCCCTCTCTCTACCTCCCTCCCTTCCTCCCTCGCTCCTACCTAGCTCAGATAATATCTCAGAGTGCAAACATCACCCAGAGAAACACTGTTAAACCAGCAAGTTTAGAACAAAAAATCTTGTGGTTCCAGCATCAGTCCTCCATATAAATGCCAAATCAATCAGATAATTGGTCTCCACTGAGCCCAGCCTGAGGCCTTAAAACCTGCGCTGCACCAATACTCAGAGGGGGGGATTTAACTGAGTGCATAAAAATCCCAACAAACAGCAAAGACTTGGATCCATAAGGGACTAAGAATAGGGAAAACAGCTCAATACCAAAGCCCCCACACACGAGTCATTGACTCAAGCAAATAGAGATTATTATGGGTAAACCATTATGAAAATCATTCTGCTATACGGCCAGGAAAAGAAAATGAAAAGCAAACAGTGTGGGAGCAGAGCACACAAAGGGACAAAAGAGAAAGTGCCCCTGAAAGTGTGGGATTCAAGAACACCTGAAAGAGACCAACCCACAGAATGTCTCCTCCAGGAAAATGTCACATGTCGAAAGGGCAGCTCGGATAAATTGACGCCATCAGCCATAGGGCTAGGATTTTCTTCCAGCAATCTGCCAGGGCAGAAGCTCCCTCCACCAATACAGATAGCAGCCCTTCTTCACCCTTGTCAGTAGCCTTTTTGAGCTATGCAGAATACCCTAACTCTGTGAAGAGCTAGGTGAAATCTCTATTTATAGAAAGTTAGAGCAACCCTCAGATAGTAAACTTTAGGAGTCAGCCTGATGTGATGACCAGCAGCGTAGACTTGAAATTGGGGAGACTTGGATTTATAGACATTTATTGACTAGGTGATCTTGACCAGGTCCTCCTCTCTGTCAGTTTTTTTTTTTGTTTTTTTGTGAAATGGACATGAATCATGGCATCTACCTCACAGAGTTCTTGTGAGGGTCAAAGATATGTAAAGCTTTGAAACCTTAAATTGCAACATAAATTTTGAGGCAGAATAGAATAGCTCAAGCAGGAGTCAGAATGACCTGAGTTCAAATCCATCCTCAAATACTGACTAGCTGTGTGACCCTGGGAAAGTCACCTAACCCTGTTTCCCTCAGTTTCCTCATCTGCAGAATGAGCTGGACAAAGAAATGACAGACCATGCCAGTACTTTTGCCAAGAAAACCCCAAAGGGGATCACGAAGAACTGGACATGACTGAAAACGATTGAACATCAACAATCTCTTGCTGATACATTTTAGGCACTGAAGTAGGCATTGACAAAAGACAAAAGCATAATAGTCTCTGTCCTCTCTGAGCCTGAGTTTCCTCATCTGTAAAATAAGGACATTACCAGCACCACTTCTGGGGGTTGTTGTGAGAATCCAAAGAGATGATATTTATAGAGTTTTGCAAATCTTAAAAGCACTACATAAATGCTAGTTATTATCAGTGAAGCTAACAGTCATTGTTACATAATCTATTACCCAGTCTATATTCAAAGTTTTTCCCAATTCATTCAACAAGAGTCGATTAGCATTTATTAATCAAAGTGATGGAGCGGATAGAAAACAGGACCTGGAGGCAGGTAGATTTGTCTTCCTGTGTTCAAATCCAGCCTCAGACAGTTAATAACTGTGTGGCCCTGAACAAATCTCTCAATCCTGTTTGCCTCCGTTTCCTCATCTATAAAATGAACTGAAGAAGATAATGGCAAACTACTCTACTATCTTTGCCAAGAAAAACCCAAAAAGGATCACAGTCAGACACGACTGAAAAGACTGAAATAACACTCTACTGTTGATAGGTTCTAGGCACTGAACTGGTCATTCAGGACACAATGACAAAAGCACAATAGCCTCTGCCCTCAAGGAGCTTATAGTCTATTGTTGGACTGTAGGTTGTGAACCATAGACTGTGTTAGGAACTTGCTGGGAAATGTCCACCTAAACTTGTGCTCTAAGGACATAACATTTGGCAGCCTGGGCTCACCTCCATATCATGGTAAGATATTAAAGCTGGTCTTCAGCAGAAGTCACAGGACATATGTGAAGAACGGACCCTTTCCTGACTATTGTTGGATGCACTATCCTTGTTAGTATGGGAAACTAATAGCACCTAAATACATTGACCTGCAGAAACTGATGGGAGGGAGCAGAAGGGGCCACAACATAGAAACAGGAAAAAATCAGGAGCTGGGTTTCGATGAATTTGAGAGAAGACACAAGAAATTGTCTCCCAAGGCAGTATGGTGGCTGGTCACATGAGGCCCAGATGCTAGGCAAATGAAAATGGGGCTAGTTAGCTCAGGAAGTTGTGCCAGGCATTCATGGCTAGATTCGAGAAAGCTTAAAATAAAGCTCTTGTTCTCTATAACTCATGCATTTTCTTCTCATAAGTTTGTTTTAACTTACGTTCCTTAGTTGATAATAGAATAGTACAATGGAAAGAGCTTGAGCTTTGGAGTCACCCTGGTCACCTCCTACCTCTGACATTTACTACCTGAATCACCTTGGACAAGTCACCTCTCTAAGTCTCCATTTCTTCATCAATAAAATGAGTAGTCTGGACAAAATGCCTCTGAAGTCCCTCCAGAACTAGATCAACAATCCAAAGGAAAGTACTTTTCAAACAACTAACCCTCTATTTAAGTTTCACCAAGGGAAACAAGGGCAGCTAGGTGATGCAGTGGATAGAATGCCAGGCCTGAAGTCAAGAAGACTCATCTTCATGAAATCAAATCTGGTCACAGAGACTTATATTAGCTGTGTGACTCTGGACAAGTCATTGAGCCACTTTTGCCTCAGTTTCCATATCTATAAAATTATCTGGAGAAGAAAATAGCAAACCATTCCAGTATCTTTGTCATTAAAAGCAAAAAAAAAATGGGGTTGTGAAGAGTCGGATATAAGTTGAAGCAACTGAAAAATAACAAATGACCATGAGCCACTTACTTAACTCTTCTAGATCCTCGTTATCTTGCAACTGAAATAACTGGGCTAGACGAGATGGGCTCTGAGGTTTCCCCCACCCCGGCTCCAGATCTATGATACAATGACACGAGTCATGACAGACTGAGATCACTCAGGGTCTTGAAAGATAGCCCCCTTACTAAGAGTCATCTTATCTTAACATATATATTGAGCTCACTATTAAGAAGGACTTGAGAACTGTTGACCAAAGAAGATGGGGAAATATGTAGAGCACTGTCACACCGACAGATCATGTTGAGCTAAGTTACAGAATATACTCCACTCATATAAAATCCCCAAGGAAAAGAAATTTTATTCTTCTAAATCATGAAATTTGTACCTCATTTCACATAATTCCCATGTACCTGGAAAGTATTGTATGAATCTCTTGTCTTATTGGATAATTGAATCATATTTTAACATACTTAGATAATGTATTACTTAAAAGAATTCTCTGGAGATAACATGGTACGATAGAAGCAACACTGCACTCGGGACCAGGATGCCCAGAATTCCAGTCTTGTTGGATCACTTCCTAGCCATGTGACCTTAGGTAGGTTGTTTTGCTTCTCTGACTCTTGGTTTCATCTTCTACAAAATGAAATGACTGGATTAGATTATTATTAAGGTTCACCTCAGTCTAAAATTCCTATGTTGTACAAATCGAGATTTTCTATATTTCTACCTAGAGTTTGTTCCTGCAATAAGGGAAATTCCTATAGGGAATCCAAATTGTTGGCAGACTGGATAACTCTGCCTGTCGTTTCCCTGAGGCTGGAGCAGAAAAAGGCAACAGAGCTATTCACCCTCCAGAGAAGTTTCATTTTGGGTAGCAAACAGGTCAATAGAGAATCATCTTTGGATTGGAACCAATTGAATCCAAGTAGGAACCTAATTTCTTCAGCAACCGGTTTGGTAAAAAGGAAATTTAAATTAAGTTGTCAAAACCCAAATCAATTTTGGTTTGGGTTTTGATTTTGATAGTGGGGCAAATACCATAAGGCAAGCAACAGAAAGTATGCCCTCACTTTAAAGGGGGAGAAAAAAGCTGTAAGGAAAATAGAGGGGAGGGGAAGAGAGCTCATCTCAGCTTGATGTGTGAAAGTTTCCTATTTTAATTATTTTTGCTAACTAGATGCTAAGTTCTGTAAATCTTGCACCCTTGAACAGAGGCCAAGTCATCTTATCCTAGTTATGGCACTATCCGTAACTCTGCTGAAGAGGGACTTTGAGACTTTGCCAGAACGTGAGGACAGTCCTCTTTGTGGACTTAAGAATACCTTCTGGTGGGTGAGAGATATAATGGGTTCCCCCTCCTGTTCACCTTATGTTATAATTTTCACATGGTAAGTTATGATTAATTTCTGTAGCTCCAAGGCAAACTGTGTTTCTATCTGATCATTTAAAATTATTTGCTCCTTTCAAACAACTCAGCAGCTATTCTGCCCAGTAATGTGCTTAATCAAATCAAGAAATTTGGGATGATATAAATTCCCAACAAGCCTTGGCTTGTTAGGAGTTCCCACAAATGCACTGGGACTTGATTTAGACAGAATCATAAACTTCAAATGTGCCTTGGGACTCAATGGTTGAATTTGGATTCATTATTTCTTCATCCATTAAAAGCAGATTAACTTTAGGGAAAACTATTTCTTGAGTTTGAATTTCACTCAAATGTTCAATTGGCCTTAAATAAGCAATCATGCTCACAAGGTTGCATTTTAGATTTTATTTTAAATGTCAAATTATCCCCTCACTGAGGCTCAGGAGAAGATTGCTCAGTCTGATTGAACCTTCATGTCCTCACTCCTCTGTCACTGGGATTGAAAAGAACAGCACACTGGCTTTAAGGTATCACCTCACCATCAGAAAACAAGCAAGCATCCCTCTTTTGATTCCCTTTTCCTTGAGGTATCCAACCCTCCATATATCTTTCCCAAAAGAAACCACAGTGACTCCAGCTCATGATTGCAGTTGGTCCATATAATTCCTGTCTTCTCCAGATGGCCTGCTATATCTAATCCAAGTTAAGAGTTGGAAAGTTCTACCTTAGGATTCTCAATAGGAGTAGCAGTCACTCATAAGGTACTTCCCATCTTTTGCTTTCATAAAGTTTTCCTCCAGTAAGTAGCCCAGTGTCATCAAGCATATGGACAGCCAGCTTCTCCTAAAGACCGTGTAACTGACCTGTGTTGCCTGGAACTTGTGGACTCTCTCCTATAGTAATACTCATAGAAGACTTTGGGGACTGAGGTTTTCCCCAGAAGGTCACAGATATCTATTGACATAGGACTTTTAAAAGATAAAAGTTAAAGGCAAATATACATAAAAATAGCAACCGTAAGAAAGGATCTTCCCAATACTTTGGTCTGCCTCTGGTCTCAGGGAAGAAATATCCCATTCCATTAGGTGAGAAGTCAGCAAGTCTGAGCATTAGTAAACTCAGCAGTGACAAGTAGCTAAGTGACTGGGAAGTACAGAGAGATAGCCCAAAGTGAGACAAAGGTTCTTGCCTCTTTTAGAGGAATAAACATTGCAAACTGCATGAGTGATTTAAACTCACCCCTGAGATGCTTGACCTTTCTAAAATGCATGTTCCTGCTACTTACGTTTTATTATTTGTTTAATCCACTTAAACTATTTACCAAGGGCAGAAGCTTTTAATTGAGAGCTGTAAAGTGAAGAGAAATGTTAAGCAGATTGAAGTTGAGTCAAGAAATCTGAGGGGTGGGGGTAGACACACAGATATCCCTGGACCTACAATGAACCCAGATTAGCCTGTGTCAGACAAAGAGCTAATGGAGATCTCAGGCAGCCTGATTAAGATCCACAGTGCCCCCTGGTGGTGGTTAATAGTAAAATTGTGGTTGTTCTCCCTATGGGCGTCATCATCCTTATCTGCTGTATTTGACAGGCAGATCAAACCACCAAAACCATCACTTCCCCTCAAGAGCCCAAGAGCCTCAGCAATATCAGTGCCCAACCCCAGATCATCAGCTCTGATTTTAGTTTACTCCTGAAGCCACTATTAAAAAGAGTAACCCTCATGGAGGAAGGTATCTCCTCCTTATCTATCATTCTCAACCAAGGACAACCCTCATCTTTGAATAGGTAAAACCAAGAACCACACAAGTACATAGCAAAGATTGCTACTCAACGTGCTGTCCCTACTCTGAAACCATCTGATGATCTGCTACTACCAAAAAAAAGGGGGTCCCTCAAATGGTTGGTCATTTAGGCATCCAGGTCACACACCAGGGGGCACAAGATTCAGGTATGAGTATCTCTTGTTCACTGTTAAAACAAATAGAAGAGGAATGTCATATATTTCCATTGGAAAAGGAACAAACTGTTTCTTGGGAAGTAACTGGAGAGATAGAAAGGGGAAAAGTACTAGCCCAAATATGGCAAATAGATCATATTGGATCCCTACCCCAATATAAAGGATGAAAATTTATATGTATTTGTGTTGACATCTATTTAGGTGTACTAGTGGCTTGTCCCTATGAGAACCCAACCCAGAAAAATACCTTTAAAACTCTAGTTATCGTAAGTCTATATTATGGAACTCTAATGTAGATTCAAAATGACAATGAGTTACATTCCAAAGGTAATGAAATTAAGAGATCCTGTACATTAGACAATATAGAATGCAAACATTATATTCCATGTTATCCACAAGCATCTGGGTTAATTGAAAGAATGAATGGTTTATTGAAAGAACAGTTATGGAAGTTAAGTTCTAATAATTCATATCAACATTGGAAGCATAACTTGTTCACTGCTTTATGTAATTTGAATAATAGATCTTTGGGAGGAAGTATACCTCTAGCCAGAATGATGACTCCAAATCTGCAAATTAGAAAACAACAAACACAGATAATTCCAAATATTGAGTACTGAACTGTGAGGCAAGATGTCCCAGAACTGCATCCAGGAACATCTGGTTAAGCAGGATATGATTTACATTGCTTAGAGGACTTTTGGTTGGATTGAAAAAAATTAGAAAAATTTCCACTGGAATATGTATGAGAATATCTAAAAATCATTTTAGATGGATAGTACTGAAATCAGGATAGCAGCTCTAGGAATACATGTATTGGCTGGAGTAATAGATTCTAATCATCAAGGAGAAATTATTGTGACATTCCAAAATTTCAATTAAGAACTCATGCAGTTTTGTAAAAATGATAGAATAGTTCAAGTGATTACTATTCCTTGTGAAACAACACCCCTTGTGAAAACTGACCCTCCTTCTGAAGTAACTATCAGAGGAACTGAAGGGTTTGGTTCTACTGATAGAATAAATTGGGAGCTAAAGTATGGGTAAAGCAGAAGCCAGATAATGTTCCAAAGGCTGTGGAAATTATAGCACATGGCATGGATGAGAACAATGCCTACCTCACGGGGTAGTTGTGACGATGAAATGTCTTAAAAGGTAAAGTGCTTTGTAAAACTTTGTGCCATATAAATGTTAGTATTATTACTACGTAAAGGTGAAAGACAAAGGTGGTGATAGGAAGAGTTGGGCACAATCCTAACTTGTGTAAGGCAGAATACAGTGATCTAAGGGGTGAGTCAAACCTCCATGAAATTGAATTTTGCGCAGTTGATATTTTTAGTATTTTCTCATTCCATCACAATCCTGATTTAGCATACAGAAATGCATACTTCTCATTCTACTATCTAAAGCAACAGAATAGGGACTTCTCTACATATAGGTTATCAACCACTGATGAGCCAGGTGGTTGGTGCCATTTAGTGGGCCCCTGTGTCCTAAAGCATGGCATGGGTACTGCACGCATGAAAGAGAAGTCCTATGTAAAGGCATTCGTTTTCTTTTCACAATGAGGTTCTAACCAAGGGAACTGAGACAGGTTATTCAAATAGATTTAACTAATTATGGGTTACACTGATTTTGGGCTCAAGTTGTCTAGTTTCCTAATATTGTTAGTGATGTGACCTAGGGCATGTCACTTATCTTCTCTGGAACTCATTTATCTTATCTGTAAAATGAATATAATTGAACTTAGGCAATTTAGTTCAGAGCTGTTTTACTCACAATCCTTTATAAGACTTCAAATACTTCTTGAAATCTCAACCTTTTCATCTGCAAATGAAGGTAATAGGGCCACAGTTTAGAGTTAGAAAATTACCTTAGAGGGCAGCTAGAAGAGCCTCCTTATGAAGTAACTGAGACCCAGAGAAGTTAAATGACATGCCCAGGGTCACACAGTAAATGTGAGAGCCAAGATTCACTCTTCACTAGACTATGCCACCATAATAACACTTATGCAAATTACAACCAAGGGTTATTGTGAGGAAAACATTTTGCTCTCTCATAATTCCTCCTCAGGGGATGTCCCAAACATTCTAGATTTTGGTCTCTTAGCATTGTGTATATTATCCATATAACACATAGATGATCCATCTATTGACAATTCCTCATTTTCACTCCATGACTGTGCTTCTCTTCCAAATCCAATGTTCTTTCCATTACACTATACTTCTAGATACCATAAAAATATACACCAGTGAACCATTTCAATGAAAATCCTACTAAAAGAAATTTGTGATCAGTTAAGAACCTGGACTAAATATTGATGGGAAAAATCAAATACATAAAGAATGTCTGCTATAGTTTACATTTTCCCTTAAAGTTGCCTCTCGTCTTCTCTGTTGCTACTTTGAGGTTGCAGGTCTGGAGCACATGTGTGAGCCCAGTCATCACTCTGAGTAATCCATGCTTATCCCATTTATGTGTGTGCCAGTTTCCAGCTTGGAGACTTTCTTAAGAACAGATGAGGTTCAGGATGCACTAGTCCTGAAGTACAAACTACTGAATGTTATAACCTTTTATGATTTTTGTTGCCAAAGTTGGGGAATCATTCTTTTCTAGGGTGTAGTAGGTCCCTTTAGGCAAACTGCCATCTGAAGACACTGGGAGGAAGAAAGCATCAAGAACACATAGAAGCAGACACTGGGGATGCAATAGAAGTGTTAAGGTTTATGGACAAGAAAGGTAAGAAAAGAAAGATGACATGTCTAGAGTGATGGATTTGAAGTCAAGATCAAAGATGGAGAGCCAGAAGGGACCTTAGTCATAGGCTATAGATCTAAGAGGAATATCAGGGGCAATATTGCCTGACCTCTTCATTTTACCAATGGGACCCAGTGAGGTTAAATAATTTATCCAAGGTCATACAAGAAATGGCAGAACCAGGAATTGAAACATGTTCTTTTAACTCCATATGAGAACTTTTCCCAATAAGTCACCTGTATTTAAATCTCACCTCTGACACAAATTGTGAAACTGTA
>CM053769.1:63507790-63523861 GCA_028658325.1 Potorous gilbertii
AAATTAAAAAAAAAAAACTCAAATAAGTATTTATATGCCTACTGTGTGCAAAGCTCTTCACAAAGACATTTAAGACATGATTCCAGATATTAAGGACCATACTACCTAACTGGATTAAAAACAAACCATAAAAACTTAACACAAAACAGAAAATGGAAAGCAACAGATGACAGGGATAGGAAATAAATGCCATAAAGTTTCATAAAACAGTAATATCATTATGACCTGTATTATTTCAATAAAGGCGTATCGGAAATAGAATTTGAGCCGGAACTTGAAAGGATGGTTAGGAGAACAACATTTCAGATAGTATAACACCATCAATAAAAATATAGCATATATTCAGGGGCACAGTGAGGTGTCAGTTTAAGTAGAGAAAAGAATACATGCTAGAAAAGCAGTAAATCACATGGTTAGAAAGGTAAGCTGGGCACCAACTACTGAGGGGGGAGGGGATGTTAAGGAATTAACAGTGGTGATCTACTGAATATGAGTGGGGTGGAATTGATATGGTAAAGCTGTACCTAGTTTTCTTAGTAGAGTTACAAAGAATTTCTAGGATATAATTGTGGGAAACAATCACAGAAATAACTCTGATCAACAATTTTCTGTATACCAGCATCAAGAGAAGCATAAAACAGGTTTAAGGAAATATATCTATCAAAGGTATACACCTTTGTCATGGAAGAATCTTTAGGAAAAGTTTCAAAATCAAAGGTATTTTCTATTTACAGAGAGGTTTTCCAAATGCTCCTATATGAGAATGACATTGTGTTTAATAAATTAATGTTCAGAGCACCTGGACATTCTCAATGAGATCCACATTACTCAATAGAGATTAACCCAGTCAGGAAAAATTAAGTGAATGAAGAACATTTATTCCCCAGAACTTGTCACACTATTGAACAACTCATGGACCTAGCCCATCAGTTCATCTCCCTTGGACAAGCACTGAAACGCAACAGGCTAAGTAAGTATTGAATAGGAGTTAGAAGAGTTCAGACAATTACTTCTGGGTAACAATATTTTACCCAATGATGCTATAAGCCTATGAATTATGACCAAAAGGGCAACAGATGGTTTGCTACGAGCATCATGGAATAAATAGTACAAAATGATTATTTGTGCTAGACAAGTTTCACAGACATTCTCCAGATTGGTCATAGAACAAGAGTAAGAGATAACATATAGGGAGCTACAGTGGTATCTATAAAATGTGGAGGGAGAAAACTATGCTATATGGGGTAATAGCAATAAGAGCCGATATTTTTATAGCATTTCAAGGTTTGCAAAGTCCTATACATACATTGTCTCATCTGAGCTTCAAAATGTCTATGTGAAACAAGTACCATGCATATTACAGAAGCATAAATTTGAAGGTGGAAGGGACCTTAAAGGTTAACTACTCTCGTTTCCTTCATTTTAGGAGTGAGGAAATTAAGACCCAGGGAAATTCAATGTTTTGCCCAAGGTCATTCAGATAGTAAGTGGCACAGCTAGGATTTAAACCCATAACCACTCAGTCCAAATTCAGAGCTCTAGCTCTTGCGCTACACTGACTACCACTGTTGTCCTTATCTCACAGACAAAGAAACTGAGATTTAGAGAAGTTAAGTGACTTGTCCATGGTCTGACAGTTGGATTTCAGAGGCATCATTCGAATCTAGACCTTCTTCACTTCAAATCTAGCAGTCTATCTACCAAACCATACTGATTCTCAGTAGATCTTCAATAGAGAATTTATAGGACGTCATGGACAAAAATCACATTAGTTTGAAGTGTGACTTGATTGTGCCCACTACCACCAAGGCCACAGATTCTCACAATAAAATGGTTTAAGAAAAATTTCAAGAATGGTAATGGATGTCCATCAACTCATGTAAAAGTCAAAAGTGATTTCACCAGCTGGTGAAAATTCCAATTTAAACTTTTGTTTATAAAACTGCTTCAAGTTCTGATTTATAATTTATTATTTCAAATAAAAGGGATTATTGGATTGATTTTTTAAATAAATTGACAAAAATGGGAAATTCAATTAGTTAACTTTGTATTGAAAATTTTTAATCTTAAAAGTTACTCCAGATAATTGCAGGCATAAATATCACTTAGAGCAGATGTTGTGGATAAAATCTAATTATTACTCATCGAGAATCAATTGTAGCAAATGATAAAATCCATGGTTTTGTTCTTTTTTGCTGAACAGAAACGAAATAAAGCTCTTGCTGTAGTTTATGCGCCTTTTAATTGGAATCATCTCTATTGCTAGAGTAGTGAATCTCACAATATGGGTGGGAAGAGCCAAATGCAAGAGAGAATAATGACAAGAAAATACAATGACAGTCTGAAAAGGACGAAGACTCAGCCATAGTCTGGAAACCCAATTACAACCCTTGTACTCTATGTTGATTTTGATTGCTCAAGTATACTCAGACTGATTTGCCAGATCTCTTTTTTCATTCACATTCAAATGGTCCCAGTCTTGTCTAGATCCAAATTTGGAAGCTAAAGAAAGCTGGAATAAATGCACAGCAAAGAAAAAAGTAGGGTACATTCAGAAGCTAGTTATGGTTTTTTCTATCTTCACCTCCTTCACTCTGTACTCCCTCCTCACCTCCAGATCTCAAAATCCCTAGCTTCCTTCAAAGCTTGGCTTAAGGGTCAATCCCTATCGAAAACATATACCTTTTGCTTCCTCAGTACCTTGAACATAGTAGACGCTTAATAAATGTTTGTTGACATGTTCACTTAGATGTATGGAAATATTAGCCCCAAACAGGGAATAAAACTCCATGTTTTGTTGCACCCATCACCACAGATGAGGAAGGCAGTCTTCCAACTCAAAGCCTGAAGCATGAAGAGAGTTGTTTGCATGGTATAAATCTGCTCTGCAACTGAGAAAATAATATAGGGAAGGGCAAGGGTCATTGCTTCCCACTCAAAAGTTACTAAAAATTATCAATATCATGTTCTTCCATGACAGAACAGCCCAATCAATCTTTGCATTTATACAAGAGTACTCACCACTTGGACATGTGGCACAGTGTAGAAAAGAAACCCTTGGTCCAGATCAAGAGGACCTGATCTGTGGTCACACTGTATAAATCTAGGGAAATCATTTTAATCTCAACCTCAGGAAACTTCTTAAATATATCTACTCAGTAGACAGAAAAATTGTAATTTGTTGAGTTGATGTGGAAACTTTAAGACTTCCAAGTCTTATAGTTCCCCATGCTAACAGTAATCACAGCTTCTTCAGATAATAAATAACATGTGAGCTCTGCCTCCCATCCCTCTCGCTTCCTTCCTCCTTCATGTTTCTATGTCTGTCTGTCTCTGTCTCTGTCTCTCTGTCTCTGTCTCTCTCTGTCTTTCTGTCTCTCTCTCTCTCTCTCTCTCTCTCTCTCTCTCTCTCTCTCTGTCTCCTCCCCGGTCTCTCTTTGTTTCTCCCTCCCCCTCTCTCTTTCTCCCTCTCTTCCTCTCTCTCTCTCAAAAGAAATGTCCCCTACCAATACAGATGTGCATCTTTTCTGCAAATTATTTTTAGAGAGTTGCAAAGGAAACTCATTACCTAAGTGGTCTGAGTCCAAGGGGGACTTGAACTTGGTTCTCTCTAACTCTGAGATCAGTTGTCAATCTACAATACCATGTCACTTATATAGTTTCATTACACTTTCACAATATCTCTGGGAGGCACATAGGATCAGGGGTTAATATCCCCTTTCATTCTATAAACAGAAAAACAGAACAGATTTATCTACAGTTTTGTAACTTGTTCATTGTTAACAGAGCCAAAAGTAAAAAACCCAGGTTGCTAAATCTCCAACTTGTGTTTGCTTTTCAGTGCCTCAGGTCCCCAGGTATTGAAAGAAAAAATACTGAGCCAGGTAGAAAGAAATTGCCTGCCTAAAGAGCATATTAAGAGTTCAGACTACCTTTCTTGTTGCTATTGGCAGCTCTGATGTGAACTGGAAACTTACAACAGAAAAAAAGGACATGAAAACATCATGGGATATCAGTCTTGTTCTCTCCGTTGTGGATTAAATCACATTACTAGATGATACAAGCCCCTACTGCATAACTGGCTTGTCTCTGTCTGTCTAGATTTCCATTTCCCCCCTTCATTTCTTCTCCTTTACAACAGCAACAAATGAGGTGGGATGATGAATTTCATATTTTGGCTACCACTGCAGAAATACCTTCTCTCAACCAGAGCTCCAAAAAGGAAGGATTTAATCAGTCTCTGGTGTGGTTACCTCTTGCATTAGGAAATATCTCTGATGGGAGGACAAAGAAGTTTTCAGACATTAAACTTTAATGAGCAGATCAGTCAAACATATTGCTGCATCAACACTAAGCTTGGCCTCAGAGGGGAGAAACACAGGTTATTTCATCAATCTTGCCAGATAGATATTGTCATTCACATTCAGTTCTTATTACATTTACCCACCCTGTGTGTGCATGAAAAATATTCCGTGATATCAATCAATGCTAGGCCACAGGGAAAGCCAAAGGGAAGAGCTCTGCAAAATTCCACTCTATGGTGGGAGACAGATTTTTGTTTTTTCTAGATTAGATTTTAATTTTCTTCACTTGTACTAACTGCACATCTTGACCCTGGGGAAGCATCTAGTCCAGGAGTTAAAAATACAAGGAGAGAAACATCTTGCCCTGCGCAGGAGTCCTCCTGTAGAAAAGGTAGGTGGAAGTTGTTACCTCCCTCCAAAAGGATGTCTCATTGATCCAGAGGCAGCCAGGCTTTGCACAGACTTGCCAGGCAGCCTTGATGGGACAGTGGATAAAATTCTGGACTTAGAATTGGAGAAGCCTGCTCAGGGTTTAGCTCCTGGCTCTGACACTTTCTACATGATCCTAGGGAAGTCACTTAATCTGACCCTCAGTTTTTGCATCTGTAAAATGGGAATGATGATTTTTTAAAGGATCAAATTAAATAATACATGTAAAGAGCTTTGCAAAACTTAAATAACGACACAAATCTTAGCTACTCTAGGACAAATGAAAGCTACTCATTACATGCTTGCCATCTGTGTTAATGAAGCTTTGGGGATCCAAAGGAGATATGAGTCAACAAAGCATTTATTAGGCACCTACTATGTGCCGGCCACTGGGTTAATTGCCAGGGATACAAAGAATTTAGAAAAGACTTGGCTCTTATCTTCAAGACACTTACTGTCTGATAAGGAGAGCAGGAGATAAGAAAAGTAGTTTGGGTTTGGGGTGCCACAGAGAGAGGAAGCTGGTCAAAACAGTAGCTGACTAATTTCCCAGAGAATGTCAATATTGATTTTAATTACTGGGTCCCGAGCAGGAGACAGAAAGCAAGGAGAACTTGGCAAGAAAATGGTGGTGACTGGGGCCAGCTTGATCTAATGACCTTCCACCCATCAGCATAGCATGTCTCCAGGGTGAGAGATGGAGGTCCAGTGAGGAGTGGGTGGCAGAAGACAGCATGTGACAGCATGGACAGAGAACAACAGTGAGTTGGATGGGGCTGCCCAGATAGCTATTGCTACTGTTACTACATAGCGGAAGAAAGTGTCAGATTTCAAATCAAAGTATCTGGGTTCAAATCCCGCCTCCCCCATTTACTATTATGTTAAAATCATTTAACCTGTGTGAGTGTCAGGTTTCTCATCTATAAAATGAGGGATGTGGAACTGATCATCTCTAAGGCCCCTTCTAATTTCCTATCTATAATGATGTTGGCAATAATAACAGAACCCTTCCAGAATCTATAGAATTTATCTAGATGCCTTATAAACTCAGGAGGGGAGGAAGAGAAAACATTCATAAAGTGCCTACTATGTCAGGCACTGCCATAAGTCCTTTGCAAATATTATCTCCTTTCATCTCCACAACAACCCTCTGAGATAGGGGCTGTTATGATCTCTACCTTACAGTAGACGAAACTGGTCATACAGCTAGTAAGCGCCTGAAACTGGATTTGAACTCAGGTCCTCTGGATGTCAGGCTCAGCACCTGGCTGTCTCAGGATAGGATAGGCCTTCCTTCAGAGATTCCCATGTCAATTACAGGGCAAAGAACGCCAAGCCCTAAGCCATTTTGATGGTTTGATGACTTATTGGAGTAGGAAGATGGGGGTGGTTGTACATTATTTTATCAAAGGTTAAATTACTCACTCTACTGAGCAAGTGTGAGCCAAATACCTCAGAATACAGAGGTCTTTGATAAATTTAGAAAAACAGAATCATCCTTGACCTTCAAGTGTGTCTCTTTATCAACAAATGTTTAGCCCCCTCATCTGTGCTTGCCACTGGGCTAATGCACCATCCCAAATGTCAATGGTGTGGGGGGAGGGGAGGAAGAAAATTGAAGCTTTCTTTGATAGGAGCTTCTTAAACGTTGGATTATCCATCGCTAAGGGCAGTCAGGCTTTACCAGGGTAGGGTGCCCATTCTGCCATAACGTAGAAGGAGCCCTGGGCTTTTCAAGAGGGTTCAAAGCACAAGTTCCATTCCTGGGGTAAAGCTCACAAGCAGATGAAAGAGGTGGGTGGTATTACTTAAAGATAAAGGAAGTCCTCTCGTCCCCAGTGATTCCTGGACTCCCATTATTAATTTTTCTCACTTTCACTTTAGTAATACCCTCTCCTAAGAGTCCTGAGAGGCATATTACATCAATTCTCCAACATGTCAGGTTAAATAAGTTTATTAAATGCTTTTCTTCTAAATGCCTGGAACATTCATGTGAGACCAGGGCCTGAAAGTGAAAACAAGGGTTCGGTGAGTAGGGAGGTGGTAATATAGTAAGAGCACAGATGGCATGTTTTAACCATAGGAGCAGTCACACCAGAAGAAGGGACTGCTCACTCCCCTCTCCAAGCTGGAAGAGATGGCAGGTCCCCCAGGGGAAGCACTGTAGAAGCTAGATGGAGGAGTGGGGAGGGAAACAAAGGGAAAAGGGCAGCAGTGGCCCAGAGATGCATGGAACTTTGAAACAGCAGAGGACCCTAGTGAGGATTATAGTCTCAATAGAGAGAAAACACATACACACACACACACACACACACACACACACACACACACACACACATACACACACTCAAAAACCTATGTCAGCCATCCTGGGCTAATTTCTTTTTGCCCTATGCTAGTTATGACTCTGAGGATACTAAATGACTAAGTGGAAGGGAGGAGGAACACTGAAAAGATAGTGAAGGGATGAACAGAGGGGGGCAGAAATGAAAATTCTCTTCCTTCAAAATTTTACTCTGGGTTTACTGCCAATGACTCTGGACAGGAGCTCCTCCCTAGCCAAAAATGCACTTGAGTCAGATGCTGCAGCTCTCACAGCTGGATCGCACATGCCATGATCTATCCAAGGCATTTCAGATGCTTCCTGCTCCTCAGAGTGGCTCCTTCATTTTTCCCACATCAGAGAAACCCAGGGTCCTTTGGCAGGAGTGTATCTCAAGTCAGTGGCCTGCAGGGGGCATGCCTGCTTTAGGAGCTCAGCTCTCCTCTTACTGCTATTTCTTTAAAAGGAAATCCTACGGAGCCCACAGTGACATTTCAGGGCTGGTGGATTGCTTGAATAGGCTTCTGCCCTGCAACAGCTGCTGTGAGCACCGGGTGGTTCCAGGTGTTTACAAGGATTCCTTTGGAGACAGGTTGCAGACCAGCCCATGCCGGGTCCTGAAATCTCAACACAGCACTTAAGTCAGAGGAGAGAAGCAGGAGCAGACACCCTGCAGGGCAGTGCTCATCCTCTACGCTGTGAAAGCAACTCCATCTCAAAAAAAAAAAACCGAGACAAGGTGCATATTCCTACACTCCCTGTATTTCTCTTCTTTCTCCAATTGAACAACCAACTTTAGGACATGAGAAGACCTGAAAAATCCCTTTACTTCCATGTCTTCTTCATCCACCAAGTTCCCCAACCAAAGTCATCATTAAGAAGGCTTCAAGCTATGTCCATTGCCTATCATTTAAACAACACTTTAATATTTAATAATATTTAACTTGGACTTTAATAAAGGCAGCAATGAAAAAGAAAGGGACAACATGATACATGGGGACTGGAAGCCAAGAGATGTGGGCTTAGTTCTGCTGACAACCAGCTAGGTGACTTTGGGCAAGTCCTATCTCCTCTCTAGATCTCAGTTTCCCCATCTGCAAAATGAAGGGATTAAAATAGAAAGTGTTTAAAGTCCCATCCCATGGCTAGGCTTGCAGGTAAGAACCCTGGTTTTCACCCAAGAGGCACAGGTTCAAATTCCATTATGGCAACAAATGTATTTTAAAGGATAACATGGTGTTAGATTAGAAGTCCAAGGGCATTAATTCAAAGTCTGTCAGCCAAATTCTACCTGTGTGGTCATGGACAAATACCTATACTTGATCAACGCAGCAGCTGACATATACATATTAGAACATATATGATATAATATAACATAACATAAAATGATATAATATAACATATGATCATATATAATACTTGATTAAAGTGGTTGGAGGTCTTTATTTTAAATCAGGAAGCATTGAGTCTCAATCTAGTATTTAATAGCTGTGTGACTCTGGTCAAGTCACAGTTTCTTTGGATCTAAATTCCCTCCTTTGGAAAATGAAGAGACTAGACTCAGTGACATTCAAGGTGTCTTTGATCCTAGGACCTCTGGGGGGGGGCCTCAGTTTCCTATCTGTAAAATGGGAAGGTTATACCTCTGAGGTGCCTTCTGATTTTAAACCTATGATTTTGTGTTTCTAAGAACAAATATTAATCAGTGTTGGGAATGACACGCAAGCAGACACACAAGTGCACAAACCTACAGCTACCACTCCTGGTTCTTGTTATACAAAAAAATCACGCAACTTCTCCCAGTTATTACCGACTCTTGGGACCCCAGAAGCTTCAGGGCTCATCTTGGGAAACATTGGGACAGGTCACAGCTACATGAAAAGGTAAATTTCCCTTTTCACATCAGAAATCATTTTAAAATGCCCCTAAAGAAAAGTTCAGATAATCACCTGATTCCCTCCATCACTGGGAATCAGTGAAGACATACTATATCTTTTAATCCCAATTTGAGACAGCTAGATGGCACAATGGAGAGAACCAAGACCTGGTAGTCAGGGAGAATATCCTTACTAACTGCATGACTTTGGGCAACTCATTTTGCTCCTCTCTATCTCAGTTTTCTCATCTGTAAAATGGGGGTAATTATAGCACTTACCTCCTAGGTTATTTGTGATCAAATGCAATAAAATTTGTAAAGCTCTTATCCCAGTCCCAGGCACATGATCGCTTCATATAAATGTGTGTCCCCTTCCCCTTTTCCACTCTATCATATTGCCTCTGTGAGAGTGTCTTATATTCAGTACTGGGGCATCTAAGTAGCACAGTAGATAGAGTGCTGGGTCTGAAGTCAAGAGGACCCAACTTCAAATCAAACCTCAGACACTTACTAGCTGCGTGACCCTGGCCAAGTCACTTAACCCTGTTAGCCTCATTTTCCTCATCTGTAAAATGAACCGAAGAAGGAAATGGCAAAAGAACTCCAGGACCTTTGCGAAGAAAACCCCAAATGGGATCAGGAAGAGTCAGACGTGACTGAAATGACTGAACAATAACAAAAAATACTCAGCAAACCTAGTGTTCCATAGACACTAGAGTTGAAGGAGAGGAGATTATGACTAAAAGAACTGAAAGACAGGGCATGGTGATGAGAGATGAGGACTTCAGAGTTCGGCATCATGGAGGGAGCACAGGGCTGGGTTAGGGTTAGGGTCGTAGTGAGACCAAAAGATGCTCTGGTTCTGTCTGGCCGCAGATTTGACAGGCTTTAGCCAACACTCTTTCAACCATTTCCTTTCACTGTGTCTGGGAAGCTTCGAATCAGACACTCTTTAGCTGTTGTTGTATCCTAGTATCTTACAGCAGGCTGGTGAAACCTATGGTCCCCTTCTCAGAGTAAGGTTTTCACATAATTGAAGGAAATGTTAAATTTCCCTTAGAAGTTAGTGAAATAAAAATGTCATTTTTCTCATCAAATTTTGCAGGGAAAGGGTCCTCATACCCTAGGTTAAGGACCCCTTCACTAAGCTTAGGCTGGGACCAAAAAATACAAACCTTTAGAGAAAAGACAGGGACTCAAAGAACGACCTGCCAACACTTCTTCCCCTTTGCCTTCCTCTGTCATTGGCCCCCAAGTGATTCAGTTCAGTTCAACAAGCTTTTATTAAGGGCCTGCTATGTGCCAGATACTGGAGACATAAAGACAAACAGGGAAACTACATGGCACAGTGGATAGAGTGCTGGACCTGGAATCAGGAAAACCTGGGTTCAAATCTAGCCTCAGAGACTAAACCCCATTTGCCTCAGTTTCCTTGCCTGTAAAATGAGCCACAGAAATGGCAAACCACTTCTTCCCAAGAAAACCTCAAATAGGGTCACAAAGGGTCGGATAGGATAGAAACAATGAGTAGACAGAGAGGTAAATACATGATAACCTAATTTGAGATAGGAGAGAGCACTGATAACTAGGGGAACCAGGAAGTACTTTCCATAGAAGATGACAACCTAACTGAGCCTTGAAGGAAGCTAGAGATGATAAGAAGGAGGTGAGCAAACGGTATATTAGTCTGCAAGAGGACTGGGAGGCATGAGATAGAATACCAAGTAGGCTGGTTTGACTCCTATGTAGGCTAAAGGGGAATAATGCAAGATAATTCCTGAAAGGTAGGCTGAAGGCTGATCACAAAGGGTAGAATTAAGCTATAAAGTTGTTAGAGATTATCTCTAAGACAACCTTTTCCTTGTAGTTGGATGCCTTGGTCAGAATCAAAGATTTAGAGCTGGAAGAAGGGACTTTAAAGACCAAGTAGTGCAATCCCTTCATTTTAGAGAGGAGGAAAATGAAGGTCACAGAGGTTGGAGGTTCCGAATGTCAGAAATGGAAAGAACATGAAAAGTCACTGAGGGCAGGTCCCTCGTTTTAAAAGGTCACCTAGCTAACTGAACTCAGGTATTCCTGTTCCTGAATCCAGCGTTTTATCCACTATATTCCACAGTCAGGAACTGACAGGGCCAGAATTTGGCCCCAGCCCACTAAATACAGACCCAACACTCTCTTCTATACCACTCGAAGGTCTAATCACTCCCACTTTTCTTCAAGATAGGGTCTCTGAATTATGAGATCCCTTAGATCACAGGCCATCAGATCTGCCAAAATAGAGTTAGGGCTAAGTCTAGACATAGCTGGGCTTTTGTAGTCTCCAGAGGTGTCAGAGCCGCAACCAGACACTATCAGTCAGCCCACCATCCCCCATTCTCCAATAGTTCAGACATTGCCAGATCCTCTACATGCTTCAGATTCCAACTAGGTCTCTAAATTGGCAAAATAATGTAGTTCCTAGGCTCCTTTATCAATTTTTTCCATGCCATGAAATTCAGTTTTAGCAATGCTTCATGCCTTGCAAAACAGAAGAAGGAAAGATGGTGGTGAGCAAAGTTACATACTGCAGAGGACAGAATCAGGAATTATAAAGTTATATTTCGTTTAAGCTGGAATGGACCTTGGATATCACCTGGTCTGACCCCTTCCCAATACAGATGTGAAAAAATGAAGACACTTGTCCAAGGTGAAAAAATGAGTTCAGCCAGGCTCATGGCATTCAGGTCTTCTGATTTCATGTAGCAGACATAAAGGAAAACACCTTGGCCATGAATTCAATAGGCACCCCTCCCCTGCAGCTACTCCTGAACCAAGTTCTAACTACAGATTTTAACATCTGACTAGCTGAGCTATGTGGCCTTGGACAAAGTATTTCCTCCCTTCCAATTCCCCATTTCCTCACCTGCAATATGAGCTGAGACAAGAGAACTTCTAAGATATTTTCCAGGCTTAAAGTCATCTGACTGACAATCTCTACCTGAGAACAATCCCCATTTTCTCCTAACTTGTACGACCCAGTTCAAAGGCCCCAAATAAGTTCAGTTTACTAGATATTTATTAAACTCCTATTATGGCCAAGACCACAGACTAGGCCCAGGGAATAACAAATCAAACAAAAAACAGTCTATCTGACATCTAAAGTCTAGATATAATATATAAAGACCAAAGTAAAACCAAGATAACTTGAGGAAAGAAAGAACATTCACTGGTGGAGGGATAGGGAAATATGTGAAGCCTCCACAGAGGAGGTGGCATCTAAGCTGAATCTTGAAAGATAAGGAAGATTCTGAGAGAGAGAGGTTCCAGACATTTACTTGCACTAATGCACAGAGATGGGAGATTGATTTGGAGAAGGAACTAGGAAGGAAACAACTGTGTGTTGGGTACCTACCATTTGCCAGGCACTGTGCTGTATTATTTAAATATTATTTCATTTGATTCTCAACAAGTACCTGGGAAGTAACTACTACTATCATACCCATTCTACAGGTGAACAAACTGAAGCAGGCAAAGGTTAAGTGACTTACCTGGGGACATAAGCTAGTAAGTCAGGTTTTCACAGCTCCTGGTCTAGTGCTCTCTCCACTGCACCACCTACCTTCCTTCATTGTAACTGTATTCCAGTTAGGCTGGAACACAGAGACCTGAAAGATAGTGATGTGCTACAATATTGGAAAGGCTGACGAGTCTAGTTGTGAAAGGTCTTAAATAAAAGACTGAAAAGTCTATAATTCATCCTAGAGGTGCTAGGGAGTCTCTGGAGGTTTCTGAGAAGGGTCTGACTCGCTCATATCCCTATACCTGAGGCATATTGTATTTTGTAGTTGAGTGAAGGATAAATTGGAGAGGAGAGAAAAAGAAAGCAGGGTAATAAATTAGGAGGTTGGTGCCACATGGCGCCACATGCCAGACAGGAGGTAAAGAGAGCCTGAATTAAGGGAATGGCCATGTGTGTAAACCGAGGGAGATGTATACAAGAGATCTTCTTGCAGATAGAATCAACAAAATTTGACAACTTGAGAGAATGAGAAAGAGTGAATGATCAAGGATTATTACAAGGTTGTGAAGCTAGGTATCTGTAAGCTGAATAGTGGACTCAATAGGCTTAGTAGAAGAACAAGTTTACAAGGGAAATGTATGGTTTCCATTCTGAACATGTTGACATTGAAATTCCAGCAGGACATGGAAGTGAAATTTTCCTGCAGGAGCTAGCCATCCAGAACTGGAATCCAAAGAGAGTTTAAGCTTGGATATAACAGTTTGGGAGTCACCTGGCTGGAGGAGATAACAATATACATGTGAGCTAAGATGACCAAAGAAAAGAGTACAGAAAAAGAAAGAATAAGTCCCAAGGGATATTCACACCAGAGGCAGTATGACAAAACATCAAGAAACCGAGGCTAAAAGATGGAAAGAGAGCCAGGAGAAAGTAACATCATGGAAAGCAAGGGAAGAGAAAGCATCTGTAAAGAACAAGTGGTAAACAGGGTCAAAAGCTATACAGAAGTCAACAAAAATCAGGACTACAGAAAAGGTCATTTGGATTTATCATGTATAACTTTAGAGAAGGCAAACAGTAGATCAGTAGAGTCAGACGCAAACTGTAATGGACAGAAGTAAATGGTTGATGAGGAAGAGGAGGTAATGAGAGCAAATACATGTTTGGAAGGAGGAAAGATATAGAGCAATATATTGAAGGGCTAACAGGGTTCAGTGAGCTCTTTCAGTAAGTCTACTTAAAAATAGGGGAGATTTGGGAGTGTTTGTAGGCCAGCAGAAAGCGGAAGACTGAGTAAGGGAATTAGAAGTGGGATAAGTTCCCAGAAAAGGATAAAGGACAAGTTGGCCTTTGCAAGGAGAAGGAAGGGCTATCTCTCCCTTGCACACTGTATCAAAGGAGAAAAAGATTCGCAAAAGGAGTTTTAAGGTGGGAAATAAGAAAATGCGGGGGTTAAGGATGGATGACATTCATTTTCTTAGTAAAGTGGATAGTAATGTCCTTTGCTGAAGGGGGAGGTCAAAAGGTTTGGGGCACAAAAAAAAACATAAAAGTGTGGAACAGCTATTTTCGGGAATGTGATAGAGAATCACCCAGGAAAGAACAGAAGCCCTGCCACGTAGCAATGAGGTTCCAGTTAAGATTAGGTCACTTGAATTTGGAGTAGCTCCAGATGACTCCTTTCAGTGGCATTCAGCAACGTGGGAGGAGAAATGAGAGATATATGACGGAGGATATGTAGGCCTGAGGATTGGCAGGGCACAAAGTGGGCATGATACTCTAGATCAGTACTTCTTAAACTGTGGGACATGATCCCATATGGGGTCATGTTTAAGTTTAAGAAATGCTGAAGGGGTCTTTAGTGGAAAACGTTTAAGAAGGTCTGCTCTAGGTACTCAATTCCAGATTCTGAGAAGAAAGTACAGATAATGCCCCAGTAGGAGTAGACCTGGGGAGCAGAGAGGTATGGAATCCACATCAGTTACCATGAATAGTAGGTTCAGGAGGAATGAGGAAGAGACAAAGATTGAAGGACAAAAGACTGAGGAGAGATGAGAATTTTAGAGTTCAACCTCATGGAGGCAGCATGGGGTTGCTGTTGGGGTTAGGGTTAGGGTTAGGGTGATGGGGAAACCGAAGGCACATTCTGTGGATAGCATAGGTGAAGCAGGGGAGCTGAGGGTATGGATAAGCCAGGGAACAGAGTGTTTAAGCAGCCATAAATGTAAATGCTATAACTCCCAGGTACTAAGGCAGATAATGAACCTGATTCTGAGCTCCTGAACAGTGCCGTACAATATAGTCCTTATTACATTATGTGCCCTGCACTGTGCTTCACAATTATCTCACTTGATCCTGGTAACAACTCTGAGAGGTAGATGCTATTATTATGCCCCCTTTACTGATAAGGAAACCAAAGGAGACAGAGGTTAAGTGATTGGTCCAGGGTCACAGAGCTAGTAAGTGTTTGAGGCAGGATTTGAATTCAGATCTTTCTGACTAATGTTGAGGTGTCCCAATGAAGATTTCAGAAAGTAAGATGGGCAGGGAGGGAAAGGGAGGATAGAGACATCAGAAGGGTAGGAGATGACCTAGATAATGACGACAGGTCAAGAATAAGGGGGAGAAGGGGAGGAGCCAAGATGGTGGAGTAGAAAGATACACATATGCTAGCTCCAAAACCACAGCCTATGAAATATCTGTAAAGAAGAACTCCTAACAAATTCTGGAGTGATGGAAGTCACAGAACAAAGGAGTGGAGGAGATTTCTGTTCCAGAAAGACCTGAAAAACCCTCACCAAAGGTCTGTCACACACAGGACCAGAGCAGAATCCAGCCCTACCTTGACCACACAGCCCTGGGAGGAGCAGATCTGAGCAGGCTTCAGGGATGGAATCTCCGGTGGCCACGGGGGTCCCTCCACCCACAGGCACTGCAGGTCAGTGAGAGAGCCTTCTGGGCTGACTGAGAGGGAGTGGGGTGTCTTCGTAACTCAGGCCCCTTCAGGAGGCAGCAGCAGGGGGAAGCAGTGGACAGGAGCTTCCAAAGCAGGCAGGAGCTCGGGTCCATTATGGAAGGTCTCTGCATAAACCCCCTGAAGGAACTGAGCCTGGGTGTCTCCATAACTCAGGCCCCCCTCGGGAGGCAGCAGCAGAGGCAGTGCAGAGCCAGAGGCTCCCAGAGCAGGCAGGAGCTGGGGGTCTATTACTGAACGTCTCCATATAAACCCCCTGAGGGGACGGAGCCTGGGAGGTGGCCCTGCCCCCACCTGAGCACCAGAACTTAAGTGCCCTTTGAATAGCAGCCAGGCCTGCCACCAAAAGCCCTGAGGCTGGGGAGCAGCATTTGAATCTCAGGCCCCAAGCACTAGCTGGGTGGATCTAGGTGGGAGTGGAGAGGAATCTCAGAAGTCAAGTGACTGGCTGGGAAAATGCCCAGAAAAGGGAAAAAAAAATAAGACCATAGAAGGTTACTTTCTTAGTAAACAGACGATTCCGCCCTTCCTCTCTGACGAGGAAGAACAATGCTTACCATCAGGTAAAGACATAGGAGTCAAGGCCTCTGTATCCCAAACATCTGAAATAGATAGTTAATGGGCTGAGGCCCTGGAAGAGCTCAAAAAGGATTTTGAAAATCAAGT
>CM053769.1:63524361-63678385 GCA_028658325.1 Potorous gilbertii
TCCACTGTTCCAGAATTTGTCAGGAGTTCTTTTTACAGGAAATCTATGGGCTGTGGGTTCGGACCTAGCATAGGTGAGTCTTTCTACTCCGCCATCTTGGCTCCGCCCCCTTGAGTTTTTTTTTAAGAGAATACTGAAAAAAAACTTGTATGAGGACCTTTTGTAGCTATACAAAATGAATAAAAACTTTGTTTATCTGGATACATGTGTACCTCATTCCTTTAAATATCTATATTCACTGGCACATACAAATGGCATAATAATATGCTTTTTCTTTCATTCATTCATTACTTCACAGCTACTGGACACATCTCCTACCCCCTTGTGGGTGTGTGACGGTCAGACCTTCATTTTAGGATAATCTTTTTGACAGCTAAATGGAGAATAGACTGGAAAGGGGAACACAGCAGGGAGACCAACCATCAGGCTATTGCAATGGTTCAGGCAAGGGATGATGAGGGCTCATTTCATTAGATTTTTTTTGACTACTGTATTACTTGCTGTCCCATTAGCCCCCAGATCTTTTTCACCCAAGCTATTGTCTACTACCCTCTACCTCACAGCCTATATTTAGTCAGGTCTATTTTTTGAATTCAAGTGTTGAACTGTATACTGCTAAATTTCATCTTGGTAGGCTAGATGAGATCTAGCCTTTGGAGCAAGAAGCTTTGGGTTTTAGTTCTGCCTCTGACTAGGAGGATGACTGTGGGCATATCCCTTAAACTTTCAGTGCCCTGCCGGCAACTTTCTAAGGTTACAAGCTTTGGTACAGGGAACCTCCTTATAAGGACCTCCCTAAAGCAAAGAAATCACTATTCTTTCTTCTAAGTCAATTTATTAGATTTGAACCCTTGTTTGAGCCTGTCAAGTCAATCTTGTTTGACTCCTGGTGTCTAACAGATTAGATTTCCTTCTCACCTTTTAACCACTTACAAATTGGAGAAGCACCTCATCTCCACTTCCATCTAAATCGTCAATAAACACACTGAATTACACAGAACCAAACTTAGAGATTTTCCAAAAGGTTGACATAGTTTAATACAACTTGTTGAGTTTGATTATTTACCCATTTCTGAATTCAGCTGCCCATATCTCTCCATTGTGTCCCTAAAGATATCATGAAAGACATTGTGAAATACCTTACTGAAAGTCAGCTATACCAGATAGCATTCCAGGTCAGTCTATTAACTTTGTTAAGAAATGGAAAAATCTATTGTTGATGAAATTGTTTTGGCATTTATTGATCATTGTTTCCTTCTGAATGCTCACAAACTGTCCCTTTAACAATACTCATACTTTCTCCTGGAACAGAAATTAAGGTCATAGTCCACCTTTTGAAGAATTTATTCTTTTCCCTTTTTGGGGTGTGTGTGTGTGAGGGATATCTGACCATGTGTCTATCTACAGTCCCACAGAGTTTTTCACTTGCCACAGTTTTTTCAAAGATCTTATCTGTCCATTCATCCTTTTTGGTAGGCTTCAGCTCATTAAGAATAGGTAGGGACCCTTAGCATTTCCTTACTTAATGTGAACTGCAGATCACTGTGAAACATTCTTGTTGTCTCCTCAGTTCATGAATCCTTAGTAGAGAACTATAGGAAACAGGCATTGGACCTGTGATTTTGGTGGTACAGGTAACTCTGGATTGGAGAGTCTGAGAAGTGAAGGGATTTGCCCAGGACTGCACAGTCAGTATATGTCAGCAGTGGGACTTGAACTCAGGTTTTTGTGGCTTTGAGGCTAGGGCTGAAAAATTAGAATTGAATAATTCTACTTTTTTTTTATTTCCATAATCACTGTCTCATCCTCCTTGAGTTCTATCTCCTCTTTGATCTTTTTCTTGCCAGCAGCACAACTTTAGCTGGACCTGTTAGATCTCCAGCTTCAGCTCATTGGGAACCTCAGCCTTCCAGACAATATCCTTAGAAATCTCTACTGCTCAGTTATGGTCAGTTTCAGCTGTCTTCCCTTGCTCTATCTGCTGTACATTTGTTTAAAAAATAACTTGATTGATCTCTTTCATTTTTTATATCACCTCTAGCTCTGAGTAATATCCTTTCTCCCTCTTCCATCTGAAGTCATTCCTTTTTCATAAAAAGTAATAAAAGAAAGGAAAAAAGAACAATTTAGCAACACTTATCAGTTTCTTTGCCATCATAAAATTGTCGTTATAAATACTTTGATGTATCTGAGATCTTTCTATATTTGGACTCTTAGAGACGTGTGTGTGTGTGTGTGTGTGTGTGTGTGTGTGTGTGTGTGTACATACACACATATAGATAAAGAGAGATCGATATGTTTGGGCAGTTAGATGGTGCAGTGGATAGAGTATTGGGCCTGGAGTCAGGAAGACTCATCTTTCTGAGTTCAAATCTGACCTCAACACTTACTAGCTGTGTGATCCTGGATAAGTTAATTAATCCTGTTTGCCTCAGTTTCCTCATCTGTAAAACTGAGCTGGGGAATGAAATGGTAAACCAATCTACTATCTTTGCTAAGAAAACCCCAAATGGGGTCATGAAGAATCAGACTTGATTGAAAACAATTGAGTAATCAATATGTGTATATATATATATGTATATAACAGTGTGTGTCCATATATATACATATATATATTGTTTATATTCCTGATAACACAGAGTACATTCTTCTGCCGTTTGCAGTTACCCAGGAACCCTGAGGATCTTCCCCTTCCAGCTTGATTTATTTATTTTTTTTGATTAAATGGGCCATCCCCTGAGTAACTTAAAGAAGCCTATTCATTGAATGGGTGTATCTCACTCAAAGTGGGAATGTGAGAAGACCTTAGCCTGAAAGGGCCAGGGTCTCACATTGCATCCTGGACTATCTCCAGTTGTCATGATGAATATCAGGCCATTGGACCCAGATGACTCAGGAAAAGAAGGTGAGGTTGGTGACCTTGCACAGCCCTCCCTCACTCAAATCAAAGTCAACTGCAAGTCATGTCATCATCTTGATGTCATGATCCTCTTTGAGAATGAAGGACAAACACAGCAAAAACAACAACTTACATATAAATAGATATATACATACATATGTGTTGTATGTAAATCTACCAATTGGATCTTTGATTCAAAAGGCATGGATAATTTTCTTTGCATAGCCAGCACATCTCTTCTAAAATTTGTTTGTTTGTTGAAATGAGTCCTTTGTGTGGTTGTATTGACCTCTTGAGATGGTTTCCTCTTACCTTCATCATGACCATCATTATTTTTTTCAGAATTTTATTCTTAAGAACATCCCATTCCTCTTAGAATAATTTCCTTTATAGAATTTTAGGAAATGGGCACTTACCTATCCTTGTTATGAACTCTTTGAAACCTACTACTTCAATCCCAAGGTACCTGGATTTCCCTTCCTATTGTAAATTCTAAAATGGAATTATCACCTTCTCCAAAGGTTCTCATTACTGATCATCAGCAGAAATTTTCTGGACTTGTTCATCGCTGCTTTCTAATAGGAATTAATCCAATGAAAAAGAGGGGAAGTAGTTACAGGTTAAATGATAGTTGTACTACTAATCACATGACATTTGGACTGCAATGAGCAAGAATTTCCATACAGTTTAGTAGCTGTTGGGACTTCCTTTTCCTAAATCTTATATTCTCTCCCCTGAGAAAATTGCACGATCAATTTCATGATTATGTTTTAATTTGAAATGTCCATTTCCCAGGCAGAGGACCTAAATTCTCCCATACACCAGGGCCCAGAATTACTCTGTCTACTTTCTTTAAGTGACTATTCTGTCCTGTCAGAGTAAAGACAGAGAATCCATCCGTCATTCAATCAATCCTCAAGTATTTATTAAGCTCCCACTGTTTGTCAAACACTATGCTAGGTGCTGGGGATACAAAGCCAAAAGAAAGAAAGGAAAGAAGGAAGGGAGGAAGGAAATGAAACTGTCCTTGCATTTGAAGTTCACATTCTGTTGGAGGAACATCATGTACATATACTCATACACTTCTACTTTCTACACAGTGTCCCAAAAGTCAATGCAGTGCAGTTTTGAGTTTTACTAGATTAATTAAAACTGGATTAAAACTTTTAAGATGCCTTGTATAAGTATATATGGAATAAATCCATACAAAACAGTATGGGATTAGAGATGGAGAAGGTCTGGGTGTGTGGTTGGAGGTGAAGCAAGAAAAAGGCCCTCTAAGAGAGATAAGAGGTTTTAAAAGTAAGAACAAGGCCAGTTGTTCAGAAAGGTTTCTTCAAGGCCATGAGGTGGCAGCCTGTAATCATTTCATTTTCACTTTGTTAGGGAAGCTTTCCGCCTCCAGTGGCCTGGGCTGTCAGGACAGAACAGCATCCCCACAAGCATGAAATTCCGAATAATAATCCCCACAGTTTGTGAGGGCTGCAGGCCAAAAGATGCTTTAAACCTAAATTAGCCTTTCTGTCTGAACTGGGCTAGGCCTGAGTAACTATTGACAGCCTGCTCCTCTGCAGGTGCTCTGTGAGCCACAGTATGTCCTGATTGTTCTTGATAGGGGGTGGGGAGCTTGGGCCCTGCTGAATGTCAGATTGGAGGGACCACTGACCCATCTTTCACAAAGGATTCTATTTGAATAAACAAGCTGTTGGTTTATTAGCCACTTTTTCATTGGTGCTCTCTTAGTACTCCACCTCCTCCTACTCTATCTGTGTGTTCTCTGACTTTGATAAATGAACTTTTACCTTAGCCTTCCTGGATATGCCTCCGTACCATGATGTCTCACATGGACTCCCCCCTCTTCCTTCTAGCTCCACGTTATAGACAGTCTTTTTCCATTTGAAAATGATCTCCCAGAGGGTAGAGACTCTCTTTCTTGCTTGTGTTTATATCTTCAGGGCTTGGCACAGTACAAGGCACATGGAGCATGCTTTCCTGAGTTCAATTTCTGCTTCCACACCGATGGCTCTGGAGAAGTGAGGCTGGTGACCTGCACAGCCCTCCGTCACCCAAAACAAAGTCATGTGCAAGTCATGTCATCATTTCTCTGATGGCATGGTCTTCTTTGGCAATGAAGGATGAACACAGCAACAGCATTAGCTGTATGATCCTGGACCAGTCACTTAATCTCTGTCTACTTTACTTTCTTCAACTCTAAAATGGGGTAAATAATAACACTTAAATCCCAGGGTCAAATGAAATAACGTCTGTAAAAAGCTTAGCACAATGCCTGGCACACATAGTAAATGCATAATACATGCTTCTTTCCTTCCCTAATAAATGTTCACTCTCATCTTCCCTCCCCTATTTTCTGCTCTCCTTTCCTCTCCCCCACCTCTCTCTTCCCCCTTCTTTCTCTCTTTCCTCTCCTCTCTTCTTCTCTCCTCTCCTTTCCTCCCCTCTTCTCTCTTCTTGGTGTAGCTTCTCACCCCTCTCATGGGTGAAATTATGTGTAGAGTTAAGGGACAAATTCTTAGGTATCTAGTAGTTTCTGTCCATGCAGTCAGGTAGCATAGCTGGTAGAGTGCTGGACTAGGAGTCAGGAAGATCTGAGTTCAAATCCTGTCTTAGACACTTGCTTGCTGTGTATACCAGGGCAATTTACTCTACCTTTCTCAGTTTCAGTTCCCTCCTCTATAAAAGGAGATAATAGCAGCACTTGTCTCAGTATTGTGATGATTTACTTGGTCATATATGTAGAGTGCTTTGCAAGTCTTAAAGTGCTATATACATGTCAGCTGTTGTCATCATCATCACCATCATGTCACCATGGTGATGACGATGAGGATGATGATGAATCCACCTATGACTTCACTGATATAGACAACAATAGATGAGGAAAATCTCTCCAGTAACGTAGATCAGCACCTTCTCTTCAACCTAGAAGTCAAGTCAACAAATGTATATTAATCAGTGGATTCTGTGCTAAGCAGACCTAGAAGACTCAAAATCTTGGAGAGTTGCTTATCAATTAAGTGACTCATATAGCCAGGGTGTGTCATATCTGTGACACATTATTATTAACAAATCAATGACTGGCTAGAGCCATGTGTGCTAGTAGGATGTAAGTTACTTGAGGGCAGGTGATTGTCTCATGGTCTAGAGCAACACCTGGCACATCATGGGGGATTTAATAAATTTTGGATGATTGAATGGATGAAGAAATAAATGAATGATATTGGAAGACTGACCTAGGCTAACCGGCTTCCAAAGAGTCTTCCTCAAAGGAATCAATCGGTCAACAAGCATTTATTAAGTACTTACTGTGTACCAAATTCTGTGCCAGGTTCTAGAGGTACAAAGACAAAAATGAAGAAAAAAATCCCTTCCATCAAGAGTTGGCTTTGTATCAGAAGATGATACACAATGAATAAAAAAATGTTTTTGGCTAGTGTGGGGCAGCTGGGTAGGAGGGACAAGAAGCCCCAACTTTTTGACTCATCTCTGTGACTTAGGATGAGAGGAGGTGCTTGTTTAGAGCTGCATCCAGGTGTATTTAACTGAGTGTCACCCACCAGGAAGGTTGTTCCTGTGTGAGCTAGTTACAGTGCATATCTCTCATGCTACTGTAGATGGCAGCAGAAGCCAAACAAAAAATAACCTCATAGGGGAAAAAACCCATCAAAAACAGTTGCCCCTCAACCCCTATTATCTCAGGCTCTTTCCTTGTGGGCTTTAGGTGGGAAGCTTGAAGTGATTACCAGAGGCTGCAGCCATATTAACGGAATTGTATATTGAATTATCACCTTCCTGCTCCAGAATGTACATTGTCTAGATTTGTGCTTGTCTTTGCAGCTCAGAGATCCAAGTCAGGTATAAAGAACTGGAATGAGACTGGCTAGGACTCCTCTCCCTTCTCGGTTCACCTGGGCTGACAGGCTTCTTGCTCTGCCCTTTTCCCTTGGACAGGCTCAAATGTCACCATGGCTGATTTTCTCGTGATCTTTCATTTCTGCTTCCCTCCTCCTGTCTGAAGGGCAGGGCCACTGGCACCTAATTGTAACACAATCTGCTGCTTTCTCCCAGCAATTCTCTGCTGCAGCATCACCCATGTTTACCCTTTTGAAGAGGCACTTGTACTCAGGGACACTATCCGTGGCTATGTTGAGTGCCCGATGAAAGGGCAAAACAGGACACAGCAGAACTGAGCTACCCTTTGGAGCTATTTGCTCAATCTTTAGTCCTGGGGAAGGTGTGGATGGTTCCTTAGTTTCTGTTTAATCACCTTGCTTTGGGTCACCAGGTATAGAGATCATGAACCAGTTCATGTATGATTTGCATCATGCCACAGTTTACTTGAAAAGCACAGAGTTGGGAGTCAGAAGCCTTCATTCTTCATTTAGAAGCCACGTAATTTTAAGCAAAACTCAACCTCCATGTGATTCAGTTTTCTTACCTGTCACACAGGAATGTCACCTTCCGGTTTGAAGATCACACAATAATAACAGCAACTATTGCTGGTATTTGTATAGCGCTTTAAGGTTTTTGATGCCCTTTAAAAATATTATTTCATTTAATATTCACAACAACTTGCTATGAATATTGAGGAAGATGGAGATTCAGTAACTTGCCCAGTATCACACAGCTAGTATCTGAATAAAGATTTGAACTCAGGTCTTCTTGATTAGTCTACTGCACCACCTAGCGGCCTCTAGTAGATATGACAACTTAAATGTTATTGCTAAGATATATGAGCACAATGGATTTTTTTCTGATATCCTTCCATCCCCTCAGGGTATCCTGGAGCCCTGAAGAGGACACATAGACATCCATGATCTGAGAGCGTGAGACAGAGTATATTGGACACACAAAACAAAGTCCTTATAACTGTGATACAGATAGTACAAATATTCTTATTTCTTGTTTTACAGTTGAGGAAACTGAAACTTGATCTTCCTGTAGTCATAGAGTGACTAGGCCAATACTTGAACACAGGTCTCCTAGTGGATCATAAATTGTGCTTCGTTCTGCCTGTAGCACCTGGTATCATGTCTAATTCATAGTGCCCACTAGTGGGTGGCCATCTCAGGGTCAAGGTATTCTGGTTGTAACTCCCCTCCATGTGTTTGCCTTTTACATAAGTAGCTCAAAGTAAAGACATTTAATGAAATGCCATTATAATAGAAGAAGTGTCAAAACACTTACTCCACTAACTTGGGGGGCTTTGCTGTTGTTTAGTCATTTTCCAATTATGCCCGATTTTTCATGACCCCATTTGGTCTTTTCTTGACAAAGAATGGTTTGCCATTTCCTTCTCCAGTTCATTTTACAGATGAGGCAACTGAGACAAGCAGAGTTAAGTGACTTGCTCAAGACCACACAGCTAGTAAGTGTGTGGGGCTGGTTTTGAACTCAGGAAGATGAGTCTTCCTGATTTCAAATCCAGTTCTCTATCCACTGTGCCACCCAGCTGCCCTCTTGTGGTCTACCCTTCCATAAATACACAGAACATCAGTGGAAAGAGTGGACACATGTCTGTTTCACAAGAGAAGCGTACAGGGAACACATTGGACAGGGTGCACACCATAGGAAACAGCTATCTAAGGAACACGTAGAAGGACAACCTGTGTTCCTGATGTTGTCAGACTGCTGTCCTCTAGAGAAGTGCTGATGTCATCTCATGAAAGCATCATGATGTTTCTAGTGAATTTGGTCTTCTGTTCCCTGCCGGATACCACTGTACTAGATACACATAGACCAGATGCTGCTGTTTTCAAAGTTTCCACTGCCTCTAGCGTCTAGTTTAACTGAAATATTTAGCTGACTCTTTGCCATGGAAGATCAGGTGCTGCCATACTCTCTGCTTGCTACCCCTCCCCTGGTACTTTAAAGTAAATTTTTTAATTAATGTTTTCTGTTTCTTACATCACCACAGTATCCCAAGATCTCTTTTCCTCTCCCTCTCAGAGAGCCATTCCATATGAAAAATCATATTTTTTTAGAGAGGAAAAATTCAGGACAATTAATCAATGTATTCTGAAAACATACCTGTGGACTTCCCGCATACCTAAAGGGGTAGATTGGAGATGCTTTCTCATATCTTTTCATTTGAATCCCACTTAATATGTATAATTTTGTTACATCTACTTTTGATATTTTGGGACATTATTCTTTCTATTTAGATTGTAGTTATTTTATATATTGTTTTCTTGACTAGCGACTGCCATTTGACTGACTCCCTCCCCCTCCACCACCCGCCTCTCTCTCTCTCTCTCTCTCTCTCTTACTCCATATTTCTTTGCATTTATCACATATATAATTTCTTATGGAAATAAGACAGTGGACGACGGTGTAGTACCATTCTAGTATATTCATGTCCCTCACTGTTTCACCATCTCCCAGTTGATGGGATCTACTTTGTTTCCAATTCTTAGCAGTCACAAAAAGTATGGCTGTAAATATTTTGGAGTACAGCCCCCAGTACTTTTAGATAAGGCAGGAAAACAAAACAACCTTCACTTGGGAGCAGTAGAAAGCCTTCCCATTTTGCAGCTGCTGAGGTTTTTCTTTACCTTTTTAGCCCTAGTTTCTAAACTCTATAGAAGAATAGTGTATTTTAAAAAATAGGATAATTCCAGCTAGCTACTTCCATTTGGAATGACTTATTCTCTCTCTGTCTCTCTGTCTCTGTCTCTCTCTCTCTCTGTCTCTCTCTGTCTCTGTCTCTCTCTCTCCCTCTCTCTGTCAGTTAATCAGTCAGCTACACATTTACTAAGGCTTACTATCTACCTAGACTTGGGACCCTCAGAGACTTCACCTTGGTCTATGACTGATTTTAATCTCTGAAATTCAAATCAAGCTCTGGAAATCTGAGGTTTTCCAGTGTTAACATTCCAGTGTTCTTTTATTCTCTCATGTAGATGAGTGGGTGGAGAAAAACATACAGTCAGATCATACCTAACCAAGCAAGGTCATTGTCAAGGCTATTTTCTTAGCCATAATCCTGACTACTCCATATGCAGATGAGGTCTGTGTCTGAAAGGTCTTTGGCCACACATCCTTCCTTGCACAGTTATATCAGAAGTGGTACTTACCTGTGGGGGAAGGGACAGAACTGGGGCTAGAGTGGGGAGGAGGGGGGAAGTTCCACTCTGCTAGAAGACCTAGAAATGTTCTTAAAGGGAATTAGTGAAGGCCTGGAAGCATGAATCACCCAGTGAAATAAATGGCCAGGAGAGGGGAAAAAAATCAATCTCTTGGTAGGAAGAGGAACATCTAACATCAAGCAACTAGCTTTGCTGCAGTCCCCATGCTGGGCATGCTGATCAATTGACACAGCAGCCTGGGACTTTGAAATCACCAAGGTTTTGCAAAACCACCAAGGGGATGGTAAGTGGTTAGAGAGTCCAGGGAAGAAAGTCAGACTTAAAGTCATCAAAAACATGAGAGAAAGGATACATTAATTACCCTAGAGGGTGGCGGGTAGGAAGGAAACTGTTGAGATCACCCTAGTGGGAAAGATTTGGGCATTTTGCTTGAACTCATACATAATTTTTTGCCAAAGTGTAATAACTCAGGCACATGTCAACCACTGGATTTATGTGCACAATATCAGCAGTATGAAAAGTTGACTTAAATTTGCACCAAGTATGAGAAATGGGGTCTGACTAAATGACAGTTTGGAATTCACTGCCTGCTGCTTTCCTGGTTTTGAGTTTTTCCTCTGAAGCCCATTTCTTCATGGTCTGAGAAATCAAGGTAGTCTACTAGCCTCTCTCTTGGGCATATACCATCTCCCCAGACAATGCCCTCTACCTTGCTTCAAGTGATGCCAAAATGAAGAGACTCCTGCCCTTTCTCTGACCCTATTCTGTTTATAAAATGAGAAATGGGATGAACTATATATTTATGAAAATCTCTTTTAACTCTAAAATTTTATGATGGAGAGTTCTCAAACCCACATAAGGACTAGGGGAATTGTTTATCATCCAGTGAGGCCGCGGTGCAGTTGTCCAATTTGGTCCCAAGAGCTAAGATTCATGAGCCTCCAGCATTAACTAAAATTCAGTCTGGCTTTATTAGAAATAAAACAGTGGTCAAAGTATCAACTTAATAAATCTATTAAAACAAACTCTTTGTTATTTCTGGGTTCTAGATGTAGGGGTTCTTAAAAGGTGGGGGTCTATGAACTTGCTTTTCAGAAAATAAATTAGATAACTGTATTTAGCTATACTATAATTTATTTCCTTTGTAATGCTATATATTTTACTTAATGCATTTAAAAACATGATTTTGAGAATAGGGTCGATTAATAGATCTCCAAGACTGGTCAAGGGTTCCGTGACACAAAAAAGGTTAAAACCTCCTGTTTTAAGAGTCCTATTCTCGGTCCTAGTGCCATCACAGTGATAGTGGAGGGGGGTGGGAAGAGGCAAGAAGGGAAGGTAGAAGTCAGGAAGGAATGAAGCATATTTTTCAGAGGAGAGGTTTTTGCATTCCAATAACATTGAATCCTATTTTGTTTGGCATCTTTTGGTGACTAGCACAGTGCCTGGCACATGTTAGGTGCTTAATACTTGCTTGTTATTTGATTGAACAACTCTAGCTCTCTCCCTCTCTCCCTCCCAACCCTTTCTCAGATCAACTCCTTTGGCTGTTGTTTCTTGCTAGGGAGCCTTCTTTTTTCTCTCCCCATTAGGAGGCAAGAGAGGCAAGAGATGACCACACTTGAGCTTTAGGATCTTTTGAATCAGCATCAGTGCCTGTTGGGGAAGTTTAGTGGGTGAATTTCAGCCTAAAGCTCACTTTTCACTGAGGCTTTTTCATGACACAGGCAGCGTGGCTCCAGGTTACTCATTTCAAACTCAATTTGTGGGTCTGCTAAGAGTAACATCATCATCACCATAGCTGTAACCTGATTAATCTCAGCCCAGCCCTGGCCTCAGCCCCTCTGAGCTCAGGACATCGCTAGCAGCAGGCAGGCTCCCTGGACACCAGCTCTGAGCAGCAAGGTAAGGGAGCTGCTATTGCCGGGAGATCTGACTCCCTTTGCCCTATTTGTGCCTAGTCTGGGGTTAGTCTGAACTTCTCTCCTTGTTTTCCAGGGCTTTTGTTATCAGCAGAGCTGAGTTTGACTCTTCCTGTCCTGTTGCTTTTTCTACTCCTTCATGCGTGGGCTATGGAAACAGGGATGTTCGTTGTTAACCATTTCTGTTGTTTCTTAAAGCCAACGTTATGGGAGCTCTCCAAGGTATCTGCCTCAGAGCTGAGTTGGTGGCCTTTAAGGTCTCTGTGTGAAGAGGGGTGACTTGGATTGTGGAGAGGAATGAGGTGGTCTTCTTGTGTGATGTGGGTAGCTTACCTCTACATTCTGGAAGTGGCAAGACCTTGATGTGGTTATGAGGGCAAAGTGGTTGATGAATGAGTCATGATTTACCCAACCATGGCCTCCCCCATACCATCGAACCAATCTGTGCTGCCCCTTCCATGAGAGAGAGGGATAAAGGCCATAATGTATAAAGTATAGTATGAGAAGTTGACTTTAATTTATACAAAGTATGAGGAATAGGATCTGTGTTTGTAATTCAGTAGCTATGAGAACCATTTGCATGGCCTAAACTATAGCTAGGGTAGTCATTCTCTTCCTTCATCTTAGGAAAGGTCAGTTAGATATTTTTTCCCCTCCCTTTGAGCTTTAATTGGAGCCCAGAAGATCTTGGTTAGAATTCTGTCTCAGAAGCTTACTAGTTGTTTGACCTTGAGAAAGTCCTTAAATCTCTTGAGTCTTAGTTTTCTCATCTGTGAAATGGAGGTTAATAAAAACTCTAACCTCTCAGAATGGTTGTAGGATTTAAAGGAGAGAAAGCATATAGAATGCTTTGTAAGCCTTAAAGTACTTTATAGATTCTAGCTGTTGTTTTTTTGATATATACTAAAGGTTGAGATGGGGTAGGCATTATATCTTTTGTTTTCCTTCTTGACTTGGGCCATCATCTACTACTTGTGGGTCCCTGGGTCTTTTGTTGCTTCATGATTAGGGAAAAGATGGAAGATGCTGCCCTGGGATTTTATGGAGTAGGAATCAACCAAAGGATCCAGGAATATAGAGGAAAAAGCTATTGCAGAAATAATAAAATACTGCCCCCACCCCTGGCATTCCTGTGCCCCTTCCCACATCAGGACCTCCAGAAACTAGTCTGGTCTGCTAGGCTTCTTATTACCAGACAAGGAGCAATTTAGTACTTCTGTATCATAGGATCATAGATTTGGAGCTAGGAGAGATCTTGGTAGTCATCTGGTGCAATCCCATTTTTTTCCCAAACTGGAAGCCAGAGAAGTTAAATGGCTTGCTCAAAGTCACATGGCTAATAAACAATGGATATAGACAACCTAAAGGAATAAGTGTAAAATGTCCCAGGACTGCCCCCCACATTGTCCTTCCACCATTTCACTCAGTTCAAGATTTCTGCTTTTTCCTTCTTCCCTATCCAACCATCTATTTCTTGGGTCTCTGATTTAGTTAGTTCCCTCACATGTAATATGTAGCGAACTTGGGAAAAGGAGAAACAAACAGATTAGAAATGTCCCCAGTGCCAAATGAATATAAATATGGCCCCTATTTACCTACAGACTCCTTGTGCCCCTTCTGAGCAAGTGATGGGATTAGCCAACCTGTCTGGAAGTTAATAGTAAATTAAATCCATTAATCACCATAGACATTGGGTAGTTGCCTAGTTCTTGCTAATAGGGTCCACTGTACCTTGGTGTTACTCTAGCAGTGAAGGGATGGAAGTATGTTTCCTTTAATTAACCTGGAGTCTGTTATTCTGTCCCTTAAGTGTCATGGTGTTAAATATGAACATTCACTCCGGACCCATACCCCCCACCCTCAACCATTGGAGACTATTTTAAATCCTATAAAGCAGTCTAACATAGTCAATAGAATATTAGACTTGGACTCAGGAAGACCTGAGTTTGAATCTTACTTCAGATACTTAGTAGTTGTCCCATCCTGTTTCCTCCTCTGTAAAATAAGGATAATATAAATTATTTTAGAGTATTGCTCTGAGAATTAGAAAAAGATGATGATGATGACATGTGTGTATATATAAAATGTCAAGACTTTTAGGCACTATGTAAATGTTAGCTGTCTTATTAAAGTCTTTAGTTTCTGTTTCTTATATTACTATTATGGCAGAAGCTACTTAGATCCTTTACAAGATGGGAACTGGGGTCTGAGAGCTTCATGAATAGTAATAGTCTGTATGAAGTAAAACTGGGGTATTTTACAGTGTTTCTTTGATTTCACACTTAGTGACAACATATTACAGGACATTCATTTGAGAGAAAGGATGTTAAAAGTAATCAAGTCCAACCCACTTCTTCTACAGAGGAGAACCTGATACCTAGAGAGATGAAGTGGTTTGCCTTAGGTTACATAGTATCAGGATTGGGATTTGAACTCAGATCCCCTGATTTCAAATCCAGAATGTCTTTACATTGTGGCACATTGCCTATAAAAACAGTGGGAGTGAGGGAATTCATTTGGGGAGCCAGAGGAGGAAAAGGAGTGATCTCCAATAACTATCTCCTCTAGGCTGACCAGCTCCTAATGAAAGGATAATTAAGACCAAGAATCAGTTAACAAAAATTTATTAAGCACGTCTTACCATGTGCCAGGGGAAACAAAAAATAGGGAAAAAATAGTCCTTATCTTCAAGGAGCTTATGAGCTTATGCTTCTCATGGGAGAAGCAGTTTCATATTTTATTTAGGCAGCATTGGTGTTTATGGAAGGAAAAGTAGGATGACATATGTCACAGGCACGTAGATTCCTGGCAAGATTCTTCATTGTAATGGCCTGAGTGTTTCTATAAGCTTTGTCAAAAATTCATTTCAGTAAGCATTTAAGTGAAGCAGCTAGGTTGCTCTGAGCAGAGTCTTGGGCTTGGAGTCAAGAAAATCTGAGTTCAAATCCAGCCTCAAACATTTACTAGGTGTGTGACCCTGGGCAAGTTTGCCTTAATCCAGTGGAGAAGGAAATGGCTAATCACTCCAGTTTCTTTACCAAGAAAATTCCATGGACAGAATTGATGTGCTGTGGTCCATGGAGTTACAAAGAGTCAAGATATGACTGAATGATTGAAAAAATAACAAGCATTTATATACATGACACTGTACTTGGTACTTGAGATGCAAAAACATAATCTTCCATGAGTTTCCATTTTAACGATGGGATAACACATATACAAATAAAGACAGTATGATTATGCTAAATGTATGGGCAAGGTGTATGTGTGTGTGTGTGTGTGTGTGTGTGTGTGTGTGTGTGTGTGTGTGTGAGAGAGAGAGAGAGAGAGAGAGAGAGAGAGAGAGAGAGAGAGAGAGGTGAAGAGAAAGAGACAGAGACAGAGAGAGGGAATGAGAATATGAATATATGTTGGGATTTGGAATGACCAGGGAAGGTATCTAGAACATGAAATGGGCCTTGAAGGAGAGAGCAGAAGCATTTCAATAGGTGCTGAGAAAGGAAGGTCTCTTCCAGGCAGAGGAGATGCCATGCACAAATATCCAGAGTCAAGAGAGGGCAGGATGAGATTGGGAATTAGCAAGTAACTCTGTCTGTTTGGAGTCTAGAATGTTAAGGGCAGTGCTGTGAAATCACACTGGTCAGATAGATTAGAGATGCACTGGGGGCCGTGAATGCCTAGGAAAGTTTTATGTTTTATTCATCAGGAGGAAGGAGAGCTGCTGAAGGTGTTTGGTGGTTGTATGAAGCATGGGTTTCTAAAGAGACATACTGAAAGCAGAGAGACCAGTTGGTATGTTGTTGCAATATTCCAGATGAGCGGGCTTGAAGGTGAGAGTGGAAGTGGAGAAGATGGAATGGATGCGGGTGATATTTAGAAGTAGAAATGACAGGATTTTGTAATTGGTTAAATGTAGCACCATGAAAGCGAAGGGAGCACTAAGGATGACCCAAGTTTTGAGCCTGGCTGAAGGAGAGAGATAGGTAACAGAAAATCCATCCCAAGCTTACAATGTAAATAATAATAAAGCTATCATTAGCAATGACAAATTGACATTTTACATGATGCTTTGAAATATGCAAATCACTTGGCGGACACTCTCATTTTCATGCTCCGAACACTCTATTAGGTAGGTAATAAAGGTGTTATTAACCCCATTTTACAGATAAGAAAACTGAGTCTTGGAGTTTGTGACTTGGCCAATACGATTAATAAATGGTGGTAGGATTTGAACCAAGGTCTTCCTGACTAAATACGACAGCATGGATCCAAAGATCTTACTTTAAACTTAAATTTTATGTGAGTTTTAGTTCAATTTATCATTTTATTCCTGTTGGCCACAGCACTCCCTTTAGATGCTGAATATTTTTGCCAGTTTAAAATGCTATATATCACATTTCTGAGGGGAGAAACCTTGTTGGAAAAAAAAAATGAAAGCCATGACATAATTCGCCATTTAGAACAATGCATTTCACTCTCCCAAATTATCTTCAAAGAAGAGGAAAATTATAAATGATTGCAGAGTAAACTCAGGGCTGCAAGATTTATTTCAGAAAACAGTCTGAGTTCTAATGTGGAAACAACTCCTGATTTGGAACTTATTACAATAAGCAGTGGTGGATGGATGCCTTTTAAATAATGAAATGGTCTAAAAACAAATGGATGCTTTCAAAAAACAATGAATAATGAGTTGAGCTGAGGGATGGAGTCAGTTGGCTCAGTTGCCTTAGCCATTAGCCTCATGTGGTAACTCTTATTTTGTTTTTGTTTTGGCTGTATTTTGTACTGGTTAAACACCTGAAAATTAAGCATAACATAGTAGACACAATGACTTGGTGCTTAAAGATAAACTGCTGCACAGCTATAACAAGAAATGATTGGATTTAAGGCAAAAGACATAAAACATTAAGCCAGTCAACAAACTTTTTATTTTTAAAACATATTTCCTCCTAGTAACATGCTAAAACTTTTTTAAACAAACATTTTGCTTCTAAGTTTTGAGTTCCAAATTTTGTCTCTCTTTCCCTCCCTTTACCCTCTTGCTGAGACAGTAAGCAATCAGATAGATAAAGGTTATACATGTGCAATCACATAAAAGATTTCCATATTGGTCATTTTGTACATGAAAATGAATAAAAGAAAAAGAATGAAAGAAAGTGAAAAATAGCATGCTTCAGTCTGTATTCAAACAATATCAGTTCTTTCTCAGGAGGTATGCTTCATCATTGGTCCTTTGGGATTTTCTTGGATCATTGTTTTCCTGAGAATAGCTATGTCATTCAGAGTTCTTTATCCAACAATATTGAAATTATTGCCTAGATAACATTCTCCTGGTTTTTTTACTTCACTTCTCATCAGTTCATGTTTTTCTTTCCAGGAGTCAACAAACATTTTATTAAGTACTTATTATATGACAGTTACTGTACTGTGTACTGGAAATACAAAGAAAAACCAAAAAATTATATACGTACCTTCAGATCACCTTGGGTGAAACGGTAGTGGCCAGGGATAAAGATCCTAGGATACCAGGAGGCTATTTTGGAGGATAGTATCCTGGATTATGGGGTGAGTTAGGGCTATATCCTTAGGAGCTCACATAAGGTATAGTCATTGGGGAAGGAAGTGCATCCTTTGTCAGTTTCTTATTTTAACTAATTATTCTAGCTAATCAAGTGCTAAGCTTAATTATTTCTATGCTAAAGGTTTGTGTTATTAGCGCCCTTTAAATGCTGTTACCCTGGTTGCAAAGCCCCAGTTACAGTCCCAGTTACATCCAAGTTACCGTCTTGTTCTCCAAGTCAATTAAGAGCTGGTCAGGCAGAGGAAGTAAAGAATAGTAAAAAGCTGCCACTCACCAATTGTGCTCTATACATCACGCAAGAAGTACACAAAGCAGTCGACATTAAAGTTTATGAGTCTATTAATGCACGGCTTTGGGGGAATTAAAGTTTCATATTGATGATAAACCTTCCCTAATAAAATGTAGGAGAAACAGGAATAAATCTCCCGTTACAAAGGACTTACACCATTTAAACAATAGTATGCAAACAACGACCTCTTTCAAGATAGATGTATGTGACTAGGAAATAGAGATACATCTTGTCCAGTGGAAGGTACTTTGGCAAAGTGGTTGTTGTTTCCATGAAAATATTCAAGATAAAATGATGGATGTGTGCTATTGATTTCATAGGACCATGGACAAGATGAAGCACAGCTGGGTTTGAATGAGCCCTCTGTGCAAATGAAAGCTGCTGAATATGCAGGTAGGATCCATGGAGAACTCAAGACATGTTGGGGCTCATCCAACTTATAAAATAATGAGGTTTTGTTTTAATCTAGCCTTCTTTATCTGGTTCCCTCCCCCTCGGGTCCCTTACCCAGCTATTGGATTACCATATCTAGCATAGTCCCTTGTACATAATAGACACAATAAATTCTTGCTAAATTGATTTGAGTCATAGGATTTAGATCTGGAAGGAATCTTAAAGATTGTTTTTATCTTTTAAAATTAATTAAATTTTTTTCAATTAATAAGAATTTATTTTTTCTCCCTCTTTCCCTTTTCCTTCCCTCTTTAAACCCTCCCTCCCTTTTCCTCCATGGTGGGAAAAGGAAAGTAAATTCTCTTAAAACAAATATGCATCCTATTGGTGAAGCTATGTAATCCTTTAAAAAATTATTTGGCAGAGGGGAAATGTTACAGAAATGTAATGAATAGTCCAGAGTCCTTTTAGACATATATTTTCACCAACATATATCAAATTTGCATCCATGAAACGATTCTGAAGAGTAAAGACGTTCACCTCTTCATCTTGGTCTTTTTGTAAGGGATCTTGTGTTCCGAAAAGTCAGGATATTCAAATTCTGTAGGATGACACTCTTTACGAAACACTTTTGACATCCCAAGGCCTATATATTAGGTATTAGATAGCTTGAGGACATGGGTATCATAAGGATCAATATTTTATTTTTTTATTTTTTGAAATTTTACTTATTTTTATTCAGGAAAATTACCCACTGAGTTTTGCAATTTACATCAAAGACTAGAAAATAACAAAGTCATTAAAATTATGTGGACCTTCTGATGAAAGAGATATGACAGATATCTAAGAAGAAGATGTAAATATGAAAGATTATTAAGACCATGCACACTAGATATTATTTCCTTCCCTTAATAATTTCTTCCTGAGGTTAACTTTCATTTAAAATGCATAGATAGATGGTTGAACCTGTACTATGTAAATGACAGAAATAGAAATATATGCTAAAGATTTTGGAATTTTTGATGTATTGATGTAGATGCACACCTAGATGTGAGAACCAACAGTGATACTTGATTCTCATTATTTGAATAACTAACAGAAAACTAGATCTTTCATGAAATGAATTGCAAAATCCTCTGTAAGAAGCAAATCCAAGCTTTTTGGTGTCTGTGGGTCGAGAAGTCGAGAAATTGTCATGGCTGCCAATGATTCAGTCCCCTGAGGCCTGCTCCAGCTGGTCTGTGCCTGTAAGGCCCACACTAAACTGTGCTCTGTTCCCTGCCTGGTGCAAAGACCCTTCCCATCAATTGTCCATGTTATCTTGGACTGGGGATTTGTTTCATTCTGTCATTTTGTGGGTTCTTAGCTCTAGAATTTGTTTAGTCATGTTTTACAGTTATTAGGAGGGTTTTGGGGGAGAACTCAGGGAAGTCCCTGCTTTAACTCTATCATTTTGGCTCTACCCCCCCTCCCAACAGATAGGATCAATATTTTAAAAGCATTTATAAAATAGGGGGGTGGTCTAGAAATAAGACAATTTATAAACAATTCTTTTAGGCTCCAGGAGACCAGGGAATACCTCAGTTAAACCATCACTTCATTCATTAAACAAATATGCACTGAATACTTACATATGCAATCTCCATTCATTTGAATCTTGCTTCTTTATGTGTTCTTATGATTTTTACATGCTATCCCTCTGTCTTCTGGATTAGATGCTAAATTTCTCCAGTGCATTAGCAGGTCATAGGTGTAGACCTAGAAGGGATGTCAGAGGTCATACAGTAGTGTATACTGCTCAAACAGAAGATCAAAGTGGAATCATGTAAAATATTTCAAGATAATTTATTTTAAAAGGGGTGGTGAAGATATGTTGGAAGCTCAGAGAATCAGAAAAGGAATTTTATACAGGAAGGGACACTTGAACTGAGCTCAAGCTCAAAGGAGATAAGAGAGTCTAAGAGGCAAAGAGGGCCTCAGTTTTCTCATCTGAAAAATGAGAGAGTTGGACTAGATGAGCTGTGGATTCTTCCAGCTCCAACCTCTGATCCTAATAAAATCCAAGAGCACCTAAAGTCTTGCTGTCAATACTGAGCTGCCCTGGCCCAGGTCCAGGTGATTGAATGCCCACTTTGGAGAGTAGCATTAGAAGGAAGGAAGGATTTTGGTGAAGCACTTTGTCTTTCCGTGAGCATTCTCTCTTATTGATCTCCTTGTTCAACAAAATGGCCCGTCAAGCACTAAAATCAAGTTAGTAGCGCCTACCTTTGCAAACGGAGGCTGTTTTAATTGAGATATTGGAAGAAATATTTCCTTAATTTCTGCCTAATAGAAAATCCTTATGCCTGATCAATTTGGGACAGTTTGAAGCAGTCACTGCTATTAATGAAGTTCATCTAAAGTTACCAGGGTTAAGAACAATCGATAAAAAATAGTTTTGGATTCTATAAATAACAAAAGTTCTCCAGTAGAACTGTCTAGGTCAGTTGCAGGCACGGCAGTCCTGACTCTTTCAGAACATGAGCACCCCACTAATAGCAGATGCTTTTCTTAACTATCAACTTGACTGGTTTTTAGTAGAATTGCTTTTCCTTCACAGCTGGTTTTAGCCCACTAATATTATTACAGATAATTATTATTTATGAATATTTAACAACAGCTGATATGCATACAGTATTTTAACATTTGCCAAATGCTTTGTCTCATTTTTCAATTGATCCTCTCAATAACTCCTCTGAAGTAGATTCTATAGACATTATTATCCCCATGTTATAGATGAGGAAATTGACACTTTTATGTATTGCCCTTGATTAAAAACAGCTAATACGTGTCACAGGCAGAATTCAAAAGTAGGCATCCCTTTTGATACCAAGTCTAGTTTCCTTTCCACTCTATCATATTGACTCAGCATTGATTGACATCATTTATGTGCCCAAGTCTTACATTTTCAGGATTTGGGGTGCAGGGAGAGAAAGTGTCTGGATCAGAGCTAGAAAGGGACCATAGTGATCGTCAGGTTTAATCCTTTCATTTGACAGATGAGAAAACTGGGGCCTAGAGAGCTCAAGTTCCAGGTCAGCAGAGAAGAAGGAGTAAAGTTGGCGGCTATGAAGAAAATAGATCTGATTCTCTTTCTTGAGGGTTTAGTCCAGCAGAGGTGCAGAGCATAGGCATATATAAAAAAAGAATAAAGAACATTAAAAGTAATACAATCCAAGATGGTGAAATAAAAGCATGGATTTGCTAGAGGTCTCCCCCAAAACCCAGTCAAAAACCAGTGAAAAATGACTCTAAACAAATTCTGGAGCTGCAGAATCCACAGAATGACAGTGTGAATCAAATCTTCAGTCCAAGATAGTCTGAAAGGTTGACAGGAAGCATCTATCACACAGTGCTAGGAGCAGAGTGCAGTCCAGTGTGAGCAGTGCCAGCACAGACAGGATCTGAGCAGGCCTAGGGTGTGGGGACTGAATCTCTGATGCCTGTAGAAGTTTTAAGACTTCATGACCCCAAAACACAGAGGACAAATTGGAAGGTGAATGGAAAAAAACTGTTGGATCTGTGTAAGAGAATAGAGTGGTCTCGTCCCAACTCAAAGGTGAGGGAGGGGTGTAGGAGCCTGCAGCAACCACAGAAGCAGCAGGGGCAGTGGTAGCAGCTGTTTATGGAGCTCTAGGCCCACAGATTGTGGGGGGATTGAGAGTCTAACAGTATACCCTCCACCCCCACTGGAAGCAGAGAACTACCTTGACAAAGAGCTCAAAAATCAAGTAAATGGCTAGGGAAATGAGCAAAAAACAGAAAAAGAGTCAGATTATAGAATCTTACTTTGGTGAAAAGGAAGACCCAAACATACAAATGGAAAAAGAGAGCAAAGTCAGAGCTCTTACATCCAAAGTCTCCAAGAAAAATATGAATTGGTCTCAGGTCATGGAAGAGCTCAGAAAAGATTTTGAAAATCAAGTAAAAGCAGTAGAGGAAAAATTGGGAAGATAAATGAGAGTAATGCAAGAAAATCATGAAGAAGGAGTCAACTGCTTGCTAAAAGGGACCTGAAAAATGCTGAAGAAAATAACACCTTAAAAATAGATTAACCCAAATGGCAAAAGAGATCCAAGAAGTCAATGAGGAGAAGAATGCCTTCAAAAAGCAGAATTAGACAGATGGAAAAAGAGATCCAAAAGCTCACTAAAGAAAATAATTCCTTAAAGATTAGAATGGAACCGATGGAAGCTTATGACTTTATAAAAAATCAAGAAATTATAAAAGAAAACCAAAGGAATGAAAAAAATAGCAGACCTGTGAAATCTCGTTGGTAAAACAACTGACCTAAAAAATACATCCAAGAGAGATAATGAAAAAAAGAGCCTAGACATCACTTTTTGAGAAATTATCAAGGAAAACTGCCCTGATATTCTAGAATATAGGGTGGAATAACATTGAAAGAATTCACCTATTGCTTCCCGAAAGAGATGTGAAAAGAATAACTTCTAGGAATGTTGTGGCCAAATTCCAGGGTTCCCAGGACAAGGAGAAAATAATGCAAACAGCCGGAAAGAAAAAAATTCAAGTTTTGTGGAAATAATCTGGATAACACAAGATCTAGAAGCTTCTACATTAAGGGACCAAAGTGCTTGGAATATGATATTCCAGAGGTTGAAGGAGCCCGGATTAAAACCAAAAATCACCTACCCAGCAAAACTGAGTATTATACTTCAAGGGAATAAATGGTCATTCAATGAAATAGATTTTCAAGCATTCTTGATTAAAAGACCAGCACTGAATAGAAAATTTGACTTTCAAACACAAGAATCAAGAGAAGCATGAAAAGGTAAACAGAAAAGAGAAATCATAAGAGACTTACTAAAGTTGAGCTGTTTACATTACTACATGGAAAGATCATATTTGTAACTCTTGAAACTTTTCTCAGTATTAGGGTAGTTGGAGGAATTATAGACAGAGGGCATAGGGTGAGCTGAATATGAAGGAATGATATCTAAAAAAATAGAATTAAGAAGATATTGGGAGAAGGGGAAAGGGAGAAATAAAATGGGGCAAATTATCTCACATAAAAGAGGCAAGAAAAAGCTTTTTTGAATGTAGAGGAAGAGCGGGGAGGTGAGAGGGAAAGAGTGAACCTTACTCTCATCACATTTGGCTTAAGGAGAGAATAACATGCACTCTCAATTTGGTAGGAAAATCTATCTCATACTACAGGAAGGTGGGGGGAAGGGAATAAGCAGGGGTGTGGGGTAATGATAGAAAGGAGGCCAAATGGAAGGAGGGAGTAATTAAAAGTAAACACTTTTGAGGAGGAACAGGATCAAAAGAGAGAATAGAGGATAGGATGGGGGAAAATATAGTTAGTCTTTCATAACATGACTTTTATGGAAGGGTTTTGCATGACTATACATGTATAACCTATATTGAATTGCTTGCCTTCTCAGTGGGGATGAGTGAGGAGGGAGGAAAGGAGAGAAGTTAGAACACAAAGTTTTAAAAATGAATGTTAAAAATTGTTTTTACATGCAACTGGGAAATAAGATATACAGGCAATGGGGTATAAAAATCTATTTTGCCCTACAAGAAAATAGAGGGGATGGGGATAAGAGAAGGGAGGGATGTGATAGAAGGGAGGGCAGATTGGGGGAAGGGGTAATCAGAATACATGCTATCTTGGGGGAGGGGGAGGGAAGAGATGGGGAGAAAATTTGGAACTCAAAACCTTGTGAAAGTAAATGTTGAAAACTAAAAATAAATGAATTAATTTTTAAAAAAGTAATACAATCCAGAGCAAGTGTGAATGCATTCAATATAAACCCAAATGTTTAAGGAAATTTGGAACAAAAGAGATCAAAGAGGAGCATGGCTTAATCAGAGAGGTTCATCCATTTTCTTTAGAATCTATTCCAGTTAATTATATCTGTACGGTTTTGAGAATAATGCTGTTCCAAGTATGACACTGATAAGTTTGGGAACTCGGATGGAGGAAGTCCTATAGGGTGACAGTGAGATGTTACATAAGGAGTCCTAGCCTGGGTAGAAACCATGTGTCACTACCTAGCTTTGTGACCTTGTGCAAGTCACATACTGTCTCTGCTTGCTTCTCTAAAGCTGGCATAATAACAGCTTTGCTGCCCTCACAGAGTTTTTGTATTACTGGCAGTAATAACAGAAGCCATAATAGTTGACAATGATATTAAGCACACATTAATGTCAATTAATTTTGATAATACTTTAATATTAATTATTAATTAAATTATAACAATTGATGTTAGCTAACATTTATGTAGCACTTCAGGGCATGCCAAATGCTTTATGTATTGCCTCATTTGATTCCCATCAGAGCTCTATGAAACTGATGCTGCTGTTATCCCCATTTTACAGATGAAGAAATGGAAGCCAGAAGAGATTACGTGACTTCCCCAGAGTTTTACACTTCGGAAGTCAGGTTGATTTTGAATTCATCTTTAGTCCAGTTGCAGCATTCTATCCACTGTGTCACCTAACTGCTTCTATTTTGGGGATAAAATGGGAATTGAGATACCTTTGTTGTAGTCACAGATTTACTACTGACTTTTTAGGTCTTATTTCAGTCAGTCAACAAGCATTTATTAAGCACTTACTAGGTGCTAATCACTGGGTTAGGATACAAAGAAAGACGAAAGACAATCTCTACTTTCAAGGATTTCACAGTCTAACAGGTTAATTCTTTTCATCTTTTCTGGGTTCTAGTTTCTCTATCTGTAAAATAGAAATGAGACAATAATTTAGCTTGCACACTAGAAAGGTAACTGGATTAGGAGCCAGAGGAACTATTTTCAGATTCTAGTTTGCCACTTTCTGCTTCATAATCTTGGGCAAGTAACCTTTTCATGGTCCTCAATTTCCTTATTTGTAAAATAAAGGAGATTGAACTGAATAGCCTTGGAGGTACATTCCAGCCCCAAATCTATGAGATGATGAGCCAGTGATCCTATTCTGTGCAGAATGAGAACAGGAGGGAAAATATATGAACTTTTCAGGAGCAAAAAGTATGAATAAAAATGTAGCTTCATTTTATGAGTTACCATGGGAAAGAATCCATTGCTTAGTGGCCAGTGTGCTCAAAACCCAATAATGGTGATATTTGGTGGAATGAAAAGTAGCATGGCCTAGTGGATGGAAAGCTGACTTCAGAGTTAGGATGACATCGGTTCATATCTTGCTAGTAACACATACTAGTTGATTGACCCAGGGCAAGTCATTTAATATCTCAGTTTCCTATTATTGCTTAGTCATTCAGTTGTGTCTGACTCTTCCTGACCCCATGGACCATAGTAAGCCAAAACTGCCTAAGGGGTTTTCTTGGCAGAGATACTGGAGTAGTTTGCCATTTCTTCACCAATATATTAAGACAAACAGGTTAAGTGACTTGTTCAGGGTCACACAAATAGTAAGTATCTGAGGCCAGATTTGAACTCAGGTCTTTCTGACTCTGGGCCCAGTGCTCTATCCATTGAATTACCTAGCTGCCTCCTCAATTCCCTAGGCAGCCCTCTAAAGCTCTAAGTTGTAAAGAAGATAATGACTTGTGTTGGTAAAGGTAGTTTGCTCATCATGAGGTCCTTATACCAATGTAATTACAGGTCTAGCTCCATTCCATAGGGCAGTGGAGAGGTACATGAAGGTGTATATGGATTGTGATACATGAGATAAGGAAGCTTTAAAAATAATTGGAGTAAACGAACTGTAGGATTGATAAAGATGAGGAGCAAGTTATGTTGTGAGAGAGGGACAACAGATGCCACTCTTCTAGAATCTTTGCAATGTCAGTAGAGTGAGGAAGAAAACTTGGTTGGACCATAGTGACAAAGTCATGTGAGGAAAGGGGCAATAATTGTTCAAGATGGGCAAATGTGGACAGGCTATATAATCATCACCAGAGGAAACAGCTCAATAATGAGATCTCATAGACATCTGGATATGGAAAATAAAAGGAGCAAATTCCCTTTGGCCAGGAAGACATGGGGTTTAATTCCCATAATCTGTGAACTCTTTGAGAACAGAGACTGTCTTTTGCCTGGCTTCGTATCCCCAATGCTTAGAACGGTGCCTAGCATGTAGTAGGGACTTAATGAATGCTATTTGACTGACTGCTTAGGATATTTACTTAGTGGATGATCTTGGGGAAGTCATTTAACTTCTCATTGGCCTTATTTTCCTACACCCTCAAAAAGTTCTAGGAGATTGTATTTGATGACTTTTAAATCTTCTGGTTCCCAATTTATGATCCTATGATATATAGTAGACTATAGGAGAGGAGATAGGTTGGGTTGATGGAAAGAATGCTAAAGATGAAACTTCCAAGAGAAATGACTATATTGTCTCAACATGCAGGACTGAAGACTTGGTCCCTTCCTTTCTTTTGGGGGCTGTGCTCTGGAAATTTCATTTTGTTTTCTTCCATCATAATTTGGGAGTATGGAGAAATGGTACTAGAGGGAGCACAGAAAGCTTCATCACAGACATTCCCAAGCTGTTGGGGGTGGAAAGACTTCTAGGAACCCTCTACTTCAACCCTCTCATTTTGCAGATATAGAAACTGAGGTCCTGAGGATAGAGGTGAATGTTTCAAGGGCATTTAATTAATAAGCAGCTGAGCCAGAGTTCTTGCCATGAGCTATTCCACATTGTCAACTGCAGATATGAATGTAACTAGAGTCTAGTATTGGCCCCCAAACGCCCAAAGGTGGGCATCTTGACTTGTATTTTCAGCCTGCTGATCTGAGTCTAGCAATGGTTAATTTTCCCTATTTCTCTCTGCAGCAGACTTCCCTTTTAGATCTCCTCCTTGCCTGCGACAGTGTCTCTAAGCATACTACCAATTTAAGTGTAGACAGTTCATAGGCACATCATAAATGGGGCTGTTTACAATTTAAAGAGTTTTTGGTTGAGTACCTGCCAAATTTCTTTCATAGACTCTGGAGGGTACTGAAAAGACAGGCTTTGGTCTGGGAAAAACCTATTTAAAGAAAAGAAGATGTGAGACAGGGCATCACTTAGAGCTGAAAAACAAAACACACCAAAGTGTCTCCATTTCACTGGAGTTATGGTCTTAATTGGGACTGGGTTCAGATTTTTTTTGTTGTTATTTAGTCATTTTTGGACTCTTCTGTGACCCCACTGGGGGTTTTTTTTGGCATAAAAACTGGAATGATTTGCTGTTTCCTGATCCTGCTCATTTTAAAGATGAGGAAACTGAGGCAAACAGAGTTAGATGACTTACACAGGGTCACACAGCTAGTGTCTGAGGTCAGATTTGAATTCATGAAGATGAGTCTTCCTGAATCCAGGTCAGGCTCTCTATCCACTTCATCACCTAGCTGCTTCTCGACCTGGTAGGGTCTACCCTGGTAGGACTTGAGGGGCTTTGAGAAGAAGGAGATTTTTATCTGTTTTACATGTTGCAGCCTCATGTCCGTACTACTTGGAGTGTTGTGGTTTGTTATTCATCCTTCGTTTTCAAAGAGGACCAATGACATCATTAGAGTGATGTCTTGACTTGCAAGCAAATTGGATTTAAGTGAGGCAGGGCTGTGCACAGCCTCACTTTCTCCTTCACAGTCATCTGAGTCCAGTGAAAACACTGGTCAGGATGCCTGGTCAAAACTACTTGGGGTAGGAAGAATAACGTGTAGAAAGGTGAGGTATGAAGGGCACTTTATTTGGCCTTGCACAAATACATACATTTTTAATATTAGAAAATTCTGTTTTCCATGACAATGTGGATATTTATTTTGTAATAAGTCAAGTTGTGTGTATTACAGTAAAAGGTTCCACGCCTCCTTTAGAAAGAAAGAATGGTCAGTGAGGCCGAATCCTCTAATATCCAGGATTAGATTATGAGCTCCTTGAGCAAAGGGACCAAAAAGTCAAAAAAAAGATAGTCCTTCGCATTGCCCCTCAGCGCAGTACGTGGCACACAGGCACTTAATAAATATCTATTGACTGACATTGGCATAGAATCACAGATTGGGAACTGGAAGGAACAACTTCTCATTTTTATATATAAAGAAACAGGCCCAAAGTAGTTTGATGTTCGGCTGAACATCACATAGGTAAAACTGGAACTCAAACTGTGTGCCTCTGACAATAAATTCATCACTTGACTGTACCAGGTACAAACAAATGCACCATCCCCACCCATGTGTCACAGTGCCTAAAATGTCATTGTTCTTGCCTTTGGGTTAAATACTTTTCTCTCTAGGCTTCTCTTATAAAATGTGAATATATCTGAAGGACTAATATAGTAGCTCACTAAAAATGAATACATTAGCCTGCTACATTCCTTCTGTCCAGAAAAATGAATTGGTACGAGTGCATACATGGCCAGTTCGATCTACAAACGATCATTCATTGTACGGTAGGGCATAAAAAAAAGCTGATCTTGAAGTTAGAAACTTGATTTCAAATCCTACTTCTGACACTCCCTGGCAGTGTGAATCACTCGAAGCAATTCTCTAAGACGATAAGTTATAGAAAGGTTGCTGACCTGCATCAGTGGAGAGAGTTTCTACCATGTGTGTTCCTACATCAATGAAACTATAGGTCTAAACCAAAATCAAGCCAACAAGCAGGCAAACAATGCATGAAGTTCTGTGTTGGAAGATGAGGAGAAAAAGGAAAAAAATAGTCTCAGTCTTCTAGTAGCTGAATTCTACTTCAGACACTTAACTGTATGACCTTGGGCAAGTGACTTAACCTTTAAGAGACTCATTTTTTTCTCTCCTTGAAATCAGAGACTATCTTTTACCTTTTTTTGTATCACCACATAGTGTGTTAGCATATAGTGCCTGACAATTCCTAACACATAGTAGGTGCTTAATAAATGTTTATTGATTGAATGACCTGTAAAATGAAGAGGTTGGACTCCTTGACCTCTAATGAGGTCTAAATTTATGATCTCGCTGGGCCAAGCTATGAGGGAAGAGTCCTAGTGGGAAATAATAGGGCAGATAGTTGGCAGCACAGCGGATACAATGCTGGGTCAGAAGTCAGGCAGAATCATCTTCCTGAGTTCAAATCTAACCTCAGACACTTACTAACTGTGTGACACTGGGCAAGTCACTTAACTCCCTTTTGGTTCAGTTTCCTCATCTGTAAAAGGAGATGGAGAAGGAAATGACAAACCACTTCAATATCTTTTCCCAGAGAATGCTAAATGGGACCACGAAGATCAAGACATGACTGAAACAACTGGACAACAGGAAATAAAGAATATAGAACAGAAACTGGAGGTGGGATTTGTTGAAGACCTGACCATCTTTCCTTAAGACCAATAATGGTCCTTTTTACTGTTTAAGAGGTCGGATAGAAAAATTTGGGTTCTGAGGTCTTACAGGAGAACCCTTGCTTAGTAGTACCATGGTACCAGACTAGACAGAGTTGCCCTTTACCAGATCGAAACTGTAACATTTTCAGGAACCTAGTGCTGATACAGGAGAGAGATCTGTGAAAGTGCTTAGCACAGTATATGCTACATGGTAGATGCTATTATTGCATATTTCTGTTGTTACCACTGTGGTTGTTATGGAAGAAATTATTTGCTACATTTAACAGTGTCTTGCACACAGTAGGTGCCTAATACATGTCTGCTGATTTCAATTTTAACTTTTTACAAATCAGCTCAGCCACATTATTGTTGTGTTACTTTGAGGGAGTCCCTTTGTCTCTCTGGGCCTCAGTTTCCTCATCTGTAAAACGAGAAGGTTAGATTCAGTGACCTCGAAGGTCTATATTCCCTCTCCACTCATCACTATAGATGTGGTTGGCTCTCAGGTGCTGCCGCTGAGCTGGCAGGATGTGAAGGGGGCTGCTGAGAGCTTCAGACTTTGAATGAGCTTTTGGCCACTCCTCTGAGCTTGTTTCACTTTGACATTGACAGGATAGTCTGAGGTCTCCCAAATGTCAACTTACAGTAATGAGGTTTTGCTGTCTCTGTGATCCTACCCTGCGTAACGTTTGCAGAAGTTGGGGAGAAAATATTAAGTATCATTTTAATTTTGAAAAGCAGGCACTGGCTCCCAGGGGAAGCAGCTGCCTGTGCTCTACCTTTATGAGGTATTTTATTGCACACAACTGCTTATCAGGATATTTAAACAGTTCCTTGGGCGCACCTAATAGCGCCCTTGTAGTCATTATAAACCACTAATGGGTGCTAAGTTTTCTAAACACCTCTTTCCTTGATAGATTTAGCCATCCTGCAGGACCTATTCTGATTAAATAATACATGTTTTTCTGATGTTTTAAATACAGTACATCTGTCTGGGGAGGAGTTTCCAGGTCCCAAGATGTTGCATTTTTAGTCAGGTTCATTTCTACATGTTGATTCAAAGGAAAAGGGACAGGAGAGAATTTGTGAGTTGATATGATTTGGTACAATAGGAAGAGAACTAGTTTTGGAGTCTGAAAACTTGAGTTCAAATCCTACTTCAGACACTTACTGTGCGACCCTGGACAAGTCACTGAACCTTCTTCGGCCTCACCTTACTCATCTGTAAAATGAGGAGGATGGATTTAATGGCCCCAAAGATTTCTTCTAGTTTTGCATATGGCTGTATGATTTATTGGCCCAGCTTCATCACACTTCCCCACTAACTCTTTGTATCCCTTTCCTTAATTTGAAGTCTAGGGTTCTTACCCTGAAATGATGAGGTCAAGCGTGATTCCACATTGAGTAATGTGATGATTCGATGGCATATCTGTCAGCTGATTGCTTGCTCTCTCCTTGGTCGGAGTCATACCTAGGGCAGGGTTGTCAGGCCTTTGTCTCAGGGTGCAAATGAATATATTAATGAATGAATTAAAAGACATTTATTAAGCCCTTATTATGTGCCAAGCACTGAGTTAAGCCCAGGGGATACAAAAAGAAGTCAGATCATCTCCATTCTTAAGGAACTCACTTTAATTGAAGTTAATGAACAAAAGAAGCTACAGTTGTAGGGTGAAGTGAAAGGCTGGAAACCCTGAAGGGTACCATAGTGGGGTGTGTGCCAAGGTCCAGAGAGTCTTAGATTGTATGGTCACACTGGTTAAATTACAACGTTGAGGGTCTATGAGCATAAAGGCAGGGCAGATGGCATGACCTAGAAATTTACTAATCGTTCATTTGAGGATGTACTTCTCCCCACCATATTTCCTCCATCGCCCTACCCCCTAAACTTTGTCTCTTTCCTAGGTGACTTATCATAGGTACAGAAATAGCTACTTGAGGTTTAAGCCCTTTTGGCTCATAGCTATGTGATCCACATTGAATCCTTTAACCTCTTGGAAATTGAGGTTTCCTTCATCTTTAAAATTAGAATAATTATGCTTCCCTTCTATGGTCACTGTGAGGCAAGTTCTTTATAAACCCTAAAGCATCATATAAATGCAAGTTGTTATCATTACAGAAGCTGTCTAGTCCCACATATCCCCAAACTGAAATCTATTCTGCAGTATTTCCCAATAGTGATCATTCACTTAAAGACTTCCAGTGAGAAAGGAAATCACTGTACCCTGAGGAAACCCACTGGACTCCTCTTTTGGATGGTTTCATGGACAGGAATGTTTTCTTTGCATGATGACTCTCTTCAGGGCAGAGTTGCTTTTATTTTTTCTTCTTTAAAGCCTTAGCACTTAGCACGTCCCCTGGCACATAGTAGGCACTGAATGCATGCTTGTTGATAGGTTGGGACTTCAATCCGTTGGTCGTCTGAGTCTGAGTGGAAGAATCTTAATACCTTTCCCAGCTCTTTATAGTTTTGAAAATATGATTATTGCTATTAATAATAAGTTAATATTTATATAGCGTTTATTTTGTGCCAGGCACTGTGCTGAACACTTTATGGTTATGATCTCTTTTGACCCCCAGAACAGCCTTGGGAGGTAGGTGCTGTTATTAACTCTATTTTACAGATGAGGAAACTGAGGCAGGCAATAGTTAAGTGATCCAGAGTCACATAGCTAATAAGGGTCTGAGGTAGGGTTTGGGCTAAGGTCCTCTTAATTCCAAGTCCTGTACTTAATCCACTATACCATCTAATTGCTTGCCAAAAGTGAATAATCTCTTTAGATTCTTTCTAGCTTCAAGGTCAGGAAGCTGGAGCTGGAGGCTACCCTGCAGGCCAGTGTCTTGGGTGGGAGTGGGGTTTTTGAACTATTTCCCAGTGCACATATACTGACGCTGTCTTTGGGATCAGACTTCTCAATCTGCTTGTTTTCTGTATGCTTCCTGATGACTATGGGTCTTTTTGCAAGCAAGGGAATGGTTATGATCTCTAAATGAAATGGAGTCTTGAAAGCTACTAACAGTAAATTCCAGTTCAGTCAGTTCAATTACAAAGGATGCCATTTAGAAGGAGAATTTCAAAACTCTTAGTACAGGAAGGATCTTCACTCAGCTCAGAGGCAATTACTGCGGCTGACAAATGGATATCAATTCCTGTCCAGACAAGAACATGTTAATCAGCATAGTAGTGGGTTTATAATGGAGGCTTGGAGGGGTAGGTGGTTGGGGACAAAGAATGGAAATGGCTTCTCTGATAGTACAGATGAGGTTAAGGAGAGAACAGCCTTGTAGTCTTGTAGAACGTGTGTACTACACTTCCATAATCTTCTAAACAATTGAGAAATCCTGAGATCTTTTCATAGCATCATAGATGTATAGCTGGAAAAAAATCTTACAAGTCATCTAGTCAAACCCCTTCATTTTATAGATGAGGAAACTTAATCCCAGGCCTCACTTAAGGTCATACAGAGGTTGGATTTGAAACAAGGTCTTCTGATGTCTCAGTCAGTGCTCCTTCTACTGTGCCACACTGAGTGTGGTTAGGCAGGCACATCTTGGCAAAATGGATATCTGTGTATTCTGTCTGCGCAAGGTGTTAGAGAAATGCTTAATGGTGAGACTTGGGAAGACACAATCAGAGATAGTAAAAGGGGGCATGGGACTTAAGAGAAAAGAATGATGTAGAGTTGAAGTAGGGAAGGAAAGAGAGTTTAATCAGTGCAGGGATGGTGGAATGGAAAGAAATGTGTAGTGGAGGGGATGGTAGAATTCATGAAGATGAAAACAAGCTTTTGATATTTCAGATATTTCAAAGAGCGTAGTGTAAGGGGTGGGCAGATCTTGATTTGGTGGTGGGGAAATCAGGTTAAGGAGGATGAGAATAAAGTATTAGGCAGGTCGTGGGCTTTGTACAGTAAGTGTTGGGGTTTAGAATCACTGGCATAGGATTAGTATAATGAGATGGGAATATACTAAGCTTTGAGGAATGAGTTCAGGCAGATTATCAGTGACTGGAGAGAAATCCCCTGAGGAAGGTAGGTGATTAGATTGTTCATATCCCTCCCTTGATGTCCAACTTTGTGGCAGGCTATAATGTTGAGTCTTGTGAGGATAAAGAAGCCCACCACACAATATGCAGGCACAAAATGTGGGATGGGTTTCGGAGGTAGCCCAACAAGAGGCAAGAACTAGGAATTTGAAGTAAGTCTGGTGTGTGAATGGCCTCTGAAACATTGGAGAAGTCCCTGGCATGAAGGAAGAAGTGAGGGGCCTGACGACTGGATCCAGGGTTTAGGTAGGTCATCCTGAAAAGAGTCAGGGATAAGGAAGCCATAGGCAGGTGGACTGGATCAATACTGATTTACAATGAACGAAGACACAGGTAGGCTGGCTGAATCGATGTCTCCCCAGGAAGGTCCGGAGATGAAGACAGGGATTACAGGTTGACTAACATTGAATATAGGCAAATCAGCGGTCCCCGAGAAGTCACAGAGGAGAAAGATCATTTCCAGCTGTAGCCCTGTCATAGTTCAATAATCAGCAAATATTCTCTGTGTGACAAATATAGTGTAAACAATCAAAGTATTCATTAAGAAGCTACTATATGCTCAAGGTCCAAAGATAAGTAAAAAAGTACCTGCTCTTGAAGACCTTTAGTCTAGTCAGGGCAGACAGTATATTTAGTATATAGGAAGTTACAGAACAAATCTAAAGTGATTTTGGAGAGAAAGCTCAAGAAGCCAGGCTTTAGCATGAAAGACATTTCACTTGAACTGAGACTTCAAACAAACAAAAAAACCAGACAAATAAAAAACAAATTAGGGATTTAAAGAGGTGCAGGTGATGAGGAATGCATTTCACAATAGATAATAAGCACAAATTCAGTTTTTTTAATAGGAATTTCTTTATAGGAACACATTCCTTTGAATTTCTTTCCTCTACAGAACACATTTTTATTCCATTCTGTCCTATCATATCTGGGGGATAGATATTAGTCCTGAGTTATTTGTATTTCCTTTCCTTTTTATCCGAAAGTATTTCTCCTGGTCAGCAGCTAGGTGGCAAAATTGATAGAGTGCTGGATCTGTAGCCTAGAAGGCTCCTTTTCCTAAGTTAGGATCTGACCACACATGCTTATTAGCTGTATGATACTGGGCAAGCCCCTTAACTCTGTTTGCCTGTTTCCTTATTTGTTAAATGAGCTGTAGAAAGAAAAGACAAACTTCTCCAGTATCCCTATCAAGAAAACCTTAAATGGGGTCACAAGGAGTTGAACATAACTGACATGACTAAACAACAGTATTTCTTCTGGTCACTTGCTGTATTTGTTGTTTGTTACTAGAAATGTTAAATTTAACTACCATATGTTTTAGAGTTGCAGCATAAGATCACTTTTTTCCTCAAGAAAAAAACTATGGATTTGTTCAATTGACACTTTATTCTGTGTTTAGAAATTCTGGGCAACTTTATTGCACTATTTCTTGAATCATGATGTAGGTCTTTTTGATTTGTCATGTTCTGCTAAGAGATCTATAATCCTTAAGTTGTATCCATGAATTTTGTCTTATAGATCAACACGTTTTCTTTTAAAGTTATCATTTTCTGCTTTTATCTGAGATTGTCTCTTACTTTTCAATATTTACCTTTACAACTAATTTTACTCTGTTTTATTTCTTTGGTGAGATTTGTCACTATGGATTCAAGTTTTTCCATTCTGCCAATTATTTCTGTTATGTTTATGGCTATTATTTATCTCTTGTACAATTTGGGCATATTTTGCTCTAGTTCTATGATTTCTTGGAAATCTACAGGGTCTGCTGCCCCATGGAGTATTGATTCATATTCTTTCATCTTGCAATATTTATTCAGAAGTATTTGGACTCATTTAGATGATCTGGAGGCCATATTTCCTTCTGATATTGTTGGGTTATCTACTTGCTCTCAAAGTCTTTGAGTTTTCTTTCTTCAGAGATCTTCTATGAAGTCACATCTGAGCTCTGGGAAAATTAATTTGGTAGGTGAGTAGAGGAGAGATTGGTTCAAAGAGAGACTTAAGGCAGGAAGACAAATTAGGAGGCTAATCAATAAATGAATCATCAAATATTTATTATTTAGTTGGTGCTTACAATGTGTCAATGACTCAAAGACTATTTAAGTAGTCTAAGTTGAAAGACTATGATGGCTTGAACTAGTAGGGTGGTGACTACATTAATGGAGAGGGCTATTGTGGAGGTAGACATTATTAACATTTGGCAACTGATTGGAATTATTAGGTGAAAAAGAGCAAGGCGTTGAGGATGACAACTTTTTTGTGAACCTGAGTGGTCAGAAGAATAGTGGTGCCATTAATAAACAGGGAAGCTTGTATGACTTTGTGGTAAGGATCAAGGGTGAGTGTTTAGACCTGTTGAGTTGGAGAGGTCTTCAAGAGATACAGTTGAAAATGACCAATAGCCAGTTGGTGATGTGAGACTAGAATTGAAGAGAAAGGCTAGGGGTGGATGTGAGGATCTGGGAGACATCAACATAGAGATAACAATTCAACAGATGGGACCTGATGAAGTTACCAAGATAAAGCAGACAAGAAAAAGAGCACGGAATTTGGAACTAGAGGCCTAATTTCAAATTCTGGCATTCCTATTTACTAGCTATATGACCTTGGATAACTTATTCGACCTTCGGCATTCAATTTCCTCATGCGAAAATTGAGAAAGCAGAATGGAAGAGATGATTTCTGAGGTCTCTTCTATCTCTAAATCTTGTGATCTGCAGTCTCCATTACCTTCTAGTATATACAAAACTAAAATTTCACAGTTTATCTCAAAGCTTTCCCCACTGCCAGAAAGCAATGGTAGCTTGCTGGCTTGGTTCTCTCTCTGTGTCAACACAGATATTATAGCTATATAAAGTCTGACAGGTCCATAGGGAGATGATAACTTCAGTCTTTTCTTTCAGTTCTCATTTTGCCATCAATACTATGTAATGGTCTTTTGGGATTTTTTTTGCTTCCATTCCCTTTCTTGGCCTACTAGTACACCCACTCTACAGTCTGAGAAACAGTATGTACAACTAGGTAAAGGAAAGAATAGATTCTGAAGGGGGAAGGAGGGAATTGATTCAAGGAAGGTTCCAAAGGGTGCCAGGAAGATTCCATTTTATTCAGTATTTTAAGTAACTACTATGTGCAAAAGCCCTCTCCTAGTTGTTAGTGAGGCAGTGTGGTGTAGTGGTTACAGAGTTGACCTCAGGGTCAGGAAGATCGGGATTCAAGTCCTTCCTTGGTCACATAGTTTCTTTGTGACCCTTGGCAAGCTCCTTAGCCTTACAAGTGTCCCAGGAAGCTCTATAAGACTGTGAGTTGCAGGTATTCATGGGAGAGAAGGAAACAATAATTTTTCAAGAGCCCACTCCATGCCATACACTGTGCTAAGTGCTTTACAGATATCTCATTTGATTCCTATAATAATCCTAGGAGTCCAGTAGTGCATTATGATCCACATTTTATAGTTGAAAAAACTGAGGCAGACAAATATTAAATGACTTGCTCAGGGTCAGGTCTTCCTAACTCCAAACCCAGCATCCTATCTACCATGCCATTTAGCTGGTAGAGGAAATCCCTCACTGAGAGTTCCCTATATTGATGAAACCACAGGTCTGCTCTAAGTACAAAGCCGCATGTTAGGTGCTGGAAGTGCAGAGATGAAACAAGAAGCAGACTTTTTTTTAACTTAGTGGGGTGGGGCTAGGTAATGTATACAATTAACTGTGATATAAGGTGGAATGGGAGTCCTAGATGGAGAGTTATGAGAAACTTGAGGTGATGTTGGGGGTGGGGAGAGAGAGAGAGAGAGAGAGAGAGAGAGAGAGAGAGAGAGAGAGAGAGAGAGACTTTGCTAAGATGAAGAAATCCTTTCTGGAAAAGGTGGCATTAAAATTAGACCCTTAAGCAAGGGGAGGTTTATAACAGGCAGACACAGCAGACACAGCATTTGGAGGAAGACGAGAGTCTACCCTAAGTGTAGGATAAAGACATGGAAGAGAGTAAGTGCATAAACTAGTAAATAAATAGCTGGAAGGGACCTCAGAAGCCATCTAGTTCAGATCTCTTATTTTACAGATGAGGAAACTGAGACTCAGGGAGGTTGTGTTAAAATCATACAAGTAATAAATATGGACTCACACTAAGGATTCCAACAGTTCCTCTGATGCCAAAGTTAGCTGTTCATCTTGACTAGAACATAAATTTTGAAGAAATAGGTGAATAGGAGAAAAGCCTCTGCCTGGTGCCCTTCCCTGCCCTTGTCCCCAATTGCAGAAGGTCAGAACATCACAATTGGATGGGATCTCAACAGCCATGTGGTGTAAATCGTAACCAATAAAGAATACCTACTTTAACAGAATCAAAAATTGACTATTTATTCTTTTCTTGAAGACCAGAAGTCATTCCGTACATTCTACTTCCTTGGATAGCTCTAATGGTTTGAAGCCTTCTCATACATCAAGATTTAATTGGCTCTTTTTGCAACTTCCACTCATTGCTCCTAGTTCTGTATTCTGGGACTAAAGTCTAATCTCTCTTCCATATGATAGCCTTTTAAGAACTTTAAAACAACTATTGTGATCATCTGAGCCATTTTTTTTCTCTTGAGCTGTCATATTCATCCCTGAGCCAGGGTAAACATTCTCTGATTCCTTCAACTTATCTTCATGGCACCATGTGACATGGATTTGAGGTTTTTTACTCTCTAGTTACTCATTCCTGGAGCTCTCCATCTTATCATTTTTTAAAATATGGTATTCACAATTGTTCCAATGTGGTCTGATTGGGGAGAATACAATGGAATGATTGCCTCATTACTGGAAGTTTTGCTTGTTTTTAATATAGCCAAAGATTGTTTCAGCTTTTTTGGTTGGCAAACTACACTTGATATGTTGAAATTGCAGTCCTCCAAAATCTCCAAATCTTTTTAAAAAACTGCTGTCTAATCATGCTTTCTCTTTATACTTGTCAATTGATTTCTTGAACCCAAGGAAAAGAATTTACATTGATAGTTATAGAATTTATTTCTTTCAAATCAACCAAGTCTTCTAGCCCATCAAGAGTTTTTGGATTCTGATTCTCTCATCAAATTTATTGGCTATACTTTCTGCCATTGCTTCTTCCCAAACAAACTAGGGGTTAACAGAATCATCCAGCAGTATATCCTGGTCTTTGTGATTTAATGTTCAGCACAGAAGGGCCCTATATAGATTTATCTTATGAAGCTCCCAAGTGGTGGGTATTCAGACTTCATGGCCATCCTCACCTACAGGTTCCATCATTATAGAAACTAGGAATTAGGTGATCTTCATCCGCAGTACTCCCAGTTCTCCTTTCATTCCCTTCTACTCTCATACTGCCTTGGTCATTACCACAATATTAAACAAGTTCACCATAAGGTGCCAGTGACTTCATGTCTTTACGCCTCTTAAGAGTGTTTACTTTCAAACAGAGGATGTTAGGAGAGGAAAATACAAAGTTGAAGCTCTAATGTTGGAGTTTAGGCAGCATGATAAGTAGTGGATATATATATATATGCACATATATACATATATATAAGAAATGGATATATATATATACACACACACGTATATATATATATATATATATATATATGTATAATATATTATTAAATATAGGAGACTTCTTTGTGAGCCATTGAAAGTAGATATCCTTATACAAAGCCAATCCTACCTACCTATTGGTCAGTTCATTAACTAGTCTTTCTTTGCAGCTTTTAAAAATTCTCTTATGACCTTGACGGAAACATCTTTTCCAAATATGCAAATAATTGTGAACCTAGGCCTGAAGGAAATTTGGCTTTGAATAAATCTGGATTCTAGAGGGAAAATGGAGGCTAATTTTTTTTTCTGTCTCTGCTCTTACATAGCCTCCCCTCTTTCCCCCAAGCTTCTGATCAATAATTCATTTGAGGCTCCAGAAGCTGCAGGTCCAGAGCTTATCAACAAACATTCATTAAGTATTTACTATGTTCCAGGCACTGTGTTAAGCGTTTAGGATGCAAAGAAAAGCAAAAACTTGTTTCCCTAAATTTACCCTGCAACTCTCTTGTTTGTGCACAGTTGCTTGCATGTTGTTTTCCTCCAATAGATTTTGAACTCCTTGAGATCAGGGAACTAGCTTTGTTTTTTCTCTGTATTCCTAGTGCTTAGCATGGAGCCTGGAACATAGTAGGCACATTAATAAATGGATATTGACTGGCTGCCCGTCTAGGAAAGGGACGGATCAAATGCACCACTTGCCAACAGGAGGCAGGGACCAGGGCCATCCTGAGGCAGAATTGTGGAGTGCCATTATCTTGCTTATTCTTAGCTCTTCCTTTCTACATCCTCCCTATCCCCCTTTTCCACATTTCCTTCTCCCTTACAGTTCCCCTGGCTTTCATGTTGTCATGTCTCTCATGGCAGGTAGGAAAGGAATCTAAAATCAGTTCAGTTCCAAATCTCTGGTCACCACAAGTACTGTTGCAGCTTTACAAGCTAAAATGTAAGCATATTTGCAGCCATATACATCATTTTATCCCATTGTACAAATTGCAATCAGGCCTTGAGCCCAAGGAGTCCTTCCTAAGTTCTATCTTGTATCGGTTGTTCCTATTCCTGCTAGGACAGACTGTGTGTCTGAGGGAGAACTGGTTTCTAATTCTGGAAATCAGATTTGCTACAGAAAGACACTTGGATTTGCTCCTAAAGATGCCATGAGATTGATAATGCAGGAAGAAAAGAGAGGAAGCATGGGCATTCATCCTTTTATGAAGATTTCAACCCACACTTATTGGGCTAGTGGACATTTTTTTTGGACGTGGAGAGTCACTGAATTCTTTTGCACAGCTTGCTTACAAAACAACTTTAAGTCCAAAATGGAGCTCTGCTAGCTTAAAATTTAAAAATTAAAATTAAAAGTTAAAATACTGCATTTTAACAAGGTCTGTGATATGCACAGAGCAAAACTAAAGTGCTAGGCTTTCTTAGACTTTAGGAAGTATCTTGGCTGGTTAGGATATAGATAAAGATATGGAGGGGAAAAACATGGCTTCAGTTCTACTGAGAATGCACAGGATCACTTTTCATGCTTGGAGATGTGTGCTTCTGATGTCAGTAATAGGCAATAGTGTGTGTGGATGAATACCACAAGATGAATAGGATGTGCGAAATGTGATTGGAATGTCTGAGAGAGTTTCAAACAGTGACTCTGATGAAAGCTCTCCAGGGTCCAGTGGCCATCTCAGCATGGATGAACATTATAAGATGATGATGACTGATTGATTTTAAAATAACTATGTTCCTGAAGTTCCTAATTCTGGCAATCAATTAGATTAATCAACCTTGTAAAAACTAATATGTGGTGTATTTTTCAAGGTTGTTGGGAAAATTCTGTAGCCATCAGAGTGATTAGTTCCCTGTATGTTGCCCTGATGTGTGCTGTGAATATATTTTGCTTAATTTACAATGCAGTTTAGTAATTTGAATTGAGTTATGCTTTCCCCTGGGTCTGGTGGTAGAAATAAATATTTTCCAGATTTTCTCCAAAAGCCTCCAACTCTAAGAAACTAGAATATGTCATACTAAATGGAAGAAAATTAAATCAGTTACCTTCATTTTGGAATTCTGAAGGTTAAAATAAGAGAGAATTATAGGAGAGAAGGATAAGAGTGGGTTACCTAGACATTGGGATTCTAAAGATTAAAGTAAGAATCCCAAGACTTCAGGGTCCTTAGCAAAGTATGGTATGACTCATAACTCCTGGAATGTAAGACTATAGGCCTAAATATCCAGAGTGAGTCAGGTTTTCGTCTGCTTTTTGGGAAAATCTAAATAGCCCAGGTAAGTGCTAGGAACCTGGCACATGTTTTATTTTTTTCTTAGGAGTTTCCACTTTCAGATGAGGTCCTAGACTCAAAGAAATTGACACGGATACAAAAGATTTTGGTCCTTGTGTTAAAGGTGTAGTTTGGGAATATAAAGGAAGTTTTGGAAAACCACAAACAGCTAGGACATATTGACTGAACATTTGATATCATTTTTAAAGGTTTGAGTTTGCATATTTGCAAATGCTTATTTTCTCCTAGGTCCTAAGCTGATATTTCAGATAAATTGCCTCTAAGCCTTAGGAGTTGTGGTACAATGATATAAGCAGACACATTGACTACGTTCCCAATTCTACTGTTTTGCTTTTCCTATAAAAGAGAATTTGTTAGTAAATTACAGAAATACAAAGATGAACTCTTCTATACCAAATATATGGAAAAGGTGATATGCACTTGGAGCATGAGTTAAGGACGTATGAACAGTTAGGTACAATTTGGTAGTTTTCCCTCTAAGGCGTAGCTATTAGCTACCAGTGCTTAATCCAAGACTTGATCTTCCCTTAGACTCATAAATAATTTTCAAAGACTAAACTACGTTGTTTGTGGAAATCATAAAATAATAGATTTAGGTCTGGAATGGACCTTAAAGGTCCAGTCTAAATTTCATAATTTTCCAGATAAGGAAGCTGGCAGAGCAATTTTTTTTTAAATTTTTAATTTTGGAGTCAAAGATCAAAGCACAAATAGAGAATAGAGAAAAGAAACTAAAACATATCATAACTTAAATATTCAAACTTAAATGCAAAATAAGAAGAAAAAAATCATATGCATAGCAGAACATGAGGACTCAAAATATGTAACAATAAATTTTCATTTTAAGAAAGCCTGTATGGTAAGTAATACACTTTATATTGAGAACTGTCTGTCTAGTCTTTGTTTCCTCATGAGTTTTCTTTGGTTTTCTGCTGTGCACTTTTTTGCTTTATTCTTTTTTTATCTCTGCCCAACCCCCAGAAGGCTACAATAAAATTAAGATATATTTCTCTATAGCTATAGATATATACATACACACATATACATACATATATAGATATATACTTTCCCAAAAATATTCTACTTCTGATCTTTGTTTTTATGTTTGTGGATATCTCTATCCCTTCTGGCTCCTCTACTTTACTTCTACCCACTACCTCGCCCTCTTTTACTTGCCTATCCCCCTTCCAAGGATCCCTCCCCTATCTTCCCATTCCCATAAATCTAAATACCCTTCTATAGCCCCTCCTTTTACCTATGTCCTTACCCTCCCCTGTAAAGATTCCCTCTTGTCTTCTCCCCCCTTCCTATGGCCCTACCATTTATTTCCTCTGAATTTAAAAGATTTTTATATTCTTTTAAATATGTATGTATTATTTATTCTCTCTTAAACTCATATCCTGATGAAAGTAGGTTACCAGAATTACCAGGCTTCCTCCCCATCTAATTCCTCTGTGTCAATTCTTCCTCTTGTACCTAATTTGTATAAAATAATTACTCTTTTTAGCTACTCCTAAATGGTTTTACTTTTTAAATTAACATCAAGGTCAGGTTTACCCCAATCTTTGTTATGAGCTACCTGATTTTTAATAAGAGTCTTAAACATACATTTTACAATTATAAAAATGTCTGTCTTTATGAATCCCTTATAATCAGTCATTGGGATATGTCATATATTTCTCATGATTCTTGTATGTCATATCTTCTATTAAGTTCAAGATTTTTTAAAATGAAGTCTTGAAAATCTGAGAGTTCATCAAATGTCCTTTTTTTCTTTCAGAATCATACTTAACTCTGCAGGGTATGAAATTTTTGGCTGGAGCCCCAGTTCTTTTGTTTTTCAATATATTGTGTTCCAAGACTTGTGGTTCTTTAATATCTCTGTTGCTAGGTCTTGTGTGACTCCATCCTATTTAAATTGTTTTAATCTTGATGCTTCTAACATTTTATCCTTGAGCTGGGGGTCTTGGAATTTGACTATGATATTCCTATGAGTTTTCCTCATAGGATCTCTTTTAAGTAGTGATGGATTTTTTTCTATTTCGACTTCCCTTGTTCTAATGCTTCAGGACAATTTTTAAAAATTATTTCTTGTATTATTGTATCAAGATTCTTTTTTGGATCATAACTTTCAGTTAATCTGATTATTTTCATAATTTCTCTTCTTGATCTATTGTCCAAATCTGTTGTTTTTCTCATAAATGTTTCATTTTCTCTTCTATTTTTTCTTTATTCATAGTTTGTTTAATTATTTCTTGATCTCTTATAATTTCCCCAGCTTCACTTTGCACAATTCTAATTTTCAAGGTGTCATTTTCTTCCTTAAGTTTCTGGATCTCTTTTTCTAATTGATTTATTTTCCTTTCATAACCTTTTTGTTTTTCTTAGATTGTTCATATATATATATATATATATATATATATATATATATATGTATGTATATATATGTTTAGTTTTTCTTCATTTCTGTAATTTGATTTTTAAAGTCTTTTTAAAAATATTCTCTAAATTCTTTTTTGGGTAGGTGACGATATGATGTTACTCTTTGGGGGTTTCTTTGCTTCCAAATCCTCCTCTGAAGATAATCCCCTGTCACCTCTATTCTACAATAGCTTTTTATGGTTGGATTCTTTCTCTTTCGCCTGTGTCACCTCTAGTCTTGGAGTATGGGAAATGGTGCCTCTTGTCTCACATCTTCAGTTCTCCCCCTCTAGCTTGGAATCAAAGCCAAACCCCCTACCTCCTGTAAGTGCCCACAGCCAGAGACTTTCTGCCCCACTGCTTCTGCACTCACTGGGAGAGTGCTGGTTCCTTCTCACCCTCAACACTCTTGGAAGCACAGCTTGATCTGGTGTTCCTTATCAGCAGAAGTTCTCTCAATCTTCCCAGTCTCAAAGGCCCTCACTACCTGTGGGGTGAAAGTTCCTGTGGCTGGGGCTGAGACAGCCTCTCAAAGCAACCCCATGGCTTGCAGCTCATTGTTAAAGAGAACCTAGCCTGGAGGTGTTTACTCTTCATAGGTACCAAGCCTCTCCTTGAGATTTTTCTTCTGATCTAGAATTATTCTAGGAAGAACCCCATTGTGACTCAGTCTTATTTATCCCCACCCACACTTTGTTTGCCCTAAGGTGCTAATTTAACTCTTTTGTGGGAGAAAATCTTGAGAGCTTGGAATTTTCTGACCCACTATGCCATCTTTCCAGAATCCTACTGCAAAAATTTTTCAAACAGAAGTATCACAACTTCAAATTCAGAACTCTTTTTTGTTTAACATACAGATTTAATTCATAATGAATCTTTTGGAGTATAACAACAACTAACGAACCAAAACACAATAATGAAGCATATACTGTACTCCTAGATTAGCACGTTGGAGCTTTGAACAGACTGATATTAAGAAATCTTCCAGGTAGTTTTTTTTTCTCCTAGTTTTTCAAGAAGAGTCTTGCAATTTCTCAGAGAATACGTGCTGTTTTCTTCTTAACACTTCCAATTATCTCTCTTACTAACTACCCATTTCTTTCTCTTTGAATGAAGAAATGGGATATCTATTTGATGTGCCTAAACAAAATTGGAAGAGAGATTATGGCTGTCGTATTCATGTAGATCATCAGCACAAGAGCCCCTTATGGATAGTCTTTTTATTAGAATACAGTCATTTTCCCTTCTCAAAGGCAATCCCCCCTCTCCCCTCCTTGGTATCATGAATGAATATATGGTTAAATTCTTGATTGATGTCTGTAGACTTCCAGTTCACCTTGAAACTCTTTGTGATTCTTAAAAGGATCATACTTTCTGATAATACTTTAAAAGACATGTAATAAGAGCACAACTGTATTTTAAAAACATATTTTCAATAGTTTCTCAAGACTGGCAAATTAGAATGGCCTCCAAATAGCCCTTTGAGAGTAAGAGGCAAACAGCTAGCTCACCTGTTTCTAGGTAATCAGTAATATATTAGCCAGTGGCTCTGCTTGGCCCTATTCCCAGGAAATGTGTATATAGTATTTATAGGATTGCACAGAGGAAACACTAATCTGAGAGAAGAGAGGCAGCATGGTGTGGGAAAAAGATCATGGATCTTGAAGTCAGAAACCTGTGGTGGAGATCCTTCCTCTGGCACATGTAATCTGTGTGACCTTGGTCAAGTCCCTTAACTTCCTTGGTTCTTGGTGTCATCATCTGTAAAATGAAGGGGTTGGGCCTCAGAGTTTCCTTCCAGCTCCAGACATATAGTACCATCAACCTATGACCTGACCACTGAGGGAGTAAATTTGGGAGAGTTAAAGATGTACACAACCTGAGAAAGGAGAGTCTGAGTTAGAGGGAATGTATTACTTCACTGGTCACAAACTGTGATAAGGCTAGGCTATCTCCTCTTCATAGCATCCAAGGAGTGTTTTCTGGTAAATAATGCAAAGATTCAACACATACATTATATGCACGATAAAATATCTATGTGAGTTACAATAAAAGTGTTTTATGAAGATATTAAATTTGGAGGTCTAACCAAAAGGACAGTTTTAAAAATGTGCTTTACTCTCTTGAGTGAAGCAAGTTAAAACGGCTGGTGGAGAATAGTTATGAGACCAGCTTTTTTCTTTGATGTAAAAGCCTTTCCTGCAAAGGTATCTTTATTGCATTGTTTTCATATAATACTTAAGTCAGGGATCCATAATTTTGTCAACATGGGCATGGGTAGAGAGTTGTTCTGGCTTGCTATGGCCAAAGAAACATCTCCTAGTGACCAATCTTTGGGTGATGAGCCCCTCAGTGCAGCCTGAGCTTAGGTAGGCTGGTCCTTAGTTTGTTAGTGTATTCTTTATTGAAGTTTTTCCAGCTTAATAGGACTCACCAGAATTTGCTTTCCAAGGGCACAACCATTAAGAACCCATTTCTACCTTCATTTTATGATTCATAGGAGAAGGATCAGAGTGAAGGATTGTTGTTGTAACCAGAAAACAAAGTCATACATTTGTAAGTGCTTTATAGTTCACTTTCCAAAATAAATAAATGTATCACAGTGATTGATCCTGTGAGTGGGATTATCTCCATTCTACTGATGGCAAAACTGAGGCCTTAAAGAATTTAAGGGACTTGCCCAAAGAGTCATGTAACTGGTGAGTGGCAAAGTCAGGACTAGAAACCTGCCTCCCAATTATCAGTCCAGTGTCCTGTCTACTATGCCAGGTATAATGGTCATTTCTTCATTCATTGAGCCAAAATTTTTAAAATCTAGGAGTCTAGTGGAGCTGTTTTGAATTTTCATTTTCCTTGTTTGATTCTTGGCATCAGATCAGTTACTAACAGTGGTATAAGGTTAAATTCTGGATGGTTCCTCCTGAAAAGTTTTGCTAAAGCCCTCCTTTTATCCACCATTCTCAGAAACACTTTGTTTATCTCATATACACTGTAGTGGGCAGGCTCACCTTTCTCAGGTGCCCCTGTCCTCTGGGCACTGTTTGATTGGTAATTTTGCCTATAGTCATTCACTACAAATGAATGAGCTTCTCATATTTGCAGATAGTATAAAAAATGGGACAAAGGCAGTCTGAGAATGATCTGGAATGGAGAGAGGTTACCTGAGTATCACTGCTAAATGAGATATCATCAATATTCTTTACAATTTTCTTTCCACTCTGGATATTCTCCATCCCGACTCAGGAAAACCTCTTTTTTTGTTGCTATCCAGTGAAGGATGATTTCATATAATAAGTTTTAAAAGGTCTCTTTTGTATTTACCCTAACACCAAAGGAAGGAATCAGTGTATATCTACAGGGATATGCCGCTTTCCTCCTATATGTATTCTTATTCAACAGCAGCATAGATTTAGAGCTGGAGGAGACCTTAAAGTTCAGCTTCCTCATTTTAAAGATGTGGAAACTGAGGTCAAAGGAACTTAATACAAGTAGTGTCAGAGATGGGGTGACATAGATCCTCTTATTCCAGAGCCAACGTTCTTTCCACTGTAACATGCCACCTTCCCCCTGCCCACAAATACCAACATATACACACATACACTCACTTATGACCATGTATATGTTATCTATTTCTATTATCTGTCTGTCTACTCACCCATCCATCCATTCATTTCATTCATTCATCTAGCCATTTCTCTCTCTCTCTCTGGATTGAGGCAATTGGCTCCCTGGGGAAGAACAACACTGTCTTTGTAACTTATAGTCTTAAGAGAGTTGTCTTGGAACATTGAGAGGATAAATGACTTGACCAGGGTCATTCCATCAGTATATGTCAGATGCAATACCCAAACCTGTATTCCTGAGTCAGAGAACAACTCTCCACTATGTTTTAATAAGTCATGTTGACATTAAAAAGTTATCTTTCTGAGCTTTTTGGATAGGGGTTAGTTGGTCAGGTACACAGGGTTTCCCAAATGGGAACTGGAGTGGAGACATTGAGACATTCATGATTTTAAAATTTCAGAGGGATTGTCTATTTGCTTTTCAATGCCTATCCTAGCATTGAACTGAAGTCAGTGCTCAGGCACTACAAATTCAGAAAAGTGGGAAGAAAAGCTACATAAGAATTTTTAGGCTGAAACCCTTTGGTGAGCAGGGGCTACTTTGGTTTTTGGGAAAGTCTGTACACCTGAATTTATGAATACTCTCTGAGAATCTTCTCTTTTGTTTGGGTGGTGGGAAAGGGAGTTGTGTTTGTCCTTCATTTTCGAAGACCATGCCATCAGAGAAATGATGACATGACTTGCACTTGATTTTGTTTTGAGTCAGGGAGGGCTGTGTAGGTCACCAGCACTTCTCCTCCAGAGATATCTGGATCCAGTTACTAGATATTCATCAGGATGACTGGAGATGGCCCAGGATGCAATGGGAGACTTTGGCTTTTTGAGGCTAAGGCCTTTTCAGATACTCACTTAGAGGGAAGTAACACCCATTCAGTGAATAGGCCTCTTTAAGAAGTAGTTAGGGAGTGACCCCTTTAAAGAACAAAAGAAAAAAATAACAAAATCAAGCTGGAAGGGAAGGGAAACAGTTCCTATTGACAATCACTCTAAGCCAAGAGGGTCCTCAGAACAGTCATTAAGCGGAGTAGTGGGCAAGAAAGGGGAGGAGTGTTACAGAGTAGTGCCGCCAGTGGCCAGAATTTTTACCTGTCCTTACTGATTGGGGTGTATGGAGTGTTCAGAGAGGATCTCTGGTGTGAAGGCTTATTGAGTCCTTTTCAGGGCTGTTCATCCACTTTTGGTGTCCACCTGTCATGCAACTTTCATCTGTGGCTCCAAGAAACTGTAGCATGTGTAGTGGCTACCCCCTCATAAATCTTCTGGGCAGAGGGGCTAAACCAGGTTGACGATAACCAAGGGGCATCAAATCCATTGGTGAGTTGGGGGGGTGTCTACCCCAAGCATGTGAAGACTTTCCCCAGTGGAATGGGCAGATGGGAACAATTTGTTTATAACAACCATGAAGGTGGCTGAAGCAGGTGCCTTAGAGTACTCAGAATTTCATCAGACATAGAAGGTGCCAAGGTCATTCACTGCATCCCAGGCCATCACCAGTCAACCTGACTTTTGTCTTGCCACTGGACTTCAATGACTCTGGAAGAGAGAGTGAGTCTGAGGACTTTGGCAACTGTCTCACTTGAATTCAATTTACTCAAAAATCAACTCAAGACCTCCCCTATACGCTAGCATCATGATGTCCTTAGTCTTGGAAAATAAGACTAGTAACAGCAACTTAAACAGTTAATTGATGCCCTGTTTTTCTGTTAGTTGTAGAAACCAAGGCAGGGGGAGGATGAACAAGGCGTATCCTGATATTGCTTCTACAGCACCACCAAATACAAGCCACCCCTCACTGAGTTCAGTGCAGTGCCTGGCAATCAGTCAATCAATATTTTTAAAATATCCACTATTATGCCATATGCAGGTGCTGGGGAAACAAATTCAAAGAATGCATCAATCTCTATGCACAAACAACTTACATTCTAATGATGAAGTTAAGAAGTACAAGTATGAGCATTAATATTAATTAAATAAGTGTAAATAAAAATACAAAGTAGTTAAATACAAGGTAGTCTGGAAGGGAAGGCTTCATGCCTTGACGTATATGGATTGTCTCATAAAGCAGTTCCGTCAAACTCAAATAGAAGTAAAAGCTACCAAACAGCGCCGTATCTCTGTGGGCCACTTATTGACTTAGAAAATCACATGCTAGCATTTTCTATGTTCTATTGTGTTTTTATTTATTTTCCTAAATATTTCCCAGTTACATTTTAATCTTATTCAGATTTCATTTTGGGGTACTGTGGACCTGTTTGATACCTCTGGCTACTGAGAGGAAGAGCAGGCCTCTGAGGCAAAGATGAGAAGGGAGTGAATTTCCATCATACATGACAGTCAGCACAATGACAGAGAATAGGGTAATTGATTAATAAGTGCATGGTAATTGACTGAGTGCTATGATGTAAGAGTAACTCCAAGACCAAGCTAGGAGAAGAATCCTAGTGTCCTGATTTTTCAATCTGCTGCTACTCTAACCAGAACTTCTGCCCCTTATGTGGTCTTGAATATTTGAGAAAGGTCCCGCTCTAGCGTTTTATGTCTTTTGAATTGGCATGTCATCCTCAAGGATTTTGTTATCATAAACTTTTAAGCTGGACTCTTAGACCTCAGGCAAAGCATTAGAGCTGGTCCCCCACCCCGTCATTAAAGGTTAGCCATGGTAGGTGCCTCCTAGCTCTTTTCTCCTTGATCCTTCCTGGCTGCAAAAATCGATAGGATTTATTGAGGGGCTACCTGTTTGTCAAGTTTTGAAGGATTCATTCTGAATCCAGGATATACAACAGCATGTACACCCCTCAAGCTGTCTGCAGCTTAGTGTTTTGCTGGTATAGTTGTCTTCTTACATAGCAAATGGAGTCAGAAAATATTCTGGTTAGCCCTCAGTATCTAAAATAGCCAATCAAATACTCTATTTTGTACCAACACAGTTCCCTGCATAATTCAGACTTTTCTCTCTCATAAAGCACTTCTACATTCTTTCTGAATTGTCTAGAAATTAGAGAGAAAATTTTCATAGTACCAGAAAAAGTAGGGTTTCTTTGTGGCAGTTACAACTGGATTAGAAAAATACCACTGTTGAGTCCTGTTCAAATCTTACTTCCTCCATGAAACCTTCCCAATAAATCCTTTCTTTAAACCCCATTATTCCCTGGACCACTCCTTTGGCTTTTAATGGCAGAAATGTGTCAAGAGGCTTATCATTTAGATATACTTTGGCTAGATGTTGTCTGAGGTCCCTTCCATTTACCAGATTCTGTGATGTCTATTTTTTTCTTATCACTCTTGCACACACAAAAGGAAATAGGGAGGCAACATGATATGGTGGAAAGATCATTGGATTTGGGGTTAGATGACTCAGGTGTAAATCCCAGCACTGCTACTGATTACCTTTATGACCTTAGACAGGTCACTTATTTCCCTAGTCCTTAGTTTCCTCATCCATAAAACAATGGGGTTGGACTGGATGACCTCTAAGGTCCCTTCCAGATACTGATCTAGGATCCTGTAACTTCTTTTTTTCTTTAATTGAATTATAAGATCATAGGACCATCAATTTAGTGCTAGAAGAGACCTTGGAAGGTAAGTCCTCATTTAACATACTAAGGGAATGAATGGGTCAGGTAGCTAGGAAGAGTCTAAAGCAGAATCTGAACTCAGGACTTTTTGATTCCCAAGTTTAGTAGCCTGTGAACTATATCAAACTCCATCTCTTAAGGAAGGGGATCATGTCTCAGTTGCCCTACTATCCTCTGATAGTTCTAATACCTTGGCATGTATATGTTAGGTGCTCCATAAATATTTATTGAATAAATGGGGGGAAACGTTGAAAATTGCTTAAATCTTGAATATAGCCATAGACTGGATATTTCTTTGCCAACTAGGTCAGGGTGATCTTTAGTTGTCTTGAGCTATATACCAACACTGGACCCAGATGGTGCTGGAGGAGAAAGTGAGGTTGGTGACTTTGCATAGCCCTTCCTCACTTAAATCCAATTCATTTGCATGTCATGGCATCACCTTTCTGATGTCATAGTCCTCTTTGAGAATGAAGGACAAACAACAGACCAAGTGGGTGAGAGGCATTGGATATGTCTCTAGGTATCTGTTCTCAAACTTCTAACTGTTTGCCCATCAAGATTTAGAAGTAAAATTATTCTTATGCCATGGATTCATCTATAGATGTTTTTCTTTGAAGTTCAATGAAGCAAATTAAACAGTATAGACTCATGAAGAATTGCTAGACAGGATATATCTCCTGGCTCTGTTACGTTTCCTTATTAGCAGTATTTGGGTATATTAGTAAATGCTTATATGTGAGTAAGATGGTGGCTCTGGGGCAGGCTTTAGTTAATACCCTTCTCATTCATTTTACATTTATGTTTGCAAGACGTAAATTAGAGTTTTATAATTTATGCCAAAGGTAATCAAATAAAGCCTTTCCCTTTTGTTGAAATGTAGGCACAGTCTACAGAGGGATCTCAACTATATTAATTCAGACCATGCTTTGCCTAAAGACTATTAATACCAAGTCTGTAGATTACAGAGAGTTTTAACAAAGAGATCTCAAAGTAAACATTGACATTTGTGATTGGCTCTTTCCTTAGTGCTGTATATGGTCTCCAGGAGCTGGAGAAATTGAGCTGTCGGCCTCAGGAAGATGAAAGAGAACTTGGTTCTACAGCTCTGAGTTCCCTGAGGAAACTTCCAGGTTATCTGACATTAGATTAGCATTGTATGATGTGTGACAGCATTTATTCTTAAAAAAACAAAAACAAAGCAGAAACACCCTAAAGTACAATGATTTGCTGTTGATAAGTAATAGTTCACTCTTCTTAGAATGAACTTAAGATGTTGCCCTGGACTCCATATTTCTTTGCCATTTGTGTGGAAGGGTCACAAAAAATGAGAGACTCCATGTTGACCAACAGGGGTCAAATGTTGCTGCCCTTATGAGTTGACTTGTAGCCTTCCTAAGGAACAAGAGAATGGATTGAAGTTGAAGCTCCTCATTGCCAATCTGATAGGAGTACCATCACAAAGATTCTAACTTTGAGGGTTCCTGTCCCATTAACTATCATAGAACTGGATCATAGTGCCTAGGCAGTGGTACCCTTTAGAGCTACTATCCCAAATCTAACTTTCCTACTATGTCAAACATTACTCTCCTCACTCTTGATGATCCAATCAAATTGGTACTCTCTATTTCTCACACATGGCATTCCATTTGCCATCTTGTGTCTTTGAACTGCTTGTCCTCCATGCTGGGAAATGTACTCTCTCCTTAACTCTGCATCTACATCATCCTTCTCTTTAGTGGTCATGTACCTTTTACATGCAACCTTCCTACTCTCCCCTCCCCCTCAATCTGCACTCTGAGCTCATCACCACTCTATCAGGAAGGGGACCATTCTGTTTCATTATTAAGCTTCTGAAGTTATGGTTGCTCTGTGTTCCTAAATCTTTTTAAAAAATTTTTTATCTAAAACTTAAATACACAATAAGAAAAGAAAAAGAAACATATCATAGACTTAAATATTAAAACTTAGATACAAAGTAAGAAAAGAAGAAAACATGTCACATGCACAGCAGAATGTAAGAGAGGATTCAAAATGTATAGTAATAACTTTCCACTTCAAGAGAGCCTGTGTAATAAATACTGCGTGTTGTATTGAGAGCTATTCATTTTTCTTTATTTTCTTGCAAGTTTTCTTTTGTTCTCTGCTGTGCATTTTTTACTTTGTTTTTCTCCCCTTCCCTCCCCCCGAAGGCTACAATTAAGTATAATTATATGTTAATATATATCATATCATGTTATATATAGTATGTAATTATATATAATACATAAATATAGATAAATATGCATACATGCACATATACACACATACCTATATACATACATAAACATATACTTTCCCTAACAAATTCTACTCCTGATTCTTGTTTTATCTTTGTGCATATTTCTTATTTCCTATCCCTCCTGAGTCTTCACTTCTGCCTGCTACCTTACCTTTTTATTACTTAACCTACCCCCCTAGTATTCTTCCCTTATCTTCCCATTCCCATAAATCTAAACCTCCTTCTATGGCCCTGCTTTGATACATTCCCTACCCTTCCCCTCTAAAAATCCCTTATCCTTCCATTCCTGTTAATCTAAACACTGTTCTATACCCACCTTAACCTATTTTCTCACCCTCCCTTAATTCTCCCCTCTCGTTATCCCCTTAGCATTTTATTTTGTTCTGAATTTAGAAGACTTTTATACTCTTCTAGATAGGTATGTATGGTTCCCTCTTGGACCCATTCCCAGTTAAAGTAGATTTCCAGAATTAACAGCCCACCTTCCCCATCTAATTCCTCTGTGCTGATTCTTCCTCTCATATTTCATTTGTATAAGATAGTCACTCATTTTAGCTGTTATTAAACAGTTTTACTTTTTAAAGTCATATCATACTCAGGTCTACCCCAATCTTTCTTACAAACTACCCAATTACTAATAACAATCCTACACACATATTTTGCATTTTACTTGCATAAAAGGTTAATGGTTTGTCCTTACTGAATCTCTTCCACTCAGCATAGTCTTTGGTGTGTACCTTATATTTCTTTTGACTTGTGTATGTCAGATCTTTTATTACATTCATATTTTTTTTCTTTACAAACTCCTGAAAGTCTGACAATTCATTAAATATCCATTTTATTTTCCATTCAGGATTATGCTGAGCTTTGCTGGGTATAGTATTTTTGGCCAGAACTCTATTTTTTTTTGCTTTTCCAAATATAATATTCTAAGACCTGCAGTCTTTTAGTGTCACTACTGGTAGGTCTTGTGTGATTCTAATTGTGGTACCACCATATTTAATTTTTTCTCTTGTTGCTTTTAATAATTTATCCTTGAGCTGAGGGTTTCAGAATTTGATTGTAATATTTCTGTGGGTTTTCCTCATTGGATTTCTGTCAGGTGGTGGTCAGTGGAGTTTTTCTATTTCTATTTTTCCCCTCTTGGTTTAATGTTTCAGGATAATTTTCTTATTTTATTGTACTAAGATCCTTTTTTTGATCATAGCTTCCAGGTGGTCCAATAATTCTTATGTTTTCTCTCCTTGATCTGTCCTCCAGATTAGTTGTTTTTCTTATGAGATATTTCATATTCTTTTATAGTTTTCATTCTTTATATTTTGTTTCATTATTTTTTTTGATCTCTTATAATTTCATTGACTTCCCCTTGTCCAGTCCTGATTTTTTTTCCTTTAGATTTTGGGTCTCCTTTTCTAATTAGTTGACTTTCTTTTCATAATTTTCTTGATTTTCTTGAATTGCTCTTTTATTTTTTTAAATTTTTCCTCAATCTCTCTGATTTTTAAAGTCTTTTTAAAATTCTATGTCATCTATGACTTCTTTTGACACCCTGTCTGATGACCATTTAACATTACTCTTTTGGGTATAAGAAGGTTTCTTTACTTCAGTATCCTTTTCTAAAGACAAACCCTAGTCTTCTTTATTCCTATAGCAATTCTCTGTGGTTAAATTCTTTCTCCTTTGCCTGTGCATTTTTTCTTATACTAGGTTAAATTTTGTAATCACCTCTAGTCCTGAGGCATGGGAGATGTTCCCTCTGGTCTCAGATCCTCTTTTAGTTCTCCTCTCTGGCTTGGAACCAAGGTCAAGACATCCAGTCTCCTGTAAATGGCCAAAGACAGGGGCTTTCTGCCCCGCTGCTTCTGCACTCACCAGGCACGTCCTGGTTCATGTCTTCACAGCACAGCTGGCTGGCATTCCTTGTCAAGAAAGGTTCCCTCGAACTTCTCCAGCTCCGATGTCCAATTCGCCTCACTGTCCAGGGGTTAAGGTTACTGTGGCTGGGGCCAAGGCAGCCTCCAAACCCAGCTAACCACAGGGCTTGCCACTTGTTGTTTAAGTAGTTCCTGGACTGTAGGTATTTATGCTTCACAGGGTCCAACTTCTTCCTGGAATTTTTCTTCACATCTTCTCTGATTGTCCCAGAAGGACCCCTGTTCTGCTCTTCCTCTTATTTATTTTTACACTCTATGTTCACCTTGAAGTGCTATTTTATCTCTTTTGTGGGAGAAAAATCTTGAGAGCTTGGAATTTTCTGACCTACTCTACTATCTTCCCAGAATCCTCTATTTCTCTAAATCTTTCAAATCTTTGTGAAATTATTGTTGTTGTGTAAATTGTTCTAGTCCTGGGATCAATTCTTCCATGTTTTCTCGGTTCCTCTGAAACTATCCCTTCCAGTATTTCTTATATCTCAATAATACTTGGTCACGATGTAATCAATGCTGTTTTTGGTGATAATAGTTTCCCTTCTTGTGTTTTAGAAGATACTTGAGGTAGTAACCTTTGCAGTCTTTTGGGATCCTGGTTTGGGAAATTCAGCAGTCCTGGACAGAAGTGTTCAAAGTGTTCCATTGAAGAAAGCTAAGTTCTTCGCTGTACTATGATGATACTTACCAGTCAACCTTTGGGACATGAATTTTCCACCTGGGAGACTGTTATGTTTATTAGTAAGGTAGTAGTCTTGCCAGAGTCACTAATGGTGAATATATATAGAAAAGATGCTGAAGGAAAAAGAAGAGTTAAAAAAAAATTAGCTGTGGCTATATGCTTTCCTGGGTACAATTTGTTTATTTTTCTGATTTATAAACTCAATCAGGTACATCTTAAGAGGCTTGGTAAACCTTGATTTAGAAGCTATTACTTTTGGAGTCTGATGTGGCGATAATCCCCAAATCTGAAATATAGTAGTTGGTGGAATAATAAATCAGAAAATGGACTTATTTATAAACTCTTAAAACAAACAAACAAAGGCACCAATAGAGCTTTGCAGAAGATAAATGAGATTTGTAACATTAAGAAACTCTATCAAGACGAGGGATTTGGTCCTTTATTGGATCGAGGACGGCCTATTGGGTCTCCTTTAGCTCTGTTTGTATTATACATCACAGAGTTCACTTGTGCTCATAAGAGCATTCTGTTCTCTTCATGGTTTTCATTCTTCTTGGATTCATGTACTTTAGTCATCCAAGGACTGGAGAAGGCTGTGCAGCCTATGGAGAGAGCACATTATTAGCTCTCTTCCACCTTTTCTGGTTTTGTTTTTTTTTTTTTGATGTCTTGGGCTTCCTTAGTCTCTGGGATAAGAGACATGTCTGAGGGTGGGCTTGGGGAGAGTGAGCACAGCAAACACAGAAATCAGGGTGACAGAAAAACTGAACTGGACAAGGAATGGTAGAAAGGTAGAATATGGCTGTATCCACACTGACATGTCCCCTCCCCTACTCAGTCCTCTGCACCACTTCTAAACATGATAGTACTTGATTTTCGTTGTGATGGGTGCTTGAAACAGCCACAACCACAGATGACATCATAGTCACAAAGGTAGTTGGAAGGAACTTCATTGGACACCTAATCCAATATATACCTGAAAAGTATCTCCCTACAATAGAACAGATTATCCAATATCTTTTTTGGAGATTTCCAGTAAGCCAGAATCCAATACTTTCCAAGGAAGCTGAGTCTGCTTTTGAATAGCTCCCATCATTAGGAACTTTCCCGTGACTTTAGGTCTAAGTCCATCACTTTGTCATTAATAAAATACCTGGAGCAGTAATTACCTTGTGCCTGCTCCTTTTCTCACCTTGCATCCTCTGGTATTCCCCTTGTATCTGATCTTTTCCTTCTGCTACCTGAATTCATTGTCTCATAGATTTGTTGCCAAATTCTAGAATTATCAAGTCAAGGAGAAAATATTGCCAGTGGGCAGAAAGAAACTATTTAAATATCAAGGGACTCTAGTCAAGATCACACAGGACCTAGAAGATTCTACATGAAAAGATCAGAAGGATTGGAAGAAGATATTGCATAAGGCAAAGGAGATTGAACTACAAGCAAGGATCAATTACCAAGCAAAATTGAGCATAATCTTTCAGGCTAGGAGACAGACATTCAGTGAAATAAGGGATTTCCAGACCTTCCTTATGCAAAGGCCAGAGCTCATTAGAAAATTTTGTTTTCAAATACAAGACTCAAGAGAGTCATAAAAAGATAAACAGGAAGAGAAAAGAAAAAGAAAACTTGTTATTTAATATGAGCAAACTATTTACATTCCTATATGGGTATTACCTCCCTCTAAATGAGGCTGACCTGAAAAGGTCAGCCTAAAAAGGCCAAGGTGTCCCATTGCATTCTGGGCCATCTCCAGTCATATTGATGCATTGATGAATATATGGTCATTGGACCCAGATGGCTCAGGAGGAGAAAGTGAGGTTGGTGACCTTGCACAGCCCTCCCTCACTCAAAACAAAGTCAAGTAATGTCATCATTTCTCTGGTGTCATGGTCTTCTTCAAAAAGGAAAGATGAACACTGAAACTCCACCTATGGCTCCAGAATGAAGAATAAGTAATTTCTTATTTTTAACCACTTGATCACTTGAACACTCAAAGACAGCTGACACTGCACCCCTAAGTCTTTTCTCCAGGTTAAGTATTATATGGCATGGGTTTAAAACCCTTTAGTGCTCTGTCTTCCTCTGGATGATTTTCCCATTAATATTCTTCCTAAACTGTTATACACAGAAATGAATACTCCTCCAACCAGAGGAGAGTCGAGTGGATTATCACTTTATTCTTGGAAGCTGTGCTTTTCTTGATGAAGTCTTCTCCATCTCCTCCCTTTTTCTCTTCTTTTTCCTTCCCCATCCCCTTTCTTCTCCTCCTCCTCATTATTATTTTGGCATCCACATCTCGCTCTTGATTCATACTGAGAATGTACTCAATTAAAAATCCCAGATCTTTTTCAGAGGAAATGCTCTCTAACCATACCTGTCTATTCTTGAACTTGTAAAGGGCATTTTTGAACCCAAACATATGAATGAATAATAGTTAGCATTTATATAGTGCTTTGAGATTTGCAAAATACTTAAAATGGTTTCTCATTTTTTTCCCACAACAGTCCTGGGAGGTAGGTGTCAATGTTATTCCCATTTTACAATTGAGGAAAGTGAGATGGATAGAAGTTAAATGACTTGCCCAAGGTCAAGATTTGAACTCAGGTCTTCCTGACTCCAAGTCTCACATTCTCTCTGCTATGCTTCCTATAAGCTATCTCAACTGTAAGATTTTTCATTTATTTCATCTCTATGTTGGAAGTAGATAGTAGAAGGGCATAATTGTTCATGTCAGAAATTTACAGTATACATGATGTGGCAAGACAACAGGGTTCCTCTCAAGGTTTTTGAAAAGAAAAGTAGGTGAACAATGCTACTTTGAGATGATGAATAAGAACATGATGATGGTTCCATTGGAGATGGGAGAAGGCAGTATTGTCATTTGGGATGTTGTAATAATAAAGGAGAGAAGAGATAGGGGCCTGGACCAGAGTATTGGGGTGGGTATGGAAAGCAAGAGACATGTAAGAGCTATCATTGGTAGAAGTTTTGCTTTAAAAATGTTTTATTGATACCTTTTGTTTTTATACCACCCTACACTAAGTTGTCTCATAACAACGAATAAAAAAGAAGAGGAAAAAGAGCAGTTAAGCAAAATTAACCAATATTTCAATCAAGCTCAGTGGTAATATTGTTCAGCATTATTCTGCATCATTAGTCCCCATCTTCTGCCAAGAGAGAGATGCATACTCTTATCTATTCCTTTTCTATCCTATAAAGACAACTGTCAAGATCTTTCCATTCAGCTGTCAAAGATCAGTCATTACAACTATGAAACATTCAGTTCTGATTTCTTGTTTTCTTCAGTTACATTATAATAACATTGTATGCTATTTTCCTAGTTCTCTTTAATTCCCTTTTCTTCAGTTCATGTCTTCTTATGCTTCTGGGTGGGCAGCTAGGTAGTACAGTGGATAGAGTACAAGTCAGGAGGACCTGAGTTCAAATCTCACTCACTAGCTGTGTGACCTTAGTCACTTAACCCCAATTGCCTCATCCTGGGTCATCTCTAGTCATTCTGATGAATATCTAGTCACTGGATTCAGATGGCTGTGGAGGACAAGTGAGGCTAGTCACCTGCCCTGTCCTCCCTCACTCAAAACAAAGTCAAGTGCAAGTCATGTCATTATCTCTCTGATGGCATGGTCTTCTTCGGTAACAACGGACGAACACACACGCTTATGCTTCTGTGTACTCTTCATCTTTTCTTATATAACAGTGCATTCATGTGCCACAATTTGCTTAGCCATTTCTAGATCTATAGGAATTTAAATATTTTTCCAGTTCTTTATAGGCAAAACTGAGAGAATTTGACAACTGATTACATATGATAGGGAAAGGGTGAAAGATGATCCCAAGACTGCAATTTAGCATTTTATAACATTAAATTATTCTATTTGTATAGGCTTTGTTTGGTTTTCTCAGCAAGGTTATGAGAGCCTAGAGGGCAAAGATATTATCTTCTACTTTTTTCCCCCACAGCATTCATCTACCACCTTTTAATGATTTAGAAAGTATTTTAAAATTAATTTAATGCACAAGAGTGTATTTTTTTTTTAGTGAATCTGTATCAGCATCATTGTTTTTCTAGTGGCCTCCTTATTCATTGTGAGACCAAAATAGATTAGGACAACGTTCATCAAAGTAGATGAAAGTTAAAATTTGGAAAAGGAAATAGGTTGCCCTGGGCAATCACAGGTGGATCTCTCTCAGTCACTGCTGGCAAGGTTCTTGTCAGAGTCCTCCTTAATCAGCTGATCCTTCACCTGGAAAATGGTCATCTACCTGAGAGCCAGTATGGCTTCAGAAAAGACCAAGCTATGGCTGAGATAATGTTTGCTGCCTGACAACTCCAGGAGGAATGCTAGGAGCAGAACAGAAATCTGGACACAATGTTTGCTGATCTGACCAAGACCTTTGACATTATCAGTCCTGAGGGCTTGTGGAAGATCATGGCAAGATTTGGTTGCTGAGAGAGGTTCTTCAGTAGTGTATAGCAGTTTCATGGCAGCTTTTATGGTTTCTGGATAAAGGACAGTGCTCTTGTGTTTTCCCAGTCATCAAAATAATGACATAGTGGGCTATGTGCTCGATCCCATGCTTTTTTAAAAACCTGGTGTTTTCAGCAGTATTGTCAGATGCCTCCAACAAGGATGAAAACGTCAAGGTCAGCTTACCACACTGATGGTAAATTCCTTAACTTGAAAAGTCTATAAGTCAAGACTAAAGTGGTGGGAGAGTTGGTGAGGGTGTTTGACTTTTTGTTTGCAGATGATTATATAAACAAAGTAGCTTCCGAGGGTGAGATACAACAGAATATGGATAAATTCTCTGCCACATGTGCTAATTTTGGTGACAATTAACACAAAGAAAACAGAAGTCCTCCACCAGTCAGTACTGCACCATCCACATGTAGAAGCTTTGGTTACAGCAAATGGAGAAATTTTGAATGCTGTGGATAAGTTCACTTGCCTTAGCAAAGACTTTTCAGGGATGTATACGTGGATTTTAAGTTTGATGCACACATTGTCAGAGTTAGCTTGATGTTTGGGAGGTTCTGAAGGAAAGTGTAGGAGAGAAGAGATATTGGGCTGCCTACCAAACTGAAGGTCTACAGAGCTATTGTGCTGACCTCATTGTATGCCTATGAAATGTTGGCAGTCTACCAGCACCTTGTCAGGAAACAGAATCATTTCCATCTAAGTTGTCTTAGGAAGATTCTGACGATCACCTGGCAAGACAGGAGATTAGACACTGAAGTCGTTTCTCAAGCTGAACCAGCAAACATTCAAACTTGACAGCAGAGAGTGCAACTTTTATGGTCTTTCTGGCCATTTTGTTGGAATGCTAAACATATATTCTCCTAAAAGACCATTTTTCAGAGAACTCTCACAAGACACATGCTCAATGGAAGTTAGAAGAAGTGATACAATGACACTATCTCTCTAAGGAATTTTGGAATCAATTATAAAACATGGGAGACATTAGCATAGGACCAACGAACATAGTGTGCCCAAATCAAAGAAGATGCTTTGCTCTATGAGCAAGCAGAATAGCAGCAACTCAAAAGAAATGTGAAATGCACAAATTTAGAGGCATCTCCATTCCAAATATTCATGTGAACTATTTGTGCCTGACCTCTGGTAGAGTCTTCCAAGTTTGTTTAGGTCTGATCAGTCATGATTGGACACACTGTACATTGACCCTGACATAGTAATGTCATTTTGGTCCTCTTTGAACTTGGAGGACAATAGCCACCGGATCAGGTGAAAGTTAAAAGTGTGGAACAGCTTGGAACTTTGCCAAATGTGACAATATTTGCATTACCTTTATTATCTCTGCCCACCTTGTATCTATTCTCCCAATAAAGCATAAGTTCCTTGAGGGCAGAATTTGAACAGAGTAGGCACTTAATATATATTTGTTGAATTGAATTAATAAATTTAATTGAATGTGGGGGAGGAAATTAACTAAGTGATTTTCTTCTGTAGGGAAGGAACTGTTAAAATTCTTTAGCTTAAAAACAAAATTCTTCCTGAGCTGCTGATAAGGTTGAAGTGACCTTTAATCAGTTCAGAGAAAGACCTGATGGAGCAGATTTATTTCTGCTCCATTTAAGTTTATCACCAGGAATGCCAGCTCCATGAATTTGTACAAATTGGGGATCTGCAGAGATGTGTAACCTAAGCCACCAGGCCTCCAGCAATTGCAGTTAGGGATCAGGCAGACCACCTAACTGAGACTGTCTCCTCCTTAAACAGTAAGACTGCCCTTAGTCAGACCCCAGAGAAAAGACCACTTTGAGTTGTCACCTTTAATTGTACTTTCCATCAAGGTGCTGAGGTCAGTGGCTGCTCCTTTAGGAGTCTGTGTGAAAATACCTGCAGATCTTCTAGAATTTATAGTTTCAAAAGGAGAGATGGGTTCAGAATGGAAAGGAGCTAGGAAAAGCCAGATGAACTTAAGGGGGCTGACATTATTTTCTTTTCCCTTTTTGATTAAACCTGTATGTCCCCAGTCAGGCATGTACTTCCCAGTTCTCATTAGAGATATTCTACCCCTTTGTAAAAGCCTATCTTTTAATTATCCTAAATCATGATGTGGAGCTGGGAGTTCTAGTCCTATGCTGATAAATATAAGTTTTGTGACCAGGGGTAAATTATTTTGCTGTCCTCCACTTCTTTTCTTCATCTTTTATGAAGAAAGTGTTTTATGCAAGTTAAGTCAACTAGCATCTATTAAGTCAACTAGCTTACTATTTGCTAGGTGGAGCAGCAAGGTGGGGCAGCTAGGTGGCAAAGTGGATAGAGTGCTGGACCTGGTTTCAGGAAGACTCTTCTTCATGAGTTCAAATTAGATCTCAGACACTAGCTATGTGACCTTGGGAAATTCACTTAACCCTTTTTGCCTCAGTTTCTTCATCTGTAAAATGAGTTGGAAAAGGAAATGGCAAATCACTCAAGTCTCCTTGGCAAGAAAATCTCAAACAGGGTTTCAGAGAGTCAGACACAACTGCAACAACAACATGTTCCAGGAAGTGAGCTAGATGCTGGGAATATGACTACAGACAGAAAGCCAGGAGCTTGCATTCTGATGGGTAAAAGATAAGCCAAAAAAAGGGAACTGAAAAAGGGTAGGAAGGAAAAATATGATGAGGGCATTATAGAGAAAATTTAGGAGAGTCTGGAGAGCAGCCTGGAGGGGAATTAAGGCATGGTTGTCCTGGGCCTCCTCCGTCAACTATTTTAGAAATGTGAGGCATTGTTCTATCAGATAATAAACTCTAGTATGTTGGATGGTGCCTGAGGTGGTGTATCATATAAGGGAGCTGGACCTGAAATCAGGAAGAACTGAGATTGAATCCTGTCTTTAGACAATTACTAGTCCTGTGATGTTGCACAAGGTACTTCATGTCTCTCAGTCCTCATTTCCTCATTTGTAAAATAGGGGTAGCAATAGAACCTACTTATGGATCACTAAAAGGGTCAAATGAGATAACACGTGTAAGTCACTTTACAAACATTATGGCACCATACAAGTGTGGCTACTACTATCATTAATACAGTACAAGTAGGTTCCTGTTGAATTGGTTTCCTTGTGAAGTCAACTTAACAATTCAGCTAGCATTTATTGAGCATCTATTAAGAGACCCAGCTCAATGGTAGGCACTGGGAGAATCTTCAGTGTATCTTTCATTTGGCTAACAAACCTAAGTCTTGGTAAAGTATAGTTCTAACCATGTCACCTCCCCTACTCAGTAAACTTCAGTGGTTCCTTGTTACCTCTAAAATAAAATGTAAAATCTTCTTTTTGGATTTTTAAAGCCCTTCCTAAGCTTGCCCCTACATTCAGGTATTCTTATGCCTTACTCTCCTCCATATACTCTACCATCCTATGACAATGGCTTCCTTGCTTTTCCTTTCCATCTTTTGATTCTGTGCATTTTCACTGGCTTTTCCTTTGCTCAGAACTCTCTCCCTTCTTTCCTCTGTTTCCTGGCTTTCTTTAGGTTTTAGCCAAACTCCCAGTCTCTGTAAGAAGCTTTTTCTGGAACCCCTTAATTCTAGTGCTTTCCTGCTAAGATAATGTTCACTCTATCATTTATTATCTGTGTGTTCATCCTTTGTTGCCAAAGACAATGCCATCAGAGAAATAATGTCATGACTTGCACTTGACTTCGTTTTTTTTTTTTGAGTGAGGGAGGGCTGTGCAGGTTACCAGCCTCACTTGTTCTCTAGAATCATCTGAATTCAGTGACCAGATATTCATCAGGATGACTGAAGATGACCCAGGATGAGGCAATTGGGGTTAAGTGACTTGCCCAAAGTCACACAGCTAGTGAGTCTCAAGTGTCTGAGATGAGATTTGAACTCAGGTCCTCTTGACTCCTGCACTGGTAATCTATCCACTGTACCACTTAGTTGCCTACCATTTATCATCTATCTATCTATCTGTCTGTCTGTCTGTCTATCTAGCAATCTAGCTATCTAGCTATCTCTCTTGTTTGCATGTTATCCCCCACATTAAACTATGACTCCTTGAGTATAAGGAGTGTCTTTTGCCTTCCTTTATATCTCCAGCACTTAGTATCTGGCACGATAGAAATGCTTAATAAGTGGTTGTTGTATTCACTCTCCTATCAAAAATGAAGATAGTTTCTGTCTTCAGGAAATTTATAATACAAAACGGGGAGAGAAGACAATATGGACATAGCTAAGTAAATGAAAAAAAAACATACACAATACATGAGAAGTAATTTTGGGAGAGCAGCTCTAGCTACTATATAGGTCTAAAAAGGTCTTGTGGAGAGGTGACACTTGCCCTAAGCCTTGATGAGACCTAGGAATTCTGAGCGGTGGAAGTGAGAAGAGAGAACATTTCTGACATGGAGGATCGCCTGTACAGACACAGAAAGGCAACACACAATAGTCAGAGCAATGTTTTTGGAACACAGAACATTATGTCAGAAGAAGTAACATGAAATGTCCAAAAAGATGGGTTGAAGCTAGATTGTCGAGGATTTAAATTTCCAAAACAGGAAGTATGTATTTTATTCTAGGGATGAATGGGGAACTCCTGAAGCTTCTTTAGCAGAGCAGTGTCATGGTCAGAGCTGTGCTTGAGGAATATCAATTTGGGAACCGTGTGATGAATGGGAGAAGGAAGAGACTGGAGGCCTGGAGATCATTGAAGAAGTTACTGAAATAGTAGTCTAGGCAAGGAGTTGTTGTTGTCGGTCCTTTGTTCTCAAAGAAGACCAATGACATCAGGAGGGTGATGTCTTGACTTGCAAGTGGATTAGATTTAAGTGAAGCAGAGCTGGGCAAAGTCATCATCCTCACTCTTTCCTCCAGAGTCGTTGGAATCCACTGGCAAGACATATCAGGACAACTGGCAATGGTCCTGGATGCAATGGGAGACCTTGGCCTTTTTAAGTCTCAGTTTGTCTGAGGCAAAACCTCTTCAGTAATTAAAGACTAGGTTAGATTTCAAGCAAAGGGTACGGAGTGATGGAACCAGGGTGTTGATTGCCTTTGTGAAGCGAAAGGGACAAACGTAAGCATTGTGGAGGTGGAAGTAAGAAACTTTGATAACTGAGTGAATATAGGGGTATGTCAACGAGAATGGGGAGTTGAGGACAACTCTGAAGTGGCAGACCTATCATGTTGAAAAGGATGGTGGTGCTCTCCCCAGAAGCAGGGAAGCTAGGAAAAGAGTTGGATTGAAGATAATGAGACAATAAGATTCTTCAGGGCGATGACTGTTTGTACTTTTTTTTGTATCTCCAGCACTTGACATGGTGACTGGTGCTTAGTTAAATACTTGGCGATTGTGTGATTGGTTGTTTTGGACATGCTGAGTTTGAAAAGTCTATGGCTTCTTCAGATGAATCTCACAGGGAGATGACACCAGTTATTCATTATTCACATGTTTCTTTCTCTTCCATTTTCCTCTTCCTCTTTTAAAGCTACCACCTTCAACTGGGAAAAAAAAAGAAAAATAGAAATGATCTGTTCCTTTCAAAATATTTCAGTTTTGTACCTAAGTGTTCAAAATCCTTAGAAATATATTATAGGATTATACTTATGGTGTCATTTGTTCCCATGTGAATCAGCAGAAGGGGATAGCAGTCAATGGGTTTGGTATGTTTTTCTAAACTCTCTGTTACATCTTGAAGAACTTGATTAATTAGTCATGTCAGGTCTACATAACACAATTTCTATAGCTATCCTCAGCGGGATGTCATAAAACAAGAGACTAGACTTTTCTTTCTCTCAAAGTCAATAATAAGATTCCTTAAACATTTCCTTACCTTCCAATATTCCCTACTTTTCTGTGGTGAATGGACTGCTGATTCATCTTCAGTGGAAGAATTCTATACCTCTTATAAAGGCCTATTTGTGTAAAGGGTTTTCTTCCATTTTTCTTCTGGGTCACATTCTTTTACTTGCCTACTCTTAGTATTTTATTTTGATTTTCCTTTATGTATCTTACCAAAATCTTTTTCTTTCTAATTTCCCTCATATATTTCTCCTATCCTATGTAGGAATCCTAAAATTTTTCTAAGTCTGAATAAAGGGACATGTTCTGCAAGCAGCAAGTCCCTCAGACAGTAAGACATACCCTGTAAGTTCCCTCAGTTTGCGAAAGATTTATATCTTTTGAGCATCAAGAAAATTCTTTGTAACTTTATTCCCTGACATAAGTTTCTATGATAAACTGCCTATCTACTTCCTGTTCAACACTGGATATTTGGTTAAGTGGGGATTCCTATGATTGGCAAATTTAAGTTGACCTGGTAATACCACCACCTTTTTGTAGCTGCTACTAAGCTCCTATTTATTATTAATTTACCACTAATTTGTACTACCAAAATATCAGCCTGGCTTCCTTCAGCAAACACATAGTGCCTCTTGATCTAAATTTCTCCAAATCTTTCACTTTCTTCTTCCAGTTGCTTTTGCAGCACGTATTCTCTGACTGCTTGACTCTAATATGTTTATCTTATTTTACGCATGTGAACACAATGGAGAAATTGGGGTTGGATGATAGTGCCGCTGGGTAGATTTATATGTGTTGATTAATGGATTGAAGTCAACCTGGCAAGGAAAATCTGGAAGTGTGCCATAGCATTCTGTCCTCCCTCTTGACTGTTCAGCATTTTTTATTTATGTCTTAGATAGAGATCTAGAAAAGCCATACTTATCAAAATTTTATATCATGCAAAACTGACAGAATCAGGATCCAAAAAGATCTTGACAGGCTGGAACAGGGCGCTAAAATTACCAAGATGAAAAGTAATGGAGATAAATGGGAAAGTCTGGTGCTTAAAAAAAATACCAACTGCATATGATAGGGGAGAGTTAGTTAAACAGATGTCCCAGACAAGTTAACTGTGTCCAACCCCAATGTATACAGAAGGGCCTGCTATCACAGGTTCTTAGATCTGCTTTTCTAAAAAGAAAGTCAACTTTTGAGAGGTCATCAGTCAGTCTAGAAGGTGCTCCACTTTAGCACACTGCCTTGGGCCTGAGATGCCCACATGAGTCAATGTGCCTCTAATGGTTTTAGGACATTGACAGACTAGAATCATCCAGAGAGTGGGTGCTTAGGGTAGTGAATAATTAGGAAACAATATTATATGAGCAACTGGAGAGGTTTAGCCTGGAAAAGAGAAGTAGACAAGGATATGATAGTTTTCTTCAAGTATGTGAAAGACTTCCATAATGGAAGTGGGATTAACCTTGTTCTGATTGACTCCAGAAGGTAGAATTAGAAGTGAAAGAGGAGGCAGATTTTGACTCAGTGTAAGGAAATATTTTCTAACAATTAGATGTAATAAAGAAAATGGGATGGATTTCCTTGATGCTGTCTCGTAGGAAATGGTCAAGTTGAAGAGAGGTGACTGCTTCCTAGGGATGTTCTGAAAGGGGATTTTATCTAAAGTGGGAGTCTGGACAATTCTAACAATTTCTCTGATTCATTTTCAGCACCTTGTCTATGGCTAGCTCTATCTCTAGGAAAGGTGGAGTAAATTGTCTTCCTCTTTTCCATACTATATAATCTAGTTGTCAGACTCACAATGAGAAAGTTTCATGTCTGGGGCAAGTAGCACAAACTGCACTTATAGCCAATGCCTCAACACATGTACTTGATTGGGGCATGTTGGTGAGAGAGTGAGATGAAGTTGCTTGAAGGGAAACCCCTATTTGTCATGTCAGGAAGAAGGGAAATGTAAAAGAAAGAGTTCACCCCAGTTGGCTATTTGGTAGCACTCTGTTCTAATGAGTCATATTTTTGCTAATTAGAAATTAAGCTTTGTTGTTTCTTTGCTGTTGAAGGGCTGCAAATGTTGTCATCTACCTCTAAATTTTTCACCCTCTCAATTCAGTGTCCTTGGACTAAGTCCTAGTTGTCCAGACTTAGTTATGGTTCCCTTAGTTGTTTCTAGGGTCCCTAACTCAGGGTCATTCTGCTTATACTCTAGTTCAACTAAACTATGGGCTAACGTAGAATTCTAATTCTAATTCATATAATCATTCCTATGAGAAAATATACTGAGTGATAATGCACTTATGACAAATCCTCTTTTGGAAAATAATGCATATGTAAGTGGGGAATTTCTTGTGTTCAGAAAGAGCTACATGATTTTAAAATATTTTATTTTTAAAATTTTATTTATTAATAACATATTCATTAACAAACACAAACATTTTAACAGACAATAAAAATAAGATTATATGTGAAGTCATTAATTTATGTTATTATCTTTTTAAAGTATAAATTACATTTAAAATGGTAGTAACAGACTTGTTTCCCAAAGAGATAAAGGACAAAGGAAAAGGACTTACATGCACAAAAATATTTATAGCACCTCTTTTTGTGGTGGCAAGGAATTGGAAATTGAGGGAACAATAATTAGCTGGGGAATGGTTGAATAAGTTGTGGTATATGATTGTGATTGAATAATATTGTGCTATAAGAAGTGACAAACAGGATGTTTTCAGATAAACCTGGGAAGACTTTTATGAACTGATCAAAGTGAAGTGAGCAGAACCAGGAGAATACTGTATACACTAATAATAATATAGTATGATGAGATGATTAACTGTGAATGGCTTAACTATTCTCAGTAATACAATGATTCAAGACAATTCTGAAGGACTTGTGATGAAAAATGCTATCCATGGAGCAAGAGAGAAGCACAGAACCCCAGGTAACAGCAACAGCTGCTCTTGAGACTATCAGTTCGCAGATTAAATGTCTGTAAGTCACCTACTTGAACTTCTGGGAGCAAAGATGGCAGAGTGACCAGTAAATGATATCCCCCTGCCCTTGTTGACCTTGAAAAATGCAGAGAATATTTCCCCAGGAAAAATCTCGTAACAGTGAAATCAGTTGAAGGGGTAAACAATCTCTTAGCCTGCAAGGCTAGAAAAATTGCAAAGAGGGGTCCCTCTTTCTGTGGCTGAAGGGGACCAGTGTAGGACCACAGCTGTCCCAGACAACCCATCTCAGGGAACTGGGAGGAGATCTTGAGCCCCAGGGGGATGGAGCCTGTAATCTACAACACCAGGACCCCAGGCATGCCTCAGCACAGCTAGAGGAATCAGGAAGACACTGGCACAGATGAAGTCCACCAACTGCTGAGTTTGTCTGTGCTTCAGTTCAGGAGAGGAGACCTCCTGTGGCCAGACCATTCCTTCCCCACACTTAATGCAGCTAGCTCTAGGGTAATTCTGGGGAGATGCAAAAAGACTTCACCTGGCTCTACTTTCTCACACCAGCCAGTTCAGCCCTAGGGAAACTTCAGCATCCTACTTCTAGCTGAAAGAACCAGAGACCACAATAATAAAAGCTTCAAGTTCTAAGCACAAGAACTGTGGGACAGAGCCCCCTGTGCCCCAGAAGCAGAGATCCACTTTAAGAGCCAGGAAAAGGGTGATCAACATGAGCAAGAAGCAGAAGCAAACTAGAAAAGAAAAGACCATAGAATCTTTCTATGGGTTAAGAACAAAAATACAAGTACCAAAGAGGTCAGCATTGAGACTGTACTCCCATCTGAAACTTGAGAAGGGAATATGAACTGGTCTCAAGTCCAAAGAGCATTTTTGGAAGAACTCAAGAAAGATTTTAAAAGGAAAATTAGAAAATAGTGAAAAAAAAAGTGGCCAATGATTTTAAAAATATGAAAAGAGAAATCATGGAAGAATTTAAAAAGGGAAATTGGACAAATGGGAAAGGAAGCACAAAACCTAAGAGAAAATTGGACAAATGGAAAAAGAAGTACAAAAATTAACTGGAGAAAATAACTTCTTAAAAGGAAAAATTGGACAGATGGAAAAGGAGATGCAAAAATTAATTGAAGTAAACAATCTATTAAAAATTAGAATTGGGCAAGTAGAAGCTATTAACTCTATGAGACATCAAGAATCACTCAAGCAGAATCTAAAGAATGAAAAATAGAAGAAAATGTAAAACATCTCATTGGAAAAACAACTGACCTGGAAAATAGATCCAGAAGAGAAAAATCTAATTACTGATCTGCCAGAAAATCATGGTGGAAAAAAAGAGCTTGGACAATATATTCCAAAAACTCATCAAGGAAAGCAACTCAGAGGTCCTAGATCCAGAGGGCAAAACAGTCATTGAAAAAATCCACTGTTCACCTCCTGAAAGAGATCTCAAACTGAAAACACCAAGAAATATCTTTGCCAAATTCCAGAACTATCAAGTTAAGGAGAAAATACTGCAGACGGTCAGAAAGAAACAACTAAAATATCAAAGAACTACAGATAGGATCACACAGGACCTTGCAACTTCTACATTAAAAGATCAGAAGGAGTAGAATACAATATTCCGTAAGGTAAAGGAGTTGGGACTACAACAAAGGATCAGTTACCCAGTAACACTGAGCAAAAATTTCAGGCAAGGAGATGGACATTCAAGGAAATAAGGAATTTCCAGAACTTTTTGATGAAAAGACCAAAGCTCAATAGAAAATTAGGTCTTTGAATATGTCTCAAGAGAGGCATAAAAAAGTAAAGAGGAGGAAAAAAACTTGTTATGCAACATGAGCAAAATGTTTACATCCCATAAGGGAAGATGATACTTGTTAATCTTGAGAATTAATGATTATGGTATTTATTATGATATTTGAAAGGGATATGTATTTATTATTATATTTAAAAGGGATATATATAGATAGAAGGGATGGGTATAAATTAAATGATGTATGATAAAAATATGATTTAAGGGTACAAAGGGATTGTAATGGGAGATGTGAGAAGGAGGAGGCAGAAAAAGTTAAATTCCATCACAGGAAGAGGCACAAAAACATATTACAGAAGAGGGAAAAAAGGAAGAGAGAGCAGCACTGTTTGAGATTTACTCTCATTGGATTTGCTTCAAGGAGGGAACAACAAGCTCAGGTAAGTATAGAAATCTAACTAGCTGTACAGGCAGTAGGAGGAGAAAGGGAAAAGAAAAGGGAGGACAGGATAAAAGGGAGGGAAGAAGTAGTAAGGGAAAAGAGGAGTAAAAGGGAGAGGAGCTGAAAGAAGGGAGGGAAGACTGAGGGAGGTAGTCATCAAAAATAAAAACTATTGTGGAGAGGAAGGGAGAAGGGAAAACTAAAAGCATAAATGGGGGGCAGAGGGAGGAGAGAAGACACAGATAGTAATCATAACCATGAATGTGAATGGGATGAACTTTCCCATAAAATGGAGGCAGCAGAATGGATTAAAAACCATAATCCAATAACATGTTGTTTACAAGAAACACATTTGAAACAGGGGGATACCCACAGGGTAAAGGTAAACAGTTGGAGCAGAATATATTATGCTTAAGCTGATGTTAAAAAAAAAAAGCAGGCATAGCAACCCTAATCTCAGAAAAAGCTAAAGCAGAAACAGACCTAATCAAAATGAATAAGAAAGGAAACTACATCCTGCTAAAAGGCACCATAGACAATGAAGTAATTTCATTATTAACATATATACTCCAAGTGGTATAGCATCCATATTCTTAGAGGAGAAGTTAAGGGAGTTACAGGAAGAAATAGATAGCAAAACAGTACTAGTGGGAGACTTCAACCTCCCCCTCTTTGAACTTGATAAATCTAACCTCAAAATAAACAAAAAATAAGTTAAGGAAGTGAATAAAACTCTGGATAAGGTAGGTATGATAGATCTCTGGAGAAAATTGAATGAGGATAGAAAGGAATATACATTTTTCTCAGTGGTACATGGCACATAGACAAAAGTTGACCCTGTATTAGGGCATAAAAATGTCACAATCCAGTGCAGAAAAGCAGAGGTAATACAATAAAAATTATATGTAACAAAAGGCCATGGAAAGATAGACCAAAAATTAATTAGAAACTAAATAATCTAATCCTAAAGAATGAGAGGATTAAACAACAAATCATAGAAACAATCAACAACTTCATGTAAGAGAGTGACAATGTTGAGACAACCTACCAAAACTTATGAGATACTGCAAAAGCAGTTCTTAGGGGAAGTTTGATGTCATTGGACACCTACATGAATACAACAGAGAAAAAGGAGATCAATTGAATTGGGCATACAGCTGAAAAAGCTAGAAAAAGAACAAATTGAAAATTTTCAAGTGAATACCAAATTGAAAATACTGAAAACCAAAGGAGAGATTAATAAAAATGAAATTAGGAAAACTATTGAACTAATAAAACCAAGTGTTGGCTTTATGAAAAAAAACAATAAAATTAATAAACCTTTGGTCAATTTGATTTAAAAAGAAAAAGAAGCAAACCAAATTACCAATATCAACAATGAAAAGGGTGAACTCACTGACAGTGAGGAGGCAATTAAAACAATAATTAGAAGTTACTTTGCCCAACTGTATGCCCATAAATTTGACAGTCTAAGTGAGATGGATGAATATTTTAAAACAATATAAACTGCCTAAATTAACAGAAGAGGAATAACCCCATCTCAGAAAAAAGAAATTGAGCCATCAATGAACTCCATAGGAAAAAATCTACAGTGTCAGATGGATTTACAAGTGAATTCTATCAAATATTTAAAGAACAGTTAATTCCAATACTATATAGACTCTTTGGGAAAATTGATGAAGAAGGAATGCTACCAAATTCTTTTTATGATACAAACATGGTTCTGATACCTAAGCTAGGAAGAGCCAAAATAAAGAAAATTATAGTCTGATTACTCTAATGGATATGGGTGCAGCAATTTTAAATAAGATTTTAGCAAAAAGAATACAGCAACTTATCATGACAATAATACATTATGATCAGGTAGGATTTATACCAGGAATGCAGGGCTGGTTCAATATTAGGAAAACTATCAGCATTATTGATCATATCAACAACAAAACTAAAGGAAACCATATGATTATCTCAATAGATGCAGAAGAAGCCTTTGACAAAATACAATACCCATTCTTATTTAAAACTCTGGAGAGCACAGGAATAAATGGAGCCTTCCATAAAATAATAAGCTACTACCTAAAACCATCAGCAAGCGTTCTATGTAATGGTGATAAGCTAGATGTATTTCCAATATGATCCAGGGTGAAACAAGGATGCTTATTATCACCACTGTTACTCAATATGGTACTAGAAATTTTAGCTTTAGCAATACAAGAAGAAAAAAGAAATTCAAGGAATTAGAATTGGCAAAGAAATTCACACTCTTTGCAGATGATATGATGATCTACTTAGAGAATCCCAGAGAATCAGGTAGAAAAACTACTCGAAGTAATAAAAACTTTGGCAAAGTAGCAGGTTACAAAATAAACCGAGATAAATCACCTGTATTTCTATATATTATCAACAAAGCCCAACAGCAAGAGACAGAAAAAGAAATCCCATTTAAAACTATGATAGACACTATAAAATATCTGGGAGTCTACCTACCAAAACAAACCCAGGGGCTGTATGAAAACAATTACAGAGCACTTTGCACCAATAAAGTAAGATCTAAGTAAGTGGAAAAACATCAGTTTCTCATGGGTAGGCCAAGTTAATATAATAAAAATGACAATTCTACCTAAACTAATTTACTTATTCAGTGCCATTCCAATCAAAGTACCAGATAATTATTTTCTAGAGCTAGAAAAAATAGTATCAGAATTCATCTGGAAGAACAAAAGGTCCAGAATATCAAGGAAACTAATGAAAAATAATGCTAGGGAGAGTGACCAAACCCTACCAGATCATCAAAGCTACTTGGTACTGGCTAAGAAATATAGGGTAGACCAGTGAAATAGGTTAGGTACTCAAGACACAGTAATCAATGAATCTAGCAATCTACTGTTTGATAAATCCAAGGACCCCAGCTTCTGGGATAAGAACTCATTGTTTGACAAAAACTACTGGGAAAACTGGATAACAGTGTGGTGGAAACTGAGCGTAGACCAATCCTGACACCACACACAAGAATAAAGTCCAAATGGACACATGATCTAGGTATAAAGATTGATACTATAAACAAATTGGTGGAGCAAGGAATAGTATATTTGTCAGATTTATGGAAAATGGAGAAATTTTTGACCAAACAAGAGATAGAGAACACTATGATGTAAAAAATGGATAATTTTGATTATGTTAAATTGTAAAGTTTTTGCACAAAGCAACCCAATGCAACCAAATGTAGGAGGGAAGCAGAAAACAAGGAAAGAGTTTTTGCAACTAGAGTCTGTGATAAAAACCTTATTTCTAAAATATAGAGAGAACTGAGTAAAATATACAAGTATAAGTCATTCCTCAGTTGATAAATAGTCAAAGGATATGAACAGGCAGTTTTCAGAGAAAGAAATTAAAGTTATCTATAGTCATATAAAAAAGTGTTCTAAATTCCCATTGATTAGAGGGATGCAGATCAAAACAACTCTGAAATACCACATCACACCATTAGATTGACTAACATGACAAAACAGGAAGGTGATAAATGTTGTAGCAGATGTGGAAGAGGTGGAACACTAATTCATTGTTGGTGGAGCTGTGAGCTGATCCAACCATTCTGGAGAGTAATTTGGAACTAAGCCCAAATGGCTACAAAAATGTGCATACCCTTTGACCCAGCAATATTGCTTCTAGGACTGTATCCTTAAGAGATCATAAAAATGGGAAAGGGTCCCACATGTACAAAAATATTTATAGCCATTCTTTGTGGTGGCCAAGAACTGGAAATCAAGGGGATGCCCATCAATTGGGGAATGGCTGAACAAGTTGTGATATATGAATGTGATGAAATACTGTTGTGCTATACGGAATGATGAACAGGAGCCCTTCAGAGAGACCTGGAAGGACTTATATGAACTGATGCTGAGTGAAAAGAGCAGAACCAGGAGAACTTTGTATGCAGCAACAACCACAGTGTGTGAGGAATTTTTCTGGTAGACTTTGTCCTTCACAGCAATACAAGGATCTAAAAAATTCCCTGTGGATTTTTGAGGCAAAATGCCTTCCACATCCAGAGAAGAACTATGGCATTGGATCGCAGAATGAAGTAGACCATTTTCTCTTGTGTTATGTTTTGTTTTGTTTTTTTCAGGGTTTCTTCACTTCATTTTAATTCTTCTATGCAACATGACTAAGGTGAAAATGTTTTTATTAAGAATGTATGTGTAGAACCTAAGCAAGTTTGCACTCTATCTTGGGGAGGTAAGGGGGAAGGAGAGGAGAAAGAGAGGAGGGAGGAGGAAAAAATCTAAGAAATAGGAAAGTGATTGTAGAAAACTGAAAACAAGTAACTTAAAAAAAATAAAAGAAAAATGCCATCCCTCTCCAGAGAAAGAACTATTGGAATCTGAATGCATATCAAAGCATACTTTTAAAACTTTCTTTTATTTTTCTATTTTTTTGTTTGTTTTCTTTTGTATCATGGAAATATGTTTTACAAGACAGTACATATGTAATCTATGCCAAATTGCTTTCTCAAGGTGGGGGAGAAACTGGAATTTGCAAAAAATGTTTTAACATATAATTGAGGAAAAAAATCACAGTTTTAAAAATCACAACAAATAAAATGGTAGTAACAAAATTGTACTGTTGGTTTCCCCTTTGCATTCTTTTTGTTTTCTTCTTTGTATTTTTATGCATTGTTGATATCTTTTCTTTGGCATTTCTATCACTTCTCTCTAACTTACACGTCACCACTAGTCTTCTCCCCACCTGCTCACAGAAGCCTTTCCTTGTAATAAATAAATATTGTCAAACAAAACTAATCAATTCATTGGTCGTGTGTTAAAATGAATGTTTCATTCTGCACCTTTTGTCCATCCAGAGGCACCAAGAGTTAGGAAGCGGGTTTCATCGTCAGTGAAAGGACTGGATTATTAACACTGATTTTTTTCTCTTTCCATCTTTAGTTTTGGAGCACAAGTTCCATTCAGGAAAAGGGGAAGTAAATGGCCTGTCACAGGGAAACTTAGGGAGCATAAAGTGGGTACTTTATTTTCTTTTCTAGTCTGGGGTTCATTCTCTTAGAAATAATGACCAGATTGATAATTACCCTGGAATTCCAATGACCCCTGATGTAAATCAGGGCCATATCATTATAGAATTTTTTTCTAGGAAGACACAATGGCATGTAAGGAGTTTTCTCGAATTTTAAAATTGGGATTCTTTGGAAGGGATCTTACAGATTATCTAGCTAGTTGCCTACTTGAAACACACATTCTCCCTAAAATGTTCTTAAAAGTGTTCATCCAGCTCTTTGAACAATTCAAGGGAAGGAAACTCATTACTCTGGCCGGCACCTTCTCATTGTTAGACAATTCCAATTGTTAGGAAGCTCTAATTTTCTCTCATTAGTTCTCTAGCTCTTCTGCTACTCTGGGCCAGGCAAAGCAAACAATCCCTCTTCCATGTGATGATCTTCTAAATATTTGAAGATGGCAACCAAATGCCCAACACTCTCTTTCTCATGCTAAGTATTCCCAGTTCTTTCAACCAATTCATACATGACAACATTGTGACTTCCCTCACCCACAGAATTGTCCTTGTATGAACCATTTTGTTTAAACATTTTGCTACCTCTAGAAATGCTTTAAGACTTTTAATTATAAATATGTTGTAATCTTCTTCAGTAAAAGAGTTTCCACATCAGTGAATGTACAAGACTTGTATATTTGGTGACCACAGGCTTTTTTTCTCAAATTGATCAGAAGGACCCTGCATTTTAAGCAGATGGAATGGTTGACAAGTTGAAGGAGTCCAGAGCAGAGTGACCTTACTGGTAAGGGGACTCCAAAGTCTATTCAAACCCTCCTTTTGATACTAGTCAAGAGCTAGAACAATGAGCCTAGACTCAGGAAGACCCAAGTTCACATCCCATCTCAGACTCTTTCTACCTGTAGGGTCCTGGTCAAGTCACTTAATCTGTTTCCTTAAGTATAAAGAAGGGATAAAAATAACACTTATTTTCCATGATCAGAGGCATTTACTGACCTCAAAACTTGACTTAATCTTCTTTCTAACTTGATGTTCCAAAGAAAATAAAGTGATGACACCTTCCATCATCACAGTATCTTGGAATGTGACTTGGAGATAAATGTTAGCACAAATGAATAACCAAACGAGTCATCTAGGAGTTATGATCATTAGTGAGTAATGTTACCTGAAACATATCCTTTTATGTGTTGTTTACTTGTTTCACTTGTGCCCAGCTCTTTGTGACCACAGTTGGGGTTTTCTTGGCAAAGATACTGGAATTGTTTGTCATTTCCTTCTCGACTTCATTTTATGAATGAGGAAACTTCAGCAAACAGGATTAAGTGACATACATACAGGGTCATAATACAGCTAATAAGTTCTGGAGGCCATTTTTGAACTCAGGAAGATGTCTTCTGATTCCAGACCCAGCACTGTAGGCACTGTGCCATCTAGTTGGCCTTACCCCTTTATAGGATATTAAATAAAAACAGAGTTTTTTCAGCTAGGTAAGACATATTTACCCACAAATATCTTTATGACGGACAACATAGAGAACTAGCCTTAGAGTAAGGAAGCCCTGCTTTAAGTCGCATCTTTGACACACACACAGTTACACTTTCTCTGCATTTGAATCCCTTTCCTTCTTGTTCTACCATTGTCTATTCTAGGCATTATTCTTTTACAGATTGTGGTGAAAACCCCAATTCTATGATATTACCATTATATGCCTCCTTTTTTCCTACTCATATGCCATTGAATGCCATGGGGGGAAGTTGCACAACCATGCAGATAGTATCTCCTAAAATCATTTTCCAATATTAACTGGCTCCTCACTACTACAGGACAATACTTTGTCTGTCATATCTGAATGTATGCTTCCCACAGGAGTGATTGAAGCGTTTTCCCTTCTCCTCCAGCATCTTGTGCCACCTCTTCTTTTCATCAGTATAGGGTTTCAGCTAAGGAAAGGGAGGCTGTCAGTCATGAGCTTTCTCTCCTCTCCTACTCCACAATGTAAAACCCCTTTACATCGTCTCCTCCTCCCTCTTTTCCTCTTATCTCTGATGTAGAGAGGGTTCTTCTTGCCAAGGTCAATTCCTTTACTTGTGTCCCTGCTTCTATCTTCTTTCTCCTCTTGAAATTTGCTCATCAATCATATTCTCTCTCCTTTCTCATCCTTTTCCCCTCCATTCTGTCTCCTCATTCCTTGCTTTCCATCCTCTCTCTTTTCCCACTGCTTCTTTTCCTCTTCTCACCCTCTCTTTTTTCCTCTCTCCTCTTTCTCTTTTCTCTCAGATCTCTCTCTCCTTCTCTTTCCCTCCCTTCCTCTCTTCTCTCCTTTTTCTTCTCACTTCTCTTCCATTTTCTCTCTCCTTTCTTTCTCTTATCTTCAATCTCCTTATCTTCTGCCTCATACCCTTTTACTCACAAGCATTCTTAGCTCTTCTCACTGAAAAAAAAAGAAAAAACTTCATTCAACCCTCCCATTTTCTCCCTTTGTATGTTCTCAGTCTTCACTCTACATGATTTCTCTACAGCTTGTGAGAAGGGTGACCTCTCTCTCCTCTTTAATATTCCCTTCCTTTCTTCTGCGATACTGCTTTTTCCTGGTTCCCCTCCTACCTATTTAACTGCTTCTCAGTATTCTGTTATGGAAAATCCCTTTCTCATATCCTAAGTACCAAATGTCCTAGGGCTTTTTCTTGGGTCCTCTTATATTTCTGTTTCCTTTCTCAGTGGTACCATCAACTGCAATGGGTTCATTTATCATCTCTGGATCAGCAATGTTTGAACTTGTACATCTTGTCCAGCATTAATCAGTCAGTAAATAAGCATTTATTAAGAGCTACTATGTGTCTGATACTGTGCTGGGTGCTAGTAATACAGATACAAATGGAAAGAAAGACATCCCATTTCCTTAAGGAGCTTGTTTTCTAATGGGGAAAAATAACACTTAAAAGGAAGCTGAAAAGCAGGGGTGGGTGTTGGGGAGACAAAGTTATCTCTAATAAAGGGGCATGTTAGAGAAAGTCAGAAGTGCAGCCTGGAGAGGAATGAGATATGCCTAGCCTGAGCATCCCCTTACCCCCTTAAATGAAGATTCTAGGAGAAACCATTCAATCACAGTGTGAAACTGCAGAGGTAAGGGTACTTCCAGTGAATGAATTTCATAGTCGGAATAAAATTCTCGGATAAAGAGGTTTCTGGGAGCATGGAATGCTCTCTGGCATTTATATTTTCATAAATGAGAATGAAATAAGATTATATTTATAAATCATTTAGAACAGTGCATGACACACAGTGGGCACTTAATAAATGCTTGTTCCCTTCCTTACCTTCCCACAGGTAGGTCCTATTCCATAAAGATACTTTAACGTCTTCTGTCATATGTACTAAGTATGCAGCACTACCTTCATTGATTATCATTTTGGACATTTCTACTTGGATGTCCAATGGGCATCTCAAACTCAACCTGTCCCAAAATTGTACTTGTCATATAACCTATTCCCAAATCTTCCTTTCTTCAAAACTTCTATATTTTTGTGGAGGCTACTCCTCAGCAATATCTTCTAGCTATATAGGTGTTCAGTCTCAAAGGTACTCTTGATTTTCCCCTCCCTCACACCTCTGTCTAATTATTTGCCCTTCCTTTGGTTCACTTTCATATGTTTCCCATTCATCTTCTTGTCCCTCATATGGCGAATACTTCTACTCCAGTCTTGATCATCTCTTACCTGGGCTTCTGTAATAACCTTCTAAGTGGTCCCATTGGTCCTGGCCTTACCCTTCTCTTATCCAACCTCCATATATCTTCAAAAATTATTTTCCTAAAATGCATTGTCTATCCCCTTCTTAAAATTCAAAAGGGACCCCTTGTTAAATTTAGGTAAAATGCAAATTTCTCATCCTGGTGTTTCAAATCTTCCACAGTCTACTTGCCTTTTCAGACTTATTTCTCAACTGCTTTCATACACTATAGCCAAACTGTTCCCTGAATTTAGCATTCTAACTCCTGTCTCCTTGTCTTTGTAAGGGCTGTTCCCCATACCTCAGATGTACTCCCTTTTGACTTTGTCTCTGAATCCTCAGCTTGGAGGCTGAGCTCATATACAGATCATTTCATAGTCCCCCTAATTATTAACATTCTTTCCCACATCCTGAGATGATCTTGTATTTACTTCTCTGTGTCCACATTGCATTTCCACAGTAAAATGGAAGCTCTTAAGATATTTATTTTTGATTGTTAGTACCTAGAACAGTGCTCTGCACGTAGTAAACTCCTAAGAAATGTTTGTTGAACTAAATTGAATTTGACCACTGCTTAGGGAATGTGATTCCCTTGCTAATGAAATTTTCTAAGTAACAGTTTTGTTCAATCCTTTTGAAATATTTTCTTATAGTTTATGAATTCATTTTTCTACCTTACTAGTGATGGAGAAAGAGATGGAACCTTTATTTTAAAGTGAGGACTAGGCAAAGTGCACTTGTTCCCAACACAGAGCATTCCATCTCCTGTATCTGTACCTTTGAATATATGTTGTCCCCTATTCTTGAAATACATTCCCTCCTCACATATGCCTCATAGAATCCCTAATTTTCTGTGAAGCTCCAATCAAGTATCATCTCCTACATTTCTCCATCCTGTCCTGATTCTTTCCTCACCCCTTTTTAGTGTCTTCTTCCAATAACTACTTGGTAGGTCCTGTTTTCCTATTTACTCCTCTGTGCACATTTTTATCTCTTCCCTTCCCCCATGAAATGTAAGCCTCTTGACGGTAGAGTTAGTTTAGCTTTTGTCTTTGAATCCTCTTCACCTAGCACAGTTCCAAAGACATAAGAGACACTTAATAAATGTTTGTTAAATGAACAAATAATTGTGTCATAATTATGATGGTACATTCTTTAATTTTTAAACTTTCTTTTTGATGTCAGTTCATTTATGTATTTATTTACTCGTTTATTTATTTTTTATTTTTTATGATTTGTCTTTTTCCTCTTAAAGGTGAGCACAGAGAAAATTCCAGCTATTGGGGTTCTGGTTAATAGTCCCTTTACTATAATGATAAATAATTAGCAGTGATTGGTAAACACCAGAATAAACAACCTGCAAGCATTTAAAGTACTTCTCAATTGCTCTTTTATCCTTGAGTATTAGACAATAGTTATTGCATGAATGAATCAAAAGCCAATTTACTATTCATCCTCAGACACCCTTAGTAACTCACCCACTTCTTGTGCATTTTAATTATATAAACCACAGTAAATTAGCAAAGAATCATTTGAGTTCCACACACCAAGTCATTCTCTTTAGAAACTCAGGATTGATTCCTCTGCCTCCCAATTCGTCAGAAAGGAAAGAGTTTTATCAGCAGAAAGTCTAAATTCTGTAATACATTTTTGTTCTTATTTTCACTTAACCAGCAAAAACTTCTTCCTACCTGACACTAAGCCCGAAAATCTGTTGAAGTTAAAGCACCGGATAAATAAACTCAAATGTGTTGGCTGCATAGAAAAAACCCTTGTGGGTAATTGGGAGATGAAACTGAACTCTTGCCCAAAAATAATTATACTATGTAGCCCAGTGCCTAATCTCTCCCTTCCCCACGTCCCCCAACAGTTACACACACACACACATGCATGCACACCCACACACGCACACACACGCATGCATGCACACACACGCACAACGGCATGCGTGTGCGTGTTCAGATTCGTAGGGATATTGTTTCCCAGGACTGAGTTATTTAAGTAAAGCTGTGGATTACAATTAGATTTCCAATTAACATAACTCCATGAAAGGTTGTAATAGAAGAACAAACTAATTTTTATCTCCATTGAACAAAGAAGAACAAGTTTGTGCGTCAGGAAAAGAATCTAGATTGAACATAATCTTACTAATGTACAGGTATGATTTCATCGCACTGCTCAAAATCCTACAGTGGATTCCTGTTTCCTATGGAACACTATACAAAGTCCTTACTGAACCAGGCAATAAGGAGTCCTCCATAATCTGGTTCTTAGATTTTAGAACTAGAGGATCCTTGAAGGTCATCTAATATAACCCCCTTATTTCTCATGAAGAACTTGGGGACCAGCTTTCTAGTTTCATTTCATGTTGCTATGCATGTTCTGCATTCTAGTCATGCTAAACTCCTCTGTTCCACAATCTCATCTTGCCTTCTACCATTTCCATTTCCACATTTTAGGGTCTAGAATTTACTCCCTTCTCGTCTCATCCTAATGGAACTCTTCATTTTCTTGGGGATCTGCTCAAATTCTCTCTCCTCCATAAAATCTTCCTTGGTTCTTATCAGCAGGTAATGATCTCTCTCCCTTTCCCTCTTTGTCGCCCTCCCTCTGTCTTCTGACCCTTCTTTCCCCCCCTTCTCCACAACTCTCTCTCTGTCTCTCATTTTCTTTCTTTCTCCCTCCCTTCCCTACCTCAGTTTCCCTCTCTCACTCTCCCTTTCCTCTCCTCCTTCCTCCTTCCCTCTTCTGTTTTACCCCCTCCCCCTTTCCTATTTTATTTTTGTCTGTATCCACCCATCACAGTGCTTTGCAGATTATACATGCTTCATGCACGCTTGTGGAATGATTGATTTATTATTGTGTTTTATATTTCTATTTCGTACTTACATTATGCCTTGTGTCACACTTGTGTGTCATAGTGGAGTTTGGAAGACCTAGATTCACACCTGTTTTACACACTAGCTGTGTGATCTAGGTGAGGCAGTGCATAAAGTGCCCCACTTGGAGTTAGGAAGACTCATCTTCCTGAGTTCAAATCTGGCCCCAGACACTTACTGCTTGTGTCCTGGGCAAGTTACTGTTTGCTGCAGTTTCCTCATCTATAAAATCAGCTAGAGAAGGAAATGGCAACCCCCTCCAGTATCTTTGCTAAGACAACCCCAAATGGGGTCACGAAGAGTTAGACATGACTGAAAACAACTGAGTAGCAAAAATGGAATGTTAAACCAGCAAATCACTTAACTTTTCTCATGCTCAGTTTCCTCATCTGTGAAATGGAAATATTAATAACCTTTACCTTACAGGATTGTTGTGAAGATAAAATTTTATACAGACACACAAATAGTGTTTTCTAAACCTAAAAATTGTATATAAATGTTATCTACCATTATTATTGTTAATGTCCTAATTACATGACTTTCCTTTCACTACAGTTATCTCTTTGATGTCTGGAACGGTACTTTTTTCATTCTTATACCCTCGATACTTAGCATAATGCATAGTAGCTGCTTAGAAAATGTTTATTGAATTAAATTTATCATAGGGAGAAACTTTCTGATGGGAAGATTGTGTCTCCATTTGGGTGAAATATTCAATCATCTAATTGTTTTTTAATATCTAATGGTATATATTGGTTAGTCATAACATCTGGCTTCCGGACAGAGTCACAAAAATCTTGCTCTAAAGGTAGGATGACTCCTTAGTACATGGTATGGTAGTTAGGAGACCTGTTGTCTAGTTGTATGACACTGGGCAAAGCACTTTTTTTTCTGGGTGCCTTTTTTCACATCTGTGCAACTGGACTCCATGATCCTTAAGAGACTTATACCATTGTAAAATATTATTATTTGTATGTTATAGGGTATGCACAGCCTAAGAATGTGTAACTGTGAGAACATAGAGCGTGGATGCTCATTTGAAGTCAGGTGTACTCTTTGAAGTTCCTTGTGTCCCTACAAGCAACATTAGATATTATCTAGATATTACTGTTAAGATCCATGGCTATGATTGCTTAGCTGAATTCTTTTCCTTTTCCTTTTTTTTTTTTAAACTAAGCCTTTTAATGGGATCAAAACATATAAAGACCAGGAATTCTTTTTATCTCCAACCCTTACCCTCCTTGGCAGTCACCAGTTTATTCTGGGAGTTGTCTTCCTGGTCTCTTCTGTTCTCAAACTTTAATCAGATAAACACAAGACTTGTATTTTCACTGATAGATGAGGTCAGCTTGAAACAATATGGAATACCTTTTCTTCTGCATTTTCTTTTGTTTCCTATCGGCTAAAGCCATCAGGACCCATTATAGGACTTGATGCAAATAAGATAGCTCTCTCCATGGACTCCTCCCTATACCCCTTTTTGTGGATATCACAAGGTGAGAGGAAGTGAAAGGAGGTGATCTTCCCTTTCTCCTTGGTTCTGAAATTTGCCTAGTTTGTGGTTTATCCAGTTAGTTTATAAATAATATGAGCTGTGTGCAAGAATATAATGTCAGTTATAATGCAGATAGAAGCCATAAAAATTAAAAACCCATAAGTGATACAAACTCAGCAGTTAAGTAAGAATTTTCTACTTTAGGGAGGGAGTTTAAATTTTATCGACCTTTTCATGACAACAACTAGCTACGTTTGCAGAAGTGTATTTATAGGGCCAGAGAATACAACCCATGGTGAAGAATATCCCATGTATATCACCTGTCAGTCAGTCTGGTCAGGCATCTGGGAAGCACTCAATTACATGCTTTAGTTACATTAGCTATTCATTTTACTATTGATATGGATAGGACTTGGTTCCTCCTTCCTAGGTTAGAGACTTTACACTGGACTTCATCTGCACTTGCTTTAGCTCTTTGGAAAGCATCAGTCTGTGGTCCTGGTACATCAGGCATCACATGATTACATAAACATTTCTTTATTTTAAGTCTCTAGATCAAAGATTCTTAGCCTTATTTGTTCCAGGGACCCCTTTGGCAGTTTGATGAAGCTTATATACCCCTTCTCAGACTGTTTTTAAAATGCATAAAATAAAATGCATATGATTACAAAGGAAACCAAATATATTGAACTACAGTTATCAAAATATTTTAAAATCCAAGTCCATAGACCATCATCCTCCCCCTGCCTCATTAAGAAACCCTGCTCTGGGTGTAGCCATATGTAAATGCAACTTGATCATTTGAATTGAGTTGTTAACCTGACCCTTAACTGGCTGTTAGCAGGCCAACATCATCCAAATAATCAGACCAGTTGTATATATATAGACATAGATTATTTTTCTGGTAGAGTCAAGACCTGTGAATTAAATCACTGCAATGTATACTCTCAGACAGTTGTTTTGGATGCAAAAAAGGTTAAATGTCTTGTTTGTGGTCACATGACCATTTTCTGTAATAGAAACAACTTGAATTCAGTTGTTCTTGACTCTAAGACTAGCTCTTTGATCAATATATCATATCACCTTTCATGATTTTCATGCCGCTGATATGATATAATCATATATTATATGAATCAAATGTCTATTCTATGAAAATATTCTCAATATAATTTCTCTATATATTTAAGTCTAAAAAAAGGAGAACAAGGCATAAAAATTTAATGCTACATATAGTCACACAAAGTAATCTGCTCAAATTACTTTTTAAAAATGATTCAATTCAGTTAAACATCTGAGGAAAAAATGTATTTGTCAGTGAAGCTTCACTTAATGTCACTATTTTGTACCATCTTCACTTTTTGACCAGCTATTTTTTGGATGATATACAGGCCACCCAGCTTTACTTGACTGGGGAAATAGAGACATAGTAAGGTTAATATTTTGACCCAATGAAGCTTTTCCATCCTCAAACAATATGTTTTTTTTTTATCTGAGTAGAATTAATTTTTTATTAAAAAAGATGTTCCACGTTTTGAGTTTGTTGGCTAAATTTCTCTAACTCCTTCCCAGCAATGCCCCTCACATCTGCGTACATGAATTTTTCTTGATTCTATGAAATCCAATGTTATTTTGTCATTGGCACTGAAACTATAAGTTTTTTTAAACCACATACTGAGTCCTAGATGCAATGAAAAGCCAACATTTTCAAATTAAGTATCAACCTCAAAGAATAGTTGATTTGAAAGGAGGAGGGTATCTCAGGGATTTGAACTTGGACTTGGGGAGCCTGTTCCCTGGGGAAAAAAATATATACATGATACACTTTTCATTTCAATATACATTATTAACATTTTAGCTCTCATTTTCTTAAGTCTAGCTAATCCACAAAACAATAAAGCTAGTCATGATAGGTAGCATTTGCTGATTTCTGAAGTATAAATGCTCACTCTGAGAATTTAACGATCAGCTCTCATGAGCACCGATGGATGAAGACAGAAACTCTTCTTGATGTTTGTGAAATAGGAAATCAAAACTAAGAAAGCCAAGTCACAGAAAAGAAACTAATTCAATTCCCAAGGGTGTTCCTTTGTTTGGTTCTGCATCATTTAGAGATTTGTCTTTTGACTCTTAGACCATAATAGCTTTCCTGAAAAATGATCTTGAACTGAGAATTGTACTACCATTAAGTTGTTATTAAAGATATTGGCATAATAATTTCACTGTGGTTTTGGTCCCAATAGTATTTTCGTTACTAAGAATTTCAGTCAAAATGGTCCCTTGAAAGCTCCATTACACGTCTTCCTCTTATGTGTTTGCACGATAGGGCTCGCTGAGACAGGCAAAAGCGTTCAGTTTCAGATTCAGATGTCATGGAGACTGAAGTGTCTTGGTACTATGAACTACGTCAATACAGAGAAGAGGGAGGCTTTCCAGAGCTATTATTGATTGGATGCTGATGAGTTACTAAATTCTAAGAGTAGTTTATTATACTACTTGTGTAAGGATTAAATATGATCTCAGCCATGAGTTTCCACCAGGAGCCACTTTTACAGTTTACTGGCCACAATAGAGAATATTTTTCCCTTCTTCTTTTTCTACTCCTCTCCTCCTTTCTCCTTCCTCCCTTCTTTTCCCACCATGATCTTATATCTGCTAATCAGCAGTAGGAGATACCATTAGGGCTTTTTCCATGTTCAGTATCTTCTAAATAGAATATCCTTAGAGCCCCCATGACATAATTCTTTCAAAGGGTAAATGCATTCTAATTATTTTTGTGAAAGCCAGACTTATAAAATAACAATTATGTTAGAATGATTATTTTTTATCATCATCCCCTATTATTTGTTTGGCCTTTTATTCCCAGATAAAATTGTCCTTAGAGAAATGGGGTAGCTCCTCATTCATTCTCTCTTTCCCTCTCCCTTTCCCTCCCTTCTTCTTTTCTTCTTTCTTCTCCCCTCTCTTTTCACTCTATCTTTCTGTCTCTCTTGCAAAGAGTTTGTTTATTGAGAGAGAAAGAGTCCTTAATGTCTCTTGGGGGACTGCAGCATATGTATAAGGTATTCATTTCTATTTTTATGAGTGGAGAGCTTTTTAATTAAAGTTTTATCTTTTTAAATAAGAAAGATTTTTTCTCTCCCTTCCACTGTATTGGAAAGAAATAAAGAAATGATGGAAGGAAGGAAGGAAGGAAGGATAGAAGGAAGGAATGATGGAAGGAAGGAAGAAAGAAACTTTTGTAACAAACATGGAGTGACAAAACCAATTTCTGCATTGGCCATTTAAAACATGTCTTATTTTACACTGAGTCCATAGTCTCTCTCTCAGGAGGTGGTGGCATGTTTCATCATCAGTCCCCTGGAATCATGGCTGTTGTTTGTCTTCATCAGAGGTCTTAGGTCTTATAAGGTTGTTTTGACCATACTGTTGTTATTATATGATGTTCTCCTTGTTCTGCTCTGAATTCATTTATACATGTCTTTCCAGGTTTCACTAAAACTGTCCATTTCACCATTTCTTAGAGTAAAATAATATTCTATTACATCCATATATCATAATGTTTTCAGCCATTCCTCAACTGATGAGCATTCTCTTAGTTTGCAGGCTTTTTTTTTACCCCAAAAAGTTGATGTAACTATTTTGGTCAACTAGATTCTTTTCATCTTTCTATGATGTCTTTGCAGCCTAGGGCTAATACTGATATTTCTGGGTCAAAAGGTTTAATGATATTTTGGTCTTGATTCCAAATTGCTTTCCAGAATGAAAAAATGTGTGTGTGTGAGTGTGTGTGTGTGTGTGTGTGTTTGTGTGTGCTATAAAAAAGTTTTATTACAGTCATTTTTGAATTGTAACTAACTATTTATGAACCCACTTGGGTTTGTCTTGGCAAAGATAATGGAGTCTGCTATTTCCTTCTCTAGCTCATTTTATAGATGAGGAAACTGAGGCAAGCAAGACTTGCTCAGGGTCACACAGCTAGTAAGTGTCTGGGGTCAGATTTAAATCCAAGAAGATGACTCTTTCTGACTCCAGGCTTAATGCTCTATCCACTGTACCAGCTAGCTTTCCCCTTAAGAAAATATAATCCTGTAAGAAAAATGGGTTTTAATGAAATAGAGCATATCTGAACATTCCTCACAAAAGGTCATAGGATCATAAATTTGGAATGTGAAGTTATCTAGCCCAGCTCCCTAATTTCACAAATGAAGAAACTAAACCTTATAGAGGTTGTTAATGCTCCAATTCATTCATACATACTAAATAGCAGGGTTAGAATTTGAAACCAAGTCCTTGGAGTCTAAATCCACCACTTCTTTCACTATCGTACACTATTTCCCTTTTCCCTACTCTGAATTTTGCTATTATCGCCTACTGTACTCTTCCAAAAATTAGAAGGTTGGAGAAGGTGATCTCTACCACATTTTCTAGTTCTCATGTGACTCTACCTCAGCTCATCTTCCATTTCAGTAAGGGTAGAATAAGTCTTTGTCTGAAACCTTGGGCAAGTTACTTCCACACTCTAAAATCTCAGTTTCCTTCTCTGCTGAAGGAGTTGAATTAAGCATATACTCCATAAAATTCCTTCTAATCCTAATATTATGTAATAGCACTCTGAGGATTTTCACAGGGTGTTGGCTTGTTCAAGGCCCCTTTCAACTGTCTCTCTGACCCCCCATACATCCATCTGTTTTGTTTTACCCCACCTCTTAAGTAATCAGGTTTGTTGGAAGCTACATATGCGGAGACAACTGACCTTAGCCTCTAGTGGTTGAGATTAATTATTTAAAATAAGAAGCGACTCCAATAGACACCACTGTATTTATAGCTGCACTTTTTATAGTAGCAAAAAATTAGAAGCAAAATAGATGCCCAGTGATTGGCCAAAAAATTGTGCTGTGGGGATGTAATGGTGCATTTCTGTGCTATAAGAAATGATGGATGTGAAGAAGAGGGGGGTTTGGGAAAATTGGTGTGAACAGATGCCAGGACAGAATACACAAAAACAGTAATAATGTAACCGAAAAGAACAGCAAAAATTGAGACTGAACACTATAATGATGTTAGCTATTGTTTGCTGTGTGACTCTGAAGAAAAGACACTGTGCATATACTTCCCTCCCTTCTTTGCAAAGTTGCAGCACAGCATAGGCTATGAAACTAGATTAACGTTGGCTAGTTTTGCTTAACTTCATTGCCCACCTGCCTTTACCTTCATTAGCTGTTACTTTTTGTTATAAGGGATCACTGTCTTAGTTGGGGAGGGTGAGGCAGAATGGGTTAACGAAAAAGACACTGGGCTTGGAATCAGGAACACCTTGGTTCAAACTTCATGTCAGATGCTAACAGAGAGGTCAAATCAACCTTGGGTAAGTCACTTAACTTCTCAGTGACTCAGTTTCCCATCTGGATTTATTGATCGGGAAGATCCTTTCCAATTCTCCAACTATGATCCTATGATACTTTTTTGTGAAATGAAACTGATGTAGAAATAGAAGCTACTAATAAAAAATAAAGATAAATAAGCCAGGAAGCTACCAGAGGGTTGCCTCTCTCTCTCCTTGGGTGTATTCTCAGAAGCAAACTTGTGGTGTCCGGGGTCTCTGCCCTCAGAGGCAGATGCACCAGTATTTCTGCCTCTTTCCTCAGGGTGGTAGACAGCCTTCACTCTCTGACCCCCAACTAAGAGTACATGCTACTAGTTCAGGGCACCATTTGTGGGGCTTGCCACAGGCACAAAAATACCAACTTTGGCCTCAGCATTTTTTTCACAGCCTAATATTTAGAAGTCAATGGCTTGAATTAAAGATGGATTCACCTGAACATATGAACAGCTATTGTGGGCCCTGTATGTACTACTGAGCATCATGACTTTGAGTAGGAAAAAAAGTGCTTTGTTTATTCTTGTTTCATTAATTGAATTCCTACAGCCATTCTAGCTGAGAACTTCAAAACTGCAGAAATTAAACTAATTTTTGGGAACACTTCTGTGAAGCTAGGATCAAAACTGAGCCAGGAAAAAACAACAAAAAACCCCAAACAGATGTAATTCCAGGTTGTTTCAGCCATTTAGACTTAAGAAGGAATAAAATACTAACACTCTTGATACACTTAGTGCTTTATAGACTGGATAAGCAAGAAGAAGCAATGAGAGATGATTTCCATCTCTGCATCCTTCAGAGGATTGGTTGGATTCTAATAGGGGTGGGGGGACTGATTGCTAAGTCAGGCTTGCTGGAAGATATACTCAGCTGCCTGTGCATAGAAACATTACCTTGTGCCATTTTATTTAGGGTAAGTGGAAAGAGAGATTCATTAAACTTACTGAAGAGTTAAGAGAGTTTTCCCCTTGCCATCTCTCAGATTTTCTCACTTAATCACCCTACCCACTTTGAATTGGGCATCTGCAAGTTGGTGGCCTTGTGAATATTTGAATAAAGCTCATCAGAGAAATTTTCTCTATTAGGTCTCACTTTAGCACTTATTATTCTCTTAAGACTTAAAAACAAAAAAAATCTTTTTAACATCTGCTTTATAGGGAGTTGGATTTAGTCCCCACTGGAATTCCCTATGCATCCTGTTGTTTTTGAGTGGATGAAAATATTAGCTTTCATGGCATTCCCTATTCACTGACAATGTTATGTTCTATGCCTATGGCTAAGGCATGCTGTGATCTTCCACTGGTTCTTAGTGGGGTTTCTAGGTCCCTGTTTAATTAAAGACAAATCTGTGGGAGGGACCCTGTCCAACACTAATCCAGACGTGCAGTGCTGTTTAACAGATGGCACTACACTTATGGTAGAGCCCTTCTCAATTTTTTCCATCCCTCCAGTGGCTAAACTTTAGAGAATCATCCCAAGTTGACAACTCACATATAATAAGGGATAATTTTAAAATTCCACTTCAACATTACAAGGAGATGAGAACATGTTAAACTCTCCTCATGCCTCTAGACAATTTTGTCTGTTTTTCCTTAAGCCATGTCATTTGGCTGAGAGAAGGGCAAGGTGTATTTTCATTCATCCTTGGATTCCCATAATTCAAAATGAAGACACATATATGTATGCCATGGGACTTTTTTGAGACCAGACCAATAATTTCATTGGCATAAGGGAATTCTTGGTGAGGAAGCTTCCTCTACCAGTGCAGATTGACACTTGCCTTGCAGTTGAGACATAAAGAGCTGCCTGAGGCACTGAGGAGTTAAATGACTTGCTCAGGTTATAGTCAGTATGTCAGAATTAGAGTCAATAAACATTTATTAAGTTCCTACTATGTGCACTGTGGCAGACCCTGCCTTCAAAGAGCTTACCATCTAATAAAGGAAAATAACACATAAAAAGAAGCTGAAAAGGGGAGGGTTACCCAGTTTAGGGGCATGATGAACTCTTGCAGCTGGGGTAAGAAGTGATCTGAAGAGGAGAAATTTATAGAGTTGACTGTTTTTCAGAATGATGAGTTTCTGGAGATCATGAAATCCAGGAGAATAACTAGTTGGGAAACTATGAGGTGAATGCTATGGCCTCCTTAAATGGTGGAAGGTCTGGAAGGAACTCCCCAACGTCCACCTTCCACCTACTCCATCCTGGACCATCTCCAGCCGCCTTGATGAATATCAGGCCACTGGACCCAGTTGGCTCAGGAGAAGAAAGTGAGGTTGGTGACCTTGCACAGCCCTCCCTCACTCAAATCAAAGTCAACTGCAAGTCATGTCACCATCTTGATGTCATGGTCCTCTTCGAGAATGAAGGACAAACACAACTCCAACCGGAAGGAGGGAAAGATCTCAGGGGTAAGGAATGTTGAAGAGGTGTTAATTCCAGACTTTGTTTCATCTTATAGAATAAGGAGTTTCTGGAGAATGTGAAGTCCAGGAGAGCAGCTGGGTGGGGACTGATGTTGGAGAAAAGACTTGAGCCCAGGTCTTCTTTTACTTTTTTACTCTGGCACTAATCCTATTCACTATGCTATGGGTGAATCACATAGGACCTTGATAGGCATAACATGAGTTTAAAGGTCCGTCTAGGTAACTATTCACATTGGTAGGTTTGTAGATAAATTTAGAGCCGAAAGAAGTTTTATTGGGTTATCTAGTTTAATTTATCCATTTTACAGATGAGGAAACCAGTGCCCAGAGAAGTATTAAGGTCATCCTTGGCAAAGCCAGAATTCAAATTCAGGTTCTCTGAAATTAAATGCAACATTCTCTCCCTTGAATAGATGTTGATTTCTCTGATCAGCAAAACCTTGTCACTGTGATTTAATTGCTGGGAGGTGTTTGGGCTTTTGATTACACCTCCCTATGGAAGGTCAGTAACATAACCTAATTAGCATAAAATATAACCCGACCAACATAAAACTAACTTGTTGAGATGACTGAAGTCCTCTTCTGGGTGTGGGTAGCTGTAGACCTATTTAAACTTTAGAAAGGATGTAAGTTTCAGTGATTGAGAATGATTTGATTAGAATCTGAAGCTGGGAATGTCCCTTTGTACCAGGATTACAGAAGGGAACCCTTGGGCCAAAATTGGGGTTTGGAGTAATATTAGAAAGAGGTGATCAAAGATCAGAGAAGCACAGTAGAGCTGAGCGTTCCCTCTGTCCCAGGGAAGGGGGATAGTCAAAAAGCCTATATATTTGCATAGATTCTGCCTGAGCTGGAATTGCTAATGGCACCCTTGAAGAGGAAGGAATAGGGAAACATAATGCAGCTGTATTAGCTTCTTTCCCCTGTAGCCTGAGAAGTGTCAGTGAGAGGTCATATTGGAGCATCTCAAACAACTGATTGGTCCCTAGAGAAGATGGAGCTTCATGTCTCAGCATACTGGATAGGGGAGGAGGATTTGGTGAACAATGTCAAGTTCCTGGGCAGTTCAGGACCCAGCCTTCTGTGTTTGTCCTTCATTGCTGAAGAAGACCATGACATCAGAGAAATGATGACTTGACTTGCACTTGACTTTGTTTTGAGTGAGGGAGGGCTGTGCGGGTCACCAGCCTCACTTCTCCTCCAGAGTCATCTGAATCCAGTGACCAGATATTCATCAGGATGACTGGAGATGGCCCAGGATGAGCCAATTGGGGTTAAGTGACTTGCCCAAGGTCACACAGCTAGCGAGTGTCAAGTGCCAACTCCTACGCTGGTGCTCTATCTACTTCACCACCTAGCTGCCCCAAAAAAGTCCATCTAGTCTTCTTGATAGATTAGGGAGAAACTCTGGACAGCATCAGCATCCTAGATGAGAGTGTGTGTGTCCCTAGAGTTGGAGAGTCAATAAGGGATTGAACCACAATGTGGAGCAGCAAACACCTAGACTTTGTCCTGTACTATTCCTGTGAATTATTTGGATGATGTAGGTCCAGTGGAAAAGAGGTTGCCTTTCTGGAAACTCTATATTTAGGTTTTTTTTCCCTTCTAGATCTTAAAGTATAAATCCAGCATATTAATTAAGTTAATTAATTAAAGTATAAATTCAGTCCTAAAATATAGGACTGAAGGCCTTCAGTCTGTTTTGGTGAGTGCAGCTGCTGTGCTGGTGGGGCTTAGGTGAACCTCACTATGATGTTGGGGGGAATTATAGCAATCTTTGTGACCATGTCTGAGCTCTTGAGACTTTCTGCATTCTATCTATGGAGGGAAAATGAAAGCTGTCCTGAGACTGACATTAATTGTGACCTTGAGAGTTTGAACAGAAACTGAAGTCCTTCTGCCCCACATCTGTAGGAACCTAGAAACATTATATTCTGAAGTTCCCAGAGGAAATCTTGAGGGGAAGGGAAAGAATGAGCCAGAGCAATGTGATTTTCAGAGGATCCCGCAATATTGAACCCAGTCCATATAAACTCAGTGTGATGCGTGGAATCTGAAATAATGGCAGAAACAAAAGTTCAAAATTCCAAGTATATATGGGTTTATTAAGCAATGCATGCTAATTGGATAGCAAACTGGGACCCGCTTTCCTCATTTTAGTGCTGAATCCCAAAAAGAGGGAGGAGATAGATTTTTATATAAAAGAATTAAAAGATAAAAACCAGGATACAAGATTAGGTAATCTAATTTCTAATTGGAGGAAAGATTAGGGACTTTCCAAGTTGGGGGGGGGGAAGAGTGAGTGTCAAGCATGGGGCGTGGGAAGGGGGCGGTGTAGGGGAAGGGAGAAGAGTGAGCAACTGCAATTTCCTGATTCAGAAGTGTCCCATTCTCTCCCTTCCCCCAAGTGTCTTTATTCAATCAAAGGAACGAGGAAACAATAACTTATTGACCAACATGGAGCCAGTTTTCAGATACGGTATAAGGATTGCTTGAGATGTATAATTGTGTGAAAAATCCTTACATCAGTCTTTAGATCTGACTATTCTGGTCAGCTTAATGTAGGTCCTTGCTCTCTGAGCAGCAGGTGGAGGTGGTCTAGCTTCCCAGTCACGCAGCGCTAGGTTCAAAATGTAATAACGTTTTCTTATGAGACAGAAATTGGACTAGACCCCTAACTGAATGGAAAGGGAACTGAGCTAGCTCCAGAATGGATGGAATCAGGTTGATTCACACAATTCTCACAATTCCCTCACCGGAGGCTTAGGGTGCTGTGGTCTAGGTTGCATACTTCCTTTAATCTCTTGCATGGTTTTCTTCTTGTCTGGATGCAGTAGAAAACTGGGGAAGAGTTCCAATGGAGTTCCTCTCATTTGAATTTTTCTTTTCTTTTTTAAAAGAGATCTTCTTTAAAGAAAGTCATGAGTCCTTAAAAATAGTATGAATAAGTATGGTTAAAAGTGAAGCCTGAAAACAAATCTTGAATGTGTGTTTGTTGGGGGGGTGGGGGTGGGGAACTGATTTGAGAAGCAGTTGTTCAGAACAGAAGGTAACTTCTAATTGCAGTTGTTTTGCATGGAAACTTCATTCAAACCTGCAAGTATTTCACTGTTAAAAGTGTTTACAATTCCTTGTTTCACAAATGACTCCTAGTTGCTCAGTCTAAACTTTGGTACCCAACAGTTAGGGTCCTAGGACCCTAACAGTATCACATGACTTTTCTTTTTGGCAAGAACATGGAAACAAAGGAGAAACCAGCTATTGGTAAGCAAGTAGTACTATTTGCCAAGGAGCCCTCACTGTGCCTGAATAAGAACATTCATAAAAAAAGGAAGGGGAGTAAGAATCTAGACTCTACCTTCTGCTGTTACTATGAGTTATTTGGGTTATTTCCATCCAATGGAAAGGGGGATTGATTACTTTTTTTTTTTTTTTTGGCAAAAACTCCAAGTTTCTTTTTTCCTTCCAGGAGGAGTCCAAGATGCTGTAAGGGATGCTATAAGACTGCAAACTTGTATAGATAGACCCTGAGGCATGCTGGAAAACATTTAACAACTGACTCTCCAAATGAGCAGGGCATACTTTTATTTTAATTTGCATTATTAATATTTTCTCCATCATCTATCTTAACCCTAGATAATCAAGAAAATAAAAAGTCAAGATTAAATTTGTGGCATTTGCCAATTTCTAAGGCTCACACTGAAAATGTAAAAATTCACTCCAGCGAGACAATTCTAGCACACCCCTGGGTATACCTCATCATAATGGTAGAATTGGACATTCCTCGTAAGTCTAAGTTAATTTTCTCTTCTGGAGGAATTGTATTAATCATTTATGAACTGTAATAACTGTCCATGTTAGCTTATTTTGAATAATTCTAACAAGCTCTTCATTTATCTATTCAATTAACTGAATAATAAATTAATTAAGGAGAAGTACAGAACCACTTAAATTTGTGACTATTACCTAACTTTTCTTTTCGCACAGCTCCTAATTATCAGTCTCCATTTCTAGGCATAATGGAAAGAATACTAGATTAGGTAACTGTAAATGAAGGGACTGGGATAAGATCTCCCCAATTTTGAAATACCAAGATATCTTTGCTTCTAGCAAAGATTAAAAAATAAGACTGGGCTGAAGCCAGATAAGTTTTGGCAATTTCCCAAGAGAGAATGTTGATCTTTTAACCAAGGCTGGTGGGTTGTTGGTCAGAGTTAGTTGCCATACCAGTTGTTTCTTTGTTTCCCCCCTCAAACTAAATAAACTTAGGGGTTCCCTCTCTTGTCTTGGTTCTTTCTTCTACCTTGGAGTTTCCTTTACCCCCGGTACCCTTTGAAAGTGGGCAACTTCCCTCTGATGCTTATAATAAGGCTATCGATTGTGCCTGGCTCTTCCTGTAGCACTCTTGGATAAATGGCCCTTGAAGATTTGTGGGTTACTGAATCCTTCTGCCTCAGTAAACCTGAAATAATCCTAGGCGGTGGATAAAAAGCCAATGTCAGACATCCTAATTTTAGTGTTCTCCCTTGTGATTACATTTAGGAAGTATTTATTTAACACTTCAGTTATTTCGCTATTCTCTCTGACTTCATTTTGCAAAATATCCTGTAATAATCTGCCTCCTTCACTGGTTTCTTGCTATTCTAGTCTTAGAAAACACTTTCAGCCCTGTGTTCAGCAACTCTAGCCTGGAATATTTCAAAGCTTCATCTTGCATTTCTAATGCCCTCCTTTATCTTCATCCACTATCGCTCTGTATTTTTTTCTGGGTTTTCATTATGGAGTGTTTTCCTCGCTCTCATTTAGACTGTTTTGGTGGATGTTTCCCATGTCTGAATGAGTATTTTCTGTATTATATGTTTCCATATGAGTCCGTAGAGAATATCTGTTTTCCCTTCATGGAGGCGTAAAAATTCTACTTCTGTGATTTAATGGTCTGTTTTTGTCTCTCGGCAGCATTACTGTTCCTTGGAGGTCAGATCCTGACCAAATCCTACTTTCATCCCACTGGAAAAGGATAGTTATCACTGTGCAAGAATCAGTTAACATTAGATTAAAATTTTCATTGCATTCAAAAAATCAGCTCTGTCATTTTACATACTGGCTTCTTGACTCAGTGACTCAGTAACTCTATTAGAAATTCCTGATACAAAACCCATTAATTTTAATGACTTCTGAGATGAGTTGAGGAAAAAGACTCCCCCTATGTACAAACTGTTTAAAGGTCTGCCACTACAAGTGTTACAGACTTTCCCCTAAGCCTGGTACTGTACTCTGTACCTAATTTCCCTCTCTGTGTCTCTCTGAAGTTTTCTCTTTGGGTCTTTTTTATGTCTCTGTCTTGATTTCTCTTTCTGTCTCTCTGTGTCTGTCTGTCGGTCAGTTTCTCCCCTATTTATTTCTATTTGTCAGAGAAAGGAACCCAGGGGATCCAAGTCTGCCTTTGCCTATGTGACCCATGGCACCTCATGAGGACTGGATCCTGGACTCTGAGTAGATACCAGGGGATATAATATAGTTGTAGTCTGATGGTGCTGTGCCAGAATTTTTAGCTTTCTGGGGACTTCTGAACAGAAATCTATATACTTGGGAGGCTGAATGACGACATGGAGTCAGGTCTGCCTTTGGAGTGTGAGTACCTCAGTTCAAATTCTGACTGTGCCACTTGCTACTTCTGTGACCTTAGACCTAAAAAATAAAAACAATAATTATACCTATAGCTCATATTTATATAGTGCTTTAAGGATAGCAGAGTGCTTTACATATATTATTTCACTTAATGCTCACAACAGCCATGTAAGATAGTTGCTGTGAATTATCCCCATTTTACAGGGGAAGAAACTAAGGCTGAGAGAATTAAAGGCAGTACCAAGGGTCACTAGGATAGTAAGTATCTAGGGCAGAATTTAAACTCATATCTTCTTGACTCTCTCCACTGTACCACATAGCTAGGTCTTAGTTATTTCAACTCTAAGAGAAGGGCTCCTCAAAGATTCCTTCCAGATGTAAATCTATGATCTTAGCATCACTGAAGGAGGGATATTTTCATATCTGCAACTACTTTTACAAGGAATCCATAATATATTAATAATCATTAAGCAGACAAGCATTTATTAAGTGCCACTATGTGTGTCAGACACTTCACTGGTTGCTGGATATAGTGGAAAAATGAGCAAGTCCCTTGCCCTCAGAGAGTTTGTACTATACTGATAGTAACCACGTTGCTCTCCTGAAGACTCAACCTTTCTGTATTAGGTCTTGAAGGAGCACTCTGATCAGCACTGGGCCAGGTCCCCAGTGGGTACTCAATATAACTCACCCTTCGTTATCAAAGAGGGAAAATGACATCAGGAGGATAATGTCTTGACTTCCAAATGAATTGGATTTAACTGAGGCAGAGCTGGGCAAAGTCAGCAGCCTCTCTCTCCTCTTGGATCATCAGTGTCCAGTGGCAAGACATAGGTCAGGATGACTGGGGATGGCCCTGGATGCAAGGTGAGACCTTGGCCTTTTCAAGCTAAAGTCTTTCCCAGGTCTCAGTTTGTCTTAGGCAATACTCATTCCATGATTAAGGTTTAGGCAAATTGAGGCAAAATGAAGATGATATGACAGTAATCACTAATTAGTTCTCTGGGGGAGATTTTTGTAAGAAATAAAACTCTGTGTCCTCATAATTTCTTCGGTAAAATTGTTCTAGTATTGGCAGTCAATCAAGGCTTCAACCAAGGGTGGTGACTTGCAGGAAGACCTGAGGCAGGATCTCCCTCTGTATGTTCATTTGCATATTTTAGCAAAGCCAACAGTGACCTGTATATTGCTATCTGTCTTGATTTGTGACCAAGTTCATCTACAAAAACAATGCTACTAGCCATCTTCTCAAGAGAATTGTTAAGAGGGCCAGGAGGTAGAGTAAAAAGAGTGTGCTAAATTTGGGGCAAAGGTCCTCAGTGCCAATCCTGGATCTGGCATTTTCCACTAATGCGAACTTGACCTAGTTATTTAATTTCTCTGGATCTCAGCTTCCTTATCCATAAAGGAAGGTTGGACTAGAGAGCCTCTAAGCTCATTCCAGACTACATTGATTATCTTATGACCCCATAGCCAATAGGGAGTTTACAATAACTTTTTCAACTATTATTCATTCATTTATGGAGAAAAAACCCATTATTGAACTTTTTTACCTTTGTGACTGAGTCCTATCTATGGGAAGTGGCTGACATCCCCTCCTTCCCCAATTTGATTCTTTATATTTGTATCCTTATCATAGTAGTGTTAGAGATCATAGAATCTAAGACCCAAATTTGTAGATTGAGAAACTGAGGCAGGTTAAATGGCTCCCCCAAGATTCCACAGTTAGTGAGCATCTCAGACAGGATTTTCTCTCATTCCTTCCTGACTCCAAGTCCAGCGCTCTTTCTTCATTGAGTGTTTCCATCAAAATATCTTAACTCAAATTCAGGTTTTGCCATGGAGTTTCCTCCATGTGGTGATTTGTGTGATAGATTATGCAGGTGATTAAGATGCAGACTTATATGCAAGAAGTTTTGTGCTTGTTGCAGAGTTTTGCCTTAAACCATTCTTCAATGCAGAGCTTTAACTAGGAATTTTTGTGCCTGGGTTAAGTATCACAAGCCACATGTGAAGAATTTGACTGGAAACATGCCTTTGGTTTGAGAGAAAGAAGTTAGAGTCCTTGGACATGGGCAGAAGTCCATTGATGTAAAGGTGGAAGTGGGTAGGGAAGGAAGGGTAGGCACTCTCCACAGTGCAATCTGTTAGCTTCCAATATTAATTAATGACTTCTGTTAATGAGATGCCATAGAAAGCCAGTGATGTCATTGTTCTTTAAAGTCAGCACCCTATAAATTTGGCACTCTGGCCAAAGCTTTGGGCAGCTCATTCTAGTTACTATTTTGAATTAATACTCCTTTGAGTAAGTGAGGCTAGTCTTCCAGGTAATTTAGCCCATGGTGAGGTATTCATTGACCACATTCTGCTTAGGAGTCTAGTGGGCTGATTTCGGCTCAGTAGTCCTCACCTCTCATTCAGTACCTATGGGACAGATGGCCTGAATCTTCCCTGGTGTTACCTTGACTTATATGAGATACAAATTTCTGCAGCTGCATATTGATGCCGTCATAGACAACAACTTAGTGTTTCAGAGGAGTCTGCATGTTACAAAAAGGGCAGCAGGTGTTATTTAGACTAAATTGACCTTGAAATTGATTTCTTTATTTTATGACTTACTGAGAGGAGATTAATACTTTTTTCCCCCTGCAGTCTGAAACAATTTACATGGTAATAGAAGGCGTAGTCAGTCAAATAAATTGCTAGAAGTGGTAGTGTTCCAAGAAAAAAATATGGATCTTACTTGCATTGATTTCTTTGCCCTAGGGAGAAGCTAAGATTTTAACATCTGGGAATAGGGAGCTAAATTTTATCTCTCATTTTAAAGGCAGAGGGCTGAAAAGCTTAATCTGACATTTACACTGCGTTTTCTTGGTCGAGGGAAATTAGGGGGCAGACTGGGCTCTTCATTCAAAGGTTAACCAACATTTCCAGGGATGTTAAGCTCTGGGTGGTTGATATGAGGACAGGTGAAGTGGGCACAAATAGTATCTAAAGCAGGCATGTTAGCAGCCAGCCTTGCAGAACTTGTGTATGACTGGGCTGTCCATGGGAGATCACTGTGAAGGTGGATGCAAAATTAGAGAAAAGTGGACCTGGACAAGGGTTAGAATGCAGAAGAAATTAGCAAGTTCAGATCTTCCTTGATCTTCTAACCTTGGTAAACTGGTCAACTTTCCCTTCAGTGAACATCTATGATGTCTCCATTAGGTAAAAAGTGAGGTGTTCATAGGAATTTTTGCACCTGAGAAATAGAACTAAGTTAGAAGTGGCAGTGCAGGATGAGAGGAGGGAGGAATACGACTGGTAAGTTGAGAATCTCACCCCAGTCTGCCATTTGGTAGCTTTGGATTCGAACTATTCTTGCTACTTAGGTGCTAAGCCTTGCTCTGGCTGCTACCAATCCTCTCAAAATTTGACATCTTGGGGCAAAGCCCCAGTTGTGCCACTCTGATTATAGCAATGTGCATGTCCCTGGTAATACAAAGGTTAAAAAGAAAAAAATAATAACTCATCTCTTACCCTCAACAAGCTTACATTCTACTAAGAGTTTGAGGGTGGAAGAGAGGGATGGCATGTATAAAAGTAAGTAATGTAATGTAGAATTTGATAGAAGCAAAAAAAAATTAGTCAGGCAAACTAGTCTAAAACTATTCAAGGAAGGCACAAAGTCATCACTTTCACTGGAGGGTGAGGGTGAGGTTAGGTAAGGCTTTGTGTAAGCAGGAGCACCTATAGACATAGGACCATCGATTTAGAACAGGAAGGGATCTAGCTGAATTCATGATGAGTTAACTGAGGCCTCAAAAAGATTAAGAGACTTGTCCAAGGTAACGTTGGTAATTAGTATGCAGCCTGAGATTTGAATGCAGGACCTGTTAACCCAGAGTCAATAGGGTTTCTACCGCATCACACTGTAGGGCATTTGAGTGGCCTTTGAAGGAACTGGAGGGTTTTCACAGGTAAAGATGCGGAGGGATGCATAACTCAGACATGGGCAATAGCATTGTGTAAATGACCAGAGAGGGAAAGTGAAGAATGAGACTTAGGAATAACCCTGAGTCTAATTTGTATGGAACATGGAGCATTTTTAAAGGGAAGAGAGTGAAATAAGTTGTTAAAAGTGATGGTACAGTGGATAAGAGTGCTGGCCCTGGAGTTAGGAAGACCTGAGTTCAAATTCAACCTCTCACACTTACTATGTGAGTCTCGCAAGTCCCTTTGTTGCTCCCTGCCTCAGTTTCCTCATCTGTAATGTGGAGGTAGTAATACCCATCTTTCTGAGTTGTGTGGATCAATGAAATAACACTTGTAAAGGACTTTACAAACCTGTATAAATACTGGCTGGGTGACGGTGATGACGGTGATGGACCTTATGTAGAATCTAATTTTGAGCTCTGATTCCCATCGAATTTTCCCTCCATACTCCTGACCCTTTCCTTTCTCCCAAGAGAGGAAAAGAAAAGACTCCCTTAAGTGGGAGAAGCATTTAAATCTTTCCTTTATTATTATGGAACTCTGGGGTGTTCTATAACAATACAGGGCTCGGGCCTCCTGCCTCCCAGAGGCCTACCCAGCAGACAGAGCCAAAGCTACTCTGCTCCCATCTGTTTTTCATTTTCCAAAGCTCTTCTTGAGTGGAGTGCTGAAGTTTATGGGCCTCCAGGGACAATGATCCATAAATATTCCAGATGTACTCCAGCCCCCATGTGTTCCTGCCCTCCTGGTACCACTTATATTAGATGACCAGTGGGCATTAGTTGAGTTTGGCACAGAGAGGGCTTTGTTCTAGGCTTGCCATAAACTTGAAGGATGGGTTATTTAAAGGTCATTTCTAGGCAAAGATTGGTCCTGGCGGTCTTTCTGGCAGATAAATGTTGCTGTTAAATGCCACTTACCATTTTTCACTTAGGGAACTGATGTTCCCACCTCCTGCCAGAACCCTTAGGATAGTATCATTTCTGAGCTGGGGCTGCAGGGAACTCTCTGTCCCGGTCCTTGCTTGGTATTTAATAGATATTGCTGCAGGAGATTGGCATTGAGGCTGCCTGGTTTAAATGACTGATTTTTGGTCCTTTCCTGAGAGTGGAGAAGAGAGGTCACACAAGGACTTTGGGCATTTGGAAAGCAAGAGTGTTACCATGGAGGGGTAGAGAGGGCATGAGAAAGAAATGATGTGTGTGCTGATGGTAAAGTCTTCTAACTATACAAACATGCTTAGACTCTTTGTGGATACTATAATCCCATCCCCTAGATACTCAGTTCATAAGACTACCAGTTTTTATCCTTCCCAAAGGAGAAGGAAAAATAGTTAACCATTTTTTAGAATGACTAAAAAAGACCACCACATTTCCCCTAGGAAGATCATCCAATGTGGTGTCTCTATGTGAAGCAAAAGGCCTGGAGCAAAGATGAAATAGGACACTCGTCCCTTCTGCTATCCCACTGTTGATGAGTAAAGGTGGGGAATGGTTGGGGAAAGGTTTACCTTCCAAAGAGGAATCCATTGGGGCGCTTTCCCTTCTGTCTTTGTTTCTCTCAGCACCTCTGTTTCCTGACGACTAACCAATCAAGAAGCCAACCAGCATTTATTAAGTGCTTATTATGTGTTAGGCATTATGCCAAGTGATGGAGATGCAAAGACAAAACCAAAATAGTTCCTGCTCTCAAGAAGCTTATATTTGATCAATGTAATCAGGGAGAGATGTAATGTAACAAGTGTAATCAATCAAGGAGAGAACATGCATCCATATAAGTAGATGCAAAGCAAATATAAGATAAATACAATGGATTTGGGGAGAGCAGTGCTAGCAGCTGAGGGAACCAGGTCCAATAGGAGAAGATGATGGAGCTGAGCTTTGTCCTCTTTTCATCCCAACTCCTGCTTGGCCAGTTGTTTAGAGGATAACAGCTATGTATCAAGATATGATGAAAGCTTGAGGTATACATATGTGGGGACAACTAAGTGGCACAGTGAATAGAGGGCCAGACCTGGGGTCAGGAAGACTCATCTTCCTGAGTTCAAATCTGGCCTCAGACTTTGGGCAAGTCACTTAATCTTGTTTGCCTCAGTAAAATGTACTGGAGAAGGAAATGGTGAACCACTTTTGCCAAGTAAAGATGAAATGGGGTCACAAAGAGTCAGACACACCTGAAATGACTAAACAAGAACACACATACGCAGACTTAGTTCTACTTGATTTGGCTTGATGTGGCCAGTTCGTTTCTGTGTGCCATTTTAGGAAGAACATTGACAAACTGGAGCTTGTTCAGTAGAAGACCACCAAATGATGAGGGGACTGGACACCATGTCATCCAAGAACTTGTTGAAGGAACTTGAGATATTTAGCTTGAAGAAGAAAGAATATGGGTGAGGGGTGGGAGAGAACAACAGAGCTTTATGTCTATCTACAAGATTTTGAAGAACGGTCCTTTGAAAAAGATATTAGATTTTGTTTGGTCAAAATGGGACAACTAGGAGTATTGGGCAAAATTAACAACAAACCAGATTTCAGCTTAATAATAAGCAAAGTTCCCTAACAGTTATACTCTTCTGTTGGCCCAGGAAAGGAAAACTAAGCAAAACAAGGGCAATCTCTTCCACATGATAGTCTTTCAAATAAAGTTAGAAGTTTTTTTTTTTTAATAAATGGAGGTGGAATGGGCTGTCTTGGTAGGTAATGAGTTCCCTAATGCTAAAGTTGGTCGTCATCATCATCATCATCATCATCACCATCATTTATATAGGGTGTTATGGTTGGCAAAGCACTTTACAAATAACTCATTCTATCCTCACAACAATCCTGGAAGATAAGTGCTACTTTTTCCACATTTTACAGATGAGGAAACTGAGGCAGGCCAAGGTTAAGTGTCTATGGCTATATAACTAGTAAGTGTCTCAGAGCAGATTTGAACTCAGGTCTTTCTGACTGTAGGTCTAACACTCTCTCTACTGTGCCATTTCTGCTAACAATAAGGTTTGAAAAACTCTTTATAAATATTATATACATTATTGTATTATACTATATACACTACACATTATATATTCAGAGACTGAATAGATATTCATCAAGGACAGCAAAGAGGAGATTCCTCTTCAGTTCTGGATTGTGGTAGGTGGACTTTCAGACTCCTGCCATCTCTAAGATTCTGTGTTTCCTTTTTAGGAAGGTCTTTGCAAACAAGGACAAGGGATACAAACACCAAAAAGGTGGTAGACTCTAATGACATGGATTTAAGCAGGGGAAGGAGATTCTGAGAGGCTAAGTGGGGACAGAAGAGTCCAGTTAAGTAGTCAGGAACGTAGTGTATTTCAAACTTGACTTTGCCAATTTAAAATATTCCTTGCTGTCTGACAAGTCATTTTAAGTAATTACCTGACTATATGTCTAAAAATGGGACAGTAAAGGAGCCTGTGAGAAACACTAGTTTTTGGCCTTGAGGCTATCAGAGAGAAACTTGTTTCATTCAATATTGTAAAGAAGTGTATCCTGAGAATGTATTAGATTGTAAGTACTATATCTGACCCCATCCCCTACCCTTCAGGTTATCCTCCAGGGTTTTTTGTAACTTTAATCAGACTTGGGTTTGAGGTGCCAGATTTCTTTCTTAGACATTTAAAAAAAGGGCAAATTTCTCCCTTCAGAGTATCTTTGGCCAGGGAAATATGCTTTTAACTCTGGAAGGGAGATGTCAGTGAAGACAGGTGTGTGTCTCTGTAAGGATGGGGTTGAGGTGTTAGTGGCAGAAAAGATTGTAAGTGACATTTAACATCTCCAGCCAGACTGTGACTCACAGCCACCCAGCTGACTATGGGAAAACACAGGAACATAGGGACTAAGAGTTTCAAGGGACCTTAGATATCTAGGTCAGTCCCTTCCTTTTACAAATGAGGAAAATGAAACCCCTTTCTGGCTAATGTGATTTGACCAAGGTTGTATAAGTGGTACAAAGTTGGGGTAGAATTCAACCTCAGTTCGCCTGACTTCAAATTGGCTGTTCTTTGCTAAGGGGGAATCAAAATAATGTAAGAGATGCCTTCCTAGGACTGGTTCCCTACCTTAGTGGAGACACAAATCTCAAAGCTCTGTTATGGCCAATATAGGAAAGAGTAGGGAACCTGTCAACCAGGCTTGCTTCCCACTCGATTTGTTGTTGAGTCATTTCAGTTGTGTCTGACACCTCCCTACTCCCCCTTTTTTTTGTAAAGAGAATGTAGTGGTTTGCCATTTCCTTAGGTTCCAGTTCATTTTACAGATGAGGAAACTGAAGCAAACAGGGTTAAGTGACTTGCCCACAACCACACACCTAGCAAGTGTTGAAGGCCAGATTGGAACCAGAACTCCTGGTTCTAAGCCCAGTGCTCTATCCACTGCCCCACCTAGCTATCCTTCTACATCCCAATTACCCTTTCCCAAAGAGTAACTGAATTAGTTATATGGTAATACCAAAGAAAAGATTAGAGGTTTGTATATTACAATGTAAATGTCGAGGTATAAAAAGTGTTTTAGATGTTTTAGTGGAAAACAGTAAAGAGTCAGATGATGACTAATGTTTAAAACATTTTTTTGTGTAATGTACATTTTTGAAAATGGGATAAGGTGACCAGAACTTTGCTACATTGATGATGTTGGGAGACAAAACTGTGAAGAGTTGTTTCTAAAGATCCCTTTAAAAATTAAAGCAACAATAAGAAAAGTGATGAAGAGAGTGAAAATCCAGCATGAGCTAATCCAGAGTATAGTGGGCAAGATGAACAGGTTTTGAACAGGGTTTGAGAGCAAGGGTTTCAGGGAAAATACAATTTCTGGGAGAGCAGTGTCTACAAGGCACTGGCTGAATTGATAATTTAGGTGATGTTATAGTATTTTGAACCAGCTAACATTTTGAGCCAGAAACTCCAGCATATCTGGGGCCCAAATGTTAAAGAAAGGAACCTGCTACTTCAGAGACCTAAAGGACGCTAAAGGCTAGCTGAATCTCAGACTCCAGCATAGAAAACTAGTCAATGAATGGAAGAGGTCATAGCTCCAGTGGTTGAGTCTAGAAGAAGGCATCTATAGAACCAAAAAAGGAATTAACTAGAGAAAAACCCCTGGAAAGAAGAGTTAAATGTTATTCACTTGCTAAGCTGAAGCACATGGGACTCTACTCCTGTTTTACTTTAGCTCAATGCTGTGTCCCTCCCACATTACCTCACATTGTGGTAATGTTGCCCTTGAGCTGATGGGAAACACCAGACAAGAGAAAACAGGGAAGTCTAGGACAAAAGGCTAGTTTTTGAAAAAGAAGTCTTCTCTGGTATCAGTGCTGTTTAAGAAAAGTCTTAAGTCAAGTAGGAGATGAAATGGGAAAAATGAACTAGAGGGAGTTAAGTTGTACTCATCTTTGAACTTTGAACTACCCCTTATTCTGGTATCCAACTTTGTCTTGGCTGCATCCTTCCAGAGATCTAGGACTGCCTCTCATTGTAGGTAGAAGGTGAGTGGTCAGTGAGAGAGCACCCCCATGCCATTCCCCAAGCTCCTTGGGGTTCATTCTAAACTGAGTTTTGCCACATCAAATTGCTACCCTCAACTTGGGTTTCTTTTTCCGCTTCTCCCTAGGACTATAAATCTGACAATTCTGTGCTCACTTCCAGTGCCAAGAACAGTCCTCAAGGTCCGGTAAGTAGAAGCATTTTGCTGACCAGATTAGATTCTGTAACTACTTTTGCATCCTTTTCAGCTGCCTGTGCCTCAGTCATCAATCACCAGGAGTGGTTTTACCTGAAACTGAGCTAGCTGGAACAGTAACTGTATTTGAGCTGAATAAATGTTCCACAGCCCTCACACATTTCTGATTAGGAAACAGCTGGGGACAGGTTCTCATCTTGTGCAACCCAATGAGAAATCTTAGCGCTGCCTTAGGGAGGACTCAACACCTGCTGGGAAATAGAGCTAGAAGGCTAGTGGTTGGAGGTAATGCAACTGACCAGGGTCCTTTTACTGCAATAGGCTGAAGTGGTTTGCTTAGTTACCTCCAAAATTGGTTGATGCCGTGGTATCAGGATGATTTGAACAAGGCTTAAAGGGAACCTGATCATCCTCATGATAGAAAAGGAAGTGTTTGTTGACCGATTGGAATTATCTGAAGTTCTGCATTTAGATTATAAGGGAAACAGAGTCCTGAGAACACTCTAATATGGCAAGGTAAAAATATCAGTAGATCAGGAATTAGGAGACTTGTATTCTGCCCAGTTCTGCCACTCCTTAACTGTGTGACCTTGAAAAAAATCATGCCACCTCTTTGGCCTGTTTTGTTAATTTTTTGTTATATTATTGTTTGTTCTATTATTAAAATTAGGGAGTTGGTAGATGAATTCTAAGGTTTGGGCATTGTAAAACTCTAGAAATTACACAGGGATGTGATAGGGAAAGCACTGATGTTTACCAGTTCAAGTTCCCCAGCTTCCTTTTCCTAAAGTCTCTTCTCATCATCAATCAATAAATCAAAGTGTCGCGAAGACAATTGGCAAAATGGAGAGTGCTGGACTTGCGTTGTCTTCTCTGAGCAGCGAGGGGAATGGACTCTATGGCCTCTTGCATTCCTTCTAGCTTTAAATCTATGATCCTCTAAATGATGGACAATTGACTTTCTCCACAGGAACCTTAGTTTCTTCATCTGTAAAATGTGTATAATAATAGCGTCTACCATCCAGGATTGTTGTGAAGATATAATGAGATAATATTTATAAAATACTTTGCAAACCTTAAAATGACATGTACACACACACGTATGTATATATATTTTCGTTATTGTTACCCATTGCAAAAATGTAGCTTTTCCTAATAGCTATAGGATCTACCTTACATGGCTACGGTGAAGTTCAGATATGAGAAGTGTGTCAAATGTTTTTAAAATTGTAGCATGGTTTGTACATTTCAGTTATTATTAGGAATAATGAGGTGGAAAAATGCTGGCCTCTGAGTAAAGAAGGTCCCTTTCTCATCTAAAATTCTATGAACCTTTGGAAATCTCCTTTATTGCAAGGCTCCGTTCAACTTACCCTTCAAATAGTTCTGTTTTAAACCCTTAGCTGGCATTTTCATTAGGGAAATAGCTCGGTAAAGAAAGTTCCCATGGGGTTGACTAAAATGACCATCTGCTATTATTGGCTTTGTAAGGGAGGAGAGAGCAGACACTATTATCAGGGACACATCCCTAGGGGAACTGTCTAGTGTCTGGATGCCACGCTTAGTATCTTCCCTTTTCATGTCATTAGGGAGTCTTAGATTTTAGATGGCACCTTTGGTATCATCTAGACCAAACCCCAGGCTACAGTACGTCTCCTGTACAACATTTCAGGCATGTAATCATCTTCAGGCCAGTCATGGGGATCTCACTACCTACTCAGAATCGCAATCCACTTTTAACAACTTTAATTTTTATAAATCTGTTCCTTATGAATATATATAAATGAACTGAAATCTGCTTCCCTGATCCTGGACCTATGGTCCTAATTCTATCTTCTGGGACTAAATAGAATATGCCTAATTCCTCATCCACAACTTTCAAATACTTCAATGTAGCAGTTATGTGTTCTACAAGTCTTTTCTTTAGTCTAGTGATTCAAAATTCCTTCAACTCAGTCCTTCTCCAACATACTTTCTAGTTCTTTTATCCTCTCGGTCATCCTCTGGGGACCTTTCAGTTCATTAATGTTGTTCAGTCATTTCAATTGTGTCTGACTATTCATGACCCCCATTTGGAATTTTCTTGGCAAAGATGCTGGAGTGGTTTGCCATGTCCTTCTCCACCTCATTTTATAGATGAGGAAACTGAAACAGAGTTAGTGACTTGCCCAGGGTCACCCAGTTAGTAAGTATTTGAGGCCAGATTTAAACCCAAGTCTTCCTGACTTCAGAACCAGTGCTCTCTCCACTGTTCCACTTAGATGTCCTCCAGTTCATTAATATGCTTCCAAAACTATGGTGTTCATGATAGAATGTAATATTATACATGCCATTTGACCAGGATACACTGAGACTGTCATTTCCCTAGCTCTGAGCACTATAATCATGTCTGTAGGTAGTATAGTGGATAGAATGGTGGACTTGAAATTAGGAAAATCTAAGTTCAAATTCTGATTCAGACACCTACTAGCTGTGTGACCCTTGGCAAGTGACTTAACGTCTCTCAGCTTCAGTTCTGTCATCTGTAAAATGGACATACTAATGATACCTACCTTCCAGGGTTAGTGTGGGAATCAAATGGCGTGACAAATGCAAAGCCATTCGCAAAACTTGAGGGTCTTTGTAAATCTCAGATGTTTTTATTACTCAAACAGCATATATTTATTAGGTGCATATGACATGCCAGGCACTATTCTGCATCATATTACTATTAATGCAGCCTAAAATCAGATTAATTCCACCCCCTATAGTCACCCCACCTGTGTCAAAGGACCGATTCCAATTGACTTTGTTTTACACCTGTGGACAGACGCCCTGACCGATTCTCTCTCTCTCCAAGTTATTTCACAGGTTTCAATTTCTTCTTGGAAGATCAGTATGTCAATAGTTTTTTATTGCTGGTTATTCCTCAAATAATTGTTGAGGCTCAGGTTAACCTTATTGGTAAGTCCTTTGGGGGAGCTGTCACCCCAAATAAAAAGAGTAATTTAACTATGAGATGAAAATAATGATGCTAAAAGAATCCATTAATGGAATGCTTTCCCCTTGATCAAGTACTGTCTTCAAAACAACCTTACAAGGCAGAAGATATGAGTCATTTTAATGCCCATTTTACAGCCAGAAAAGTAGTGGTTCAAAGAGTTTGAGTGATCTTTTCATAATCCTACTGCAAGTAAGTTCTCAGAAACAGAACCAGAACCAGAATTATAGTTAGTTAGTCAATAACAGTGTATTAAGTGCCTACTACCCGCCAGGCACTGTGCTAAACACTGGGGATACAAATGAAGGACAAAGACAGTCCCTACCCTCAAGGATCTCACAGTCTAATTATAGAATCTGAGAGTTTGATGAAATCACAATGACTGTCTTGTTGGACACAAACATATGGAGATGATATACCTGACATAGTCATACGGTCTCTGCTTGAAGACTTTCTCTCTCTCTCTCTCTCTCTCTCTCTCTCTTTCTGCCTCAGATGCTAACTTTGTGATCCTGGACAAGTCATTTAACTTCTATCATCCTCAAGTTTCTCATCTGTAAAATAAGGGTTATTATAAAACCAGCTCCACAAAGTTGTTGTTAGGATCAGATGAAGTGATATATGTAAAATCCTTTGCAAATCTGAAAGCTCATTAATTATTTGGACAGTTCTAATTGTTTAGGAAGTTTTTCCTCACATTAAGCCTAAATTTTCTTCTTTGTAACTTCTACCTATTAGTTCTGGTCTGAGACCAAACCGAATAAATTGAATCCTTTTTCCACATTCCAGTTTTTCAAATACTTGAAGACAGTTATTACCACTCCCCACGCACCCAAATCTTCTGATCTCTAGGCTAAAAATCTAAGTTCCTTCAGTCTATTCTATGGCATGGTCTTAAGTGGCTTCACACTCCCATTTGCCTTCTTCTGGATGCTCATTAACTTATCAATGTCTTTCCTGAACAATGGGTCCCAGAACAATACTTCAGATGAGGTCTGATGAGGGCAGAGTATGATAGAACTTCTCCCTCCCTCTTTTTGACCGCTGTGCCCCTCTTAATGAAGTCCAAGATTGCTTTAGGTTTTTTTTGTCTACCATGACACACCGCTGATTGATATTGATTTTGAAATTCACTAAAGCATCCAGGTATTTTTTTCAGAACAACTACTCTCTAACTGTGGATGCCTCCTCTGTCTTGTACTTGTGAAGTTGACTTTTGATTTTTGCAACCGAGTTTTAAGATTTTATGCTTATTTCTAATGTTTTTATTAGATTTAGCCCAAATTGTCAGCAAAATATGACTCAAAGCTTGAGTTCATCTTGCCCCCTGTTTTTGTAAGAACTGAAGAACTGCAGTTTTGTTTTGTTATATTTATAAATATCTTAAAACTTTATTTGAAAATGTAAAATCTATTCTTAGCTCACTGGCCATACAAAAATAGGGAATTGCCCGGATTTGGCTGACTCCTGCTTCATTTAGCATGTCGTTATTTTTTTGGGTCCTGACATCCATTGGGTTTGCTGTCTTTCCAAGTTTTATTTCAACTGCAGATTTGAAATGCACACCTTCTATGCCTTTAGATAAGTTACTGATAAAAATGTTAGATAGCATTGAGCCTAGGCCAGATTCCTAGGGTGCTCCATTGGAGCCCTCCATCCACATTAATACTGAATTACGAACAGCCTCTCTTTGAGGTCAACTCTCCAACCAACTCTGAATTCATTTGCTTGTTTTATAGTGTAGACCTAGACTACATGTCCCTATCTTGTCTATAACAATGGAATAACATGCTTTATCAAAGGTAAATCCATGGTATTCTTCTCATCTACTAGTTTAGTAATACTGTCAAAAAAGGAAACGCTATTCATATAGCATTCTTTGTTCTTGATGATGCCATTTTGGCTCTTTATAACTCGTATCTTTTGACTCCAGGTCAATTCAATTCCATCCAATTCAACCAGCATTTAGTAAGTACATGCAAGATGTTTTGCTACGTACTGAGAACAGAAAGGTTCAGTAAAAAGAGTTCCTATTCTCAAGTAGTTTACATTATTTTTCCCCTTTTGAATTTAGTATCTTCTAATGTTCTCATTTTCCTTTTAAAACAATTTTTGATACTTTTGGTTTTTATATCATCTACATTTCTCAGTGTATTCCTTCTCCTCTGCTTATTATCCAGAATAAATGAATTTTCAAAGGGGTAAAAGAAGTTTAGCGATTTTTTCCTTAAAGAGCATATGATGATGCTTCCTCCTGAAAGTAAAATAGAATAGAAAACTTTGCACTTCTGTTTCCTTTTAGGGCACCATGAATGAATACTGACATCAACTGCCCAGGCCGGAGTGCTAGTAAGATAGCAGTGCCAACTTTCTCTCTCCTCCCCACTCCTACCCATCTCACTTTCTCAGTGCAGAAGCATGTGCCCTTGTTACTGGACATTCCCTCCCCAAATGTGATGTATTCCTTCCCACTAAGCAATGAATGGGAGGTTCCTGACTATTCAGGGAAAGGTTTGCTAGGGCAGCTGTTCTAACTTTAAAACCTATTAAGGTGTCACCTCTATTTTATCATGGTAATTCTGCAGGCCCCTACAGAGTGAGGTTTGTGGTCGTTAGCTGCATTATTAGAGGCTTTATGGTCCTTGGCTGCACTAGGAGGGAATGATTTCTCAGACCCTGCTATTTCACTGCACTCTCTACTCACTGAACTTTATGTGCCCCCACTGCTATATCTAACCACTGACTCTCTGATATGAAAGCATCTCCTAGAAGCAGCCCCTCCTGAGAATTTTAGGCTCAGTGTGTAAAGTGTCATCTTTCCTGGTAGTTTCCTGCCAGCTCAGGCATGCCCAGAAGCCTCATTTTACATCTATCTAAAATAAGGCTACCTCTTCCAGAAGTAAGGATACCTGGGTCTTCCCAGAGCTATCTCTGAGAAGAATGTGAAGCCAGATAAATTCCCGAGCCACAAGAGTTGTGTCCTGACTCTCCCTCCACATTCTGCATTTCCCAACCCTTCTTCCCATCCTCACAGAGGATAAAGAACCTGGAACCTTTAGGAAGAAAGGAATGGAGGTAAAGATGAACCTGTGACTTTAATGTTAGGGAAAATTCTTGTGTGAAGACTAATGCAGGTCAATATGTTTGCTTTGACTTATAGCCTTGAAGATTTGCCTAGAGAGCCCTGAGAGGTGAAATAATTTGCTTAGGGTCGCACAGTTGGTATATATCACAAACAGGACTGAACTCAGGTCTTTCTGGCTTTGAGATCAGCTTTCTATCTGCTATGCCATGCAACATTTCACATTAAGAAAAAATATATGCTGCTAAATGGGTATTGGCTAAAATCTTCAGAATCTGGGATACAGAGGTGTGGTGCTAGGATTACATTAATGGAGAGAACTTCTGATAAGAAAATGAAGTTCAGCAAGTGATTTCCAACTTTTAACATGAGAGATTACCTGAGCCACTGGAAATTTAAGATAATAGCATTTATATAGTACTTTAAGGTGGCAAATATCTCATCATTTTATCCTCCTTATAATCCTGGGAGGTAGGTACCGTTAGTATTAACATTTACAGAAGAGAAAACTGAATCAGCGGTTGGATGACTTGTCTAGGGTGATACACAGCTCATAAGGGTCCAAGACTACATTTCAATTCAGATCTTCCTAACTCTGGGTCAAGTGCTCTATCTAATGCATGACCTCGCTGCCTCTAAGAGTCTGGCCTAGCCCCACACAGCCCATATATCATAGGTAGGACTTGAACTAAGTCATCCTGACCCAAGTTTGCACTCTGTTCACTACATCAGGCTGCTTCTCTCTATGACATTTATACAATGGAAAATGTCTCATTTCAGCTTCTCTATTTCTTCCTTAAAAAATACAATGCTTTATAGAAGCTTATTTGGGGTTTCATTTCTTCAAGGACCCAAAATTTCAAGAAGGAAGAGTGAAAAAATGTGGTCACAGTTCTTCTCTAACTTAAAATAGGTTTTGAGACTGAAAAATTCATTGCACCCAATGGTCAACCTGATGGTACTTGGTTGCTGTTGTGTCATTTTCAGTTATGTCTGACTATTCTTGACCACTTTTAAGATTTTCTTGTAAAGATACTGGAGTGGTTTGCCATTTCCTTTTCTAGTTCATTTTACAGATGAGGAAACTGAGACAAACAGAGTAAAGTGACTTGCTCAGGATTGCACAGCTAGTAAGTGTCTAAGGCTAGACCGGCACTCAGGTCTTCCTGACTCGAGGTCTGGTGCTCTATCCACTGCACCACCTATCTGCCTCAGTACTTGGAGTGGTACTCAAATGAGAAATATTACTGCTCATATCCAGGCCTATCCTCAAAGTCTTTCCAACTTGATGTAGTCCTTATGAAAAGTAAGTCGGGAATCTGGGAAAGTTCTTGTGTGATGGAAGTAGTTTGCAAAGATTGAAAAGATGCAAGTCATCACTACATTAGAACTTGAAAGAAGGGATGATTATAACCTTTAGAAAAGAATACTGTGAACCCAATCTTTTCCTTTACTTTGGTGAGAGAGGAGTGGGCGGTCTCTAGGGTATCTGCTTCTAGAATTACCTCTTTCCTCTCATCTCTCAAATAATATGGGCTGATGAGCCCACAGGGATTTCTAGGTAAGCTGTTCTCTGGTATTCTTAGCTTTCCTTCCTTTGCTCAAAATATGGTTGAGTTTTTGGTTGTTTTGAACTTTTTGTCTGGTTCTGCTAAATATTTCCAGTATTTATTTAGTTTATTCATTTATGAGAAGATATACAATGCTGCAACCTTAGCAGAAAATAAATATTTAATCAAATGCTGCCACCTTTTGGAATTTGACAGAAATGACTGTATAAGTTGGAAAGATATCTGTATAAATCTAAATTAGAAGTACCATAGTAGATGGTTCCTAATCACCAGTTCCCGTTTTAAAAAAAAATCTATTTGGAATTGGCTGGGGTTGAAAATCTTATTCTAGTAGCTCTAGATAATTATTATGTTATATAATGTGGGTATATTAAGATCATAGATATAAATTGGAAGTGATTTGAGAAATGATCAGTCTGTCCCTCACTCCCCCCAGTTTTCAGATAAGGAATGGAAGTTCCAGGGAGGTAAAATAATTTTACTAAAGTCATGTAAGTAGGAAGTATCAGGCAACATTTGAACTCAGATTTTCTGACTAGAATGTTTTTTTTTCTTTTTGTTGTATTGTGATGCCCTTTATAATCCACAATCAAGGTCAAGAAACCTGGATTCTAGTTGTGCTACTGGATTTGCTATGAACTCTGTGTCATTTTGGTCTATGGGATTGATGTTTCCTCATGGGATAAGTTTCCTCATCTGTCAAATAAAGATATTAGGTTCAATGATCTCTAAGGCTTTTCCAACTCTAATATTCTGTGATGTTAGTAATTGGTAGCTAAAGGCCATGTTTTCATAATGATAAATGGTCAAGGAATCTTTACCATTAAAGATTGCTCTTAAAAATGTACTGAATTCTTAGCATCACAGAGCATGAAGATAGATGGAATAAACCCCAGCTGTCTGCTTCCTCTATCTCATTCATTTTAGCTCCATTCCATCAATGTGCGACTCCAGCCACGGATGTCCCTTCCACCGTGCCTTCTGGGATTCCCACTTATTTGTAATTAACAAACAAGTTTTGTAATTATAAACAAGAGTCTTGTAACCAACAAACAAGCTTTGTAATTTACAAATAAGTTTACAATGAACAAACAAACTTCCTTTCATTTGGGACCTCTTCCTATCTTGCTTCTTTGATATTCTGTTAATGACATGGCATTCCTGGACATCTTTTCCACTTCTACTTGTCCCTTGTCTCATACCCCATTTTACTGTGACCAATGGGAAAATCAGAATATTTCCTGGTTGAAATGGCCATTTCCAGACTCTTTTACCATAACTGTTTCTCAGAAATGTTTCTGGCCTTGAGGTTCACTCTACACAAATTTATCACTCAATCGAAATCTTGGTGGTGAGCTCAGAGCCTGGCTCACCACCCCAACTCTTATAATTTTTAATTTTTGTATAATTATAATTTTTGTTGTTGTTCAGTCCTTTTAGTTGTGTACCACCCTTTGGGACCCCATTTGAGGTTTTCTTGATATAGATATTGGAGTGGTTAGCCATTTCCTTTTCTAGCTTTTTTTTACAGATGGGGAAACTGAGGGAAATAGGGCTGAGTGACTTGTCCAGGGTTGTAGAGCTAGTAAGTGTCTGAAGCTGGATTTAAACTCAGGTCTTCCTGATTGCAGGCCCAGTGCTCCATCCACTTACTACCCATTACTGCCCCACCCTTACAATAAAAGACTTCAAATCATAGGATGTCCCAGAAGTTTTAGTGCAGCCTTAAGCTATTGCCCACCAAGACTTTTGGCACACTTTGTACTTCAAACCTTCTATTTTCTCAGTTATTCAGTCCACTCAGTTCCTATGAACTCTCTCCACCTCAGTTGTACATTGAGATGGTCATTCTTTTCATCTGACCATTACTCTTAAGTGTTTTCTACTTCCATTTTCAAGAACTCCGATGTTTCTTTACCCTGAAATTACTGCTCCTGGATCCAGTCTTTATCTCTATCCTCTGATTTCTTCACACCTCAACTGTTTTCTAGGCCAAACCAATTCACATCTATGGTGAACTCTTAGATGCTTTGCTCTTTTGTCCTATTGCCACTCTCACTTTGCCAAATACCAATCCTGGTTTACCCTCACCATTTACTTCCTTAATTCCTACTTATGTACTGCTGGAAGGACCTGGTCAATTAGAAATTTACATTATCTAATCTCAATTGGGTCTTCAGAGCAGCAAGCTAATCTTTCTATTCTTTGTGAATTAATTCTCTATCCAACTTTCTACATCATCTATTTCCCACCTTCTCTTTTCTCTTCATATACCCCACAAAATCCTTTCCCCATCCCTCCATACTCTTGGCTGAGGACCTTTCCCCATACATGACCAAAACAAAAAATTATTGAGGACATTCATCACAAGGTTCATCTTCTTCCCTTGTCTTCCTTTCACATCTCTCTGACGTCATCCCCACTGTCCCTTTTTTTGATGTAGTCTCTGATGAAAGATGGCCCTTTTCATTGCTAAGGTCACCTCTTGATTCTACCCCCTCCCCTTCTCTTTAGATGATAACCCTTGCTACCAACCCCTCCATCTCTGTAATCTTCAGTCTTTTCCTAACTACTGATATCCACTGCCTACAAACATACTCCTAATATCCCCCACCCTTAAAATACTCTCATTACATCCTGTAATTCCCAATAATCCTCCTTTTATATCTCTCCTCCCTTTCTCAAATAAACTCTTTCAAAAAACTATTTATTCTTAGTGCCTCCATTTCTCCTCTCTCTTTTTTCTAAACCCTCTGTAATCTGACTTCTGACCTCATCTTCCACCTGAAACTGCTCTTTCCAAAGTTATCAATTATTTCTTAATTGAAAAACCTATTGTCCTTTTTGAATTTTTCATCCTTCTTTCACTCTCTGCAACATTATTTCATATGTGACATTGCTTTCTTTTCATTTTCCTGCTATCTTTCCGACACTCCTCAGTTTCCTTTAATGAATCTTCATCTATGTCATATCATGCCCATCAAATGTGTCATTGTTCTCTAAAATTCTGTTCTGAGTGCTTGTTTCTTTTGTCTCTATGCTCTTTCCTTTTGTAAATTTGTTTGTAAACTTATTGGTCATGGTGGATTCAATTACCATCTCTATGCAAATCATTCTCACATCTATAATTATATCTCATCTCTCTCTTGAGTTTCAGTTTCATATCACCACTGAACATTTAAACCTGGATCTCCTGTATCTCAAATTCAACATACTCTGAACAGAATGCATATTTTCCTCCAAACTCATCCATCTTCCAAACTTTCTTGTTATTTTAATGGCATCTCCATCCTCTCAGTCATCTAGGTTTAAAATCTCAGTGTCATCCTCAGTTCTACACTCTCAATCAGCCCAGGCATTCAGTCATTTGCGAGGTCTTATCATTTCTATCCCCATAATAATTCTCATACATCCCTTTCTCTCCACTCACATTCTAGTTCATCCCTCATTACTGGTTTTCTGGATTTTTAGAATAACCTTGTTATGGGTCCTCTGTCTTAAAGCTTTTGCCTCTTCAATCTAACCTTTTTCATAGCTGTAAAAGTAATTTTTTCATAACAGAGTCCTCACCATGTTATTACCCTATTCCATAAACTCTAGTGGTTCTTTATTACTTCTAAGAGCAAATATAAATTCCTCTGTTTGGCATTTAAAGTTCTTCAAAATCCTACCCTTTCCCACCTTTCAAGATTCTTACCTAGAACTCCTTTTCCCATACTCTAAGGTCAAGCCACATTGTCCTTCTTGCTGTTTCTCATGCAAAATGTCCCATCTCTCATCTCCATCTTTTTTTTTTCTAGTCTTCCCTCATGCCTTCAATACTTTCCTTCCTTACCTCAACTTCTTAAAAATCTCTTGATTCTTTCAAGGCTCAGCTCAAGCAATTACCATGCACTGGAGTCCTTTGCCAGTTCCCTCAGACTCTTTGTATATTCCTATTTATATGCAGATTACCATGCTCCACTAGAATGGAAATTTCTCTAGGTGAGTGACAATTTTTGTTTTCCTTTATATCCCCACACCTTCGCATGGTGCTTAATACATAATAATATGTGTTTGACATAGTAAGAATGTGTTCTTGACACACATTAGATGTTTGTGGATTGATTGAATATTAGAAATAATCAAATAATAATTTATGTTTATATGATTCTTTAAAATTGTTGAAGTTCTTTATATACATTCTCTCAGTTGATGCATACAACATCCTCTCAAGTTTGGTGTCACAGATATTATTCTTGTTTTGCAGATGAAGAAATAGAGGCACAGGAAATAGAGACTCATTTATAATCACACAACTAGTGTCAAAGGTGATATTTAAAACGAAGTTTTTTTCAAGTCTAGCATTCTGTGCATTATGCACAGAAAAGTTAGAATTGAGACTTTTACCTTCCAGTGCAATGGTCCTTACAAGGAACCACATTACTTGTCTTTCATTCTGCCAGGTGAAAAGTCAACTCCTTTCCCTTGATGGTTTTCTTTAATAATTCATTGCTTTTTCTCCTCTAACAAACATTAGAAGGGACCTCAGGGGCCATCAAGTCCAACCCCCTCATTTTACAGATGAGGATACTGAGGCACACAGAACTTCAGTGACTTGCTCAGCTAGTATCTGTGTCAGAATCTTAACTCCAAGTCCACTTCAATCACAGCACCATACAGTCTTACAGTGGAAAGGACACTGGCTTTGTAGACACTGACTTTGTAGAGGACCTGAGTTCAAATCCTGACTTTGGTACATTTTACCCTTTATGACTTTGAGCAAGTCACTTAACCTTTCTCATATCTAGTTTCCTCATTTGTAAAATGAGGGAGTTGAACCTGAGGACCTCTGAAATCCCTTTCATCTCTAAGTCTATGAGCCTCTCATCATCCTTGTTCCATGTGTTTTCTTTGACAAAGTTATTTGAGGAGATGACAGTTAATAAGTCTGAAACAACAAAATGCACTGGCTCAGTATTTATTGGAGACTTTTTCAGCTCTTTTTTCAAAAAAATAATTGGGTTTTGTGGTTGGGGTTGCCATACTTGCTGACTCATTACATATGCCAGCCATAGAAGACTGGAAATCCTTGTGCCACCTCTTGAGGAATTTTTGTTTTCTAGAGACAACCATGAACCTTCCCTCCATGCTGAGAAGACTGGAGGTTGGAGAAAGCCTCAGCGCTTCTTGGGTTTTTGCCATCTCCTCCCTCCACATGAGCTGGCCTCAGGCAGGGTCACTGCCCTGACTCCCTGTGGGCTCTTGGTTTCTCAGCTAGTTCCACTTCTTGTTACTAATATGCCTTTCTATAGGCTAGGCATTCATTCAGTAGAAAACCAAGTGTGAGGACAAGATAACGGCATTAGGAGCAGAAGGATGGAGCTGATACTCAGAGCAGTGAAACTGGGAGGCTTAAATTCCTTAGCTTCAAACATCCCCCCTGATTTCCGTCATGTGATTCTGATTAAAGTGAATAAGAATTGCCTGGATGAAATACTAAGCACTCCTCCAGACCTTGGGGGAAGTCAAGGGAGAACTCAATTCTTGCAGTTTCTTGATTTCCAAATGTAAAATAAAAAGAAAGAGAACATGTATTGTTTTGGTGGTTGGTTTGTTTTTTCCCCCTAAAACAGTGAAGGGAGGAGGGAAGATAGTTGTGGTCATAAGAGAAGCTTTGATGACTTATTGGTTGTTAATAATTGGTTATTAAGATAGAGCCTAAAACTGGGAAGATATGATTGACTGAACTATTCTACCTGGTCATGAGCTGTTAATGAAAGTCTTTCCTGGAATTGGCAGAGATTTGGTGGGCATGGTGCTAATCCAACTGGGCCAAGAGATTCCAAAGTGGTAAATATTTAGTTTATGAGGGTCCAGAGACAAGAGGTGAGCAATATGGAGCAGAGGGATATGTTACTAGCCAGGAGAAAGAGAGCTGGATTTGGAGTCAGAACACTTAGGTTCATATCCCTGTTCTTCCACTTAGTTCCTGCATAACCTTTGGTAAGTCACTGAACCTGTTCCTTTATCTGTAAAATTGGGATTGAAATTGATAACTTCTAATGTCACTTCCAGTTCTAACAATATGATATTTGAATGTCATGGAATAACAACACATAGGAAGCCAACCAGAGCAGATCCAGAACCACAACCATGGACCAGAATCTAATCCAATCCTCTCTCATTAGGGGCTCTAAATTGCACAATGGATAGAGTGCCAGATCTGGAGTCAGGAAGATTCTTCTTTCTAAGTTCAAATCCAGCCTCAGACACTAGCTGTGTGACCCTGGGCAAGTCACTTAACCCTGTTTGTTTCTTCACCTATAAAATGAGCTGTAGAAGTAAATGGCCATTCTAGTGTCTTTGCCAGGAAAACCTCAAATGGGATCATAAAGATTTGAACACAAATGAACAAGAACTCATTAAGCAGCTGCTGTGTGCAAGGCACTGTGACCAGGAGAATAGCTATGTCAGTCAGTCAAAAAGCATTTATTAAATACTTACTGTGTGCCAGAGACAGTGCTAAGCTATGGGTATACAAAGAAAGGCAAAACATGTTTTCTGTCTGCAAGGAGTTTACTTTCTGTTGGCAGTGACAAGATATAAAATCCTTTGTAATATAAGATATATACATAGCAAATAGATGGTCTACCTGTCTGTCTTCATCCTTCATCTTTGAAGAAGATCATGACATTAGAGAAATGATGACATGACTTGCACTTGACCTTGTTTTGAGTGAGGGAGGGCTGTGCAAGGTGACCAGTCTTACTTCCCCTCCTGGGTCATCTGAATCCAGAGACCAGATATTCATCAGGATGACTGGAGAAGGCCCAGGATGCACTGGAAGACCTTGGCCTAGCAAGTACTCACTTAGGGAATGGCCATTCAGTGAATAGGCCTCTTTAAGAAGTAAACAGAAAATGGCCCCTTTAATGAGCAAAAGAAAGAAAAAAAAATAAGTAAATGGAACTGAGAGGGAAAGGACAACAGTGACTATTGATAATCATTCTGAAGCCAGGAGTGTCTCAAATAGAGATTCGGCAGGGACCTATTATGCAATGTATGGGCTTCAGAATGCAATGGGTTTAAGGTGTTGGCAAAGACAAGGAAGGAAGGAAGGAAGGAAGGAGAAAAGGAAGGAATCTGGCCCATAAACCCCAAGTAACTGGGCATCCTCTGACCATTCAAATTTACCTTCCTCTGGAGAGAAGAAAAAGGGGTGGGGGGAGGGCAGAAGGGAGCAGATGAACTAAGTTACCCAGCGAGGCAGCTCAGTCTACTCACAGGTCTGTGTTCCTCCTTCATTTTTGAAGAAGACCATGACGTTGGAGAAATGATGACATGACTTGCACTTGACTTTGTTTTGAGTGAGGGAGGGCTGTGCAAGGTCACTAGCCTCACTTTCCCTCCTGGGCCATCTGGATCCAGTGACCAAATATTCATCAGGATGACTGGAGAAGGCCAATCTCATAGGGCATGCATTAACAGTGGGAGGAAGCAAAACAGGAAAAGTGTCTTGCTAACAGTCGGGTTTTAGCTACAGAAGGAGGGCAGGGAAGCTAGAAAGTGGAGGCAAAAAGGTAGAGTTTTCCTGGTCTGAGGGACAAACATTGAAAAGGTACAGAGTTGGAGTGTTAGGAATATCAAGGAAGCCTGTGTGGCAGGGAAATTCCAGGGATGATCAGGACCAAAGTCTTAGTCTTGTCTAGAGTTCAAAAAAACCAAGTATCCAACATAGTTGGAGCAAAGCCTTCATGCACAATTTGGCAGTGATGTGAGTATTCTTGTGTCCTTGTAAACTCTACTCTCCTAGCTCTCCCAAACAAGTTTTAGTGGTGGACAGCTCCTAAGAGTTGCTGGCATTTTCTGAGGGAAACAGCTGTGTCTGAGCAATTGAGGGGTGCCAGCAGATGCTTCTAGGAGCCAACTGGCAGCTTCTCTGAACTCTCATGCTGATCCTGTGTCTTTGTGTTCAACTTCTTTCCAGTTTTTATTTTCACATTTAGCTATTTCAGTGATAAAATATCAGGAGAAGAACTGTTCTTGATACAACAAACATTTATTTAGTGCCTTCTGAGTTCAAGGCACTGTTCTAGGTACTATGCATCAAGAAGGGCCTAGGATTACTGAGTTTTTCTTCCCTTCTATCCCCTTGCTGGCTGCGTGGTTTTATTTTTCCTTCAGAGTCCAAGGTGCTGCTTGGCTGACAGTTGGGGCTGCCTGGCTACTCACCTGGTTTTGACTTGAGGGGTATCCAGCCAACATCTCTTCTGCTCAAAGTCAACGTAGATTTGGAGACAGGAGGGATGTCAATGATTCTTCAAGTTCTTGTCTTTTTAGGTCAAGTTATTATCTCCAGATGGTTCTATTAAAATGAAATTATGTTCTTTGTTTCTTTCAAGGTCCAACTCAAATGACATCTTCTCTGTGAAGCCTTCTCAAATTCTTTCACTACCACCCTCCATGTTAAGAAGTGGTCCGTCTCTTCCACTTCTGGACCCTTGTAGTGTGTTATATGTCTTTTTGCTTGAAAAGGATCTAAGAATCCTAGTAAACTATAAGTTCATTATGAACTAGTAATGTGGAAGACGATGAATGTGAATTTTTTTTTCAATCATACCTGTGATTTCATTGATATATATGATTCCTGGAGAGTGAAGCCCCTTTTCTAATGATGATAATTCCTATTTCAGTGAAGTAGGCCAGTATATTTGGGTCATAAAATACACGAATGGGAGTATAAGAAGACTGGAGAGATAAGAACAGTCTAGGTTTTGAAGACTTTTAAATCCTCAGCAGAATATATTTGATTGTGGAGGTAATGGAAAGCCACTGAAGTTAGTTGAGTAGAGAGGTGACATGCTTAAACCTTCATTTTAGGAAAATCACTTGACAACAGAATGAAAGCTGAATTGGAACAGACAAAGACATGAGACAAGGAGACCGGTAAGAAAGCTATTACAGTAATTCAGGCAAGAGTTGATGAGGGCTTGAACTAAAGTGATGGTAACTAAGTCGATGGAGAGAAGGGAATATATACAAATAATGCGGTGATGGCAGAAAAGTCAAGATTTGGCAACATTGGATTTATGTGGTGAATAAAAGGGAAGAGCCCAGGGTGACCAATTATAGGTGAGTAAATTAATGCCCCAAATAACAATCAATTATAATCAATCAGTCCATAAATATTCATTGTGCATCTACTATGTGCTAGGCAGTATGCTAAGCACTGGAGATACAAAAAGAAACAAAAGATGATCCTTGCCCTCAAGGAACTTACACAGATTGTATGTTGTAGATCTATATTTTAAACATGTCACATTGCTTACAACTCAGTTTCTCTTCCACTTCTCAAATTTTATGATCTTCATTATATTTTTATATTTGACCTTGCACTATAGTTACGGGCACTTGTCTTATCTCCCCTCTCAGGCTGAAAACTTCATGGGGATAGGGACAATGTCTTACTCCTTCTTCATCCCATGATGCGTTTAATTCAATTTACTTCAGTTACATTTAACTCAATTCAATTTAACAGATATTTTTTAAAACACAGATTGATGGTATAATGCAAAATGGTTGCTCAATAAATATTGAATGAATGACTATGAGAGGGCTAACTCATTCATCTACTATGCCCATTATTGTATCAACAGAAAAGTTATCTCTAAGAAAATTTCACACAGACTTTTTTAAAAAAGATCTATTTAATAAATTCTTGATAAGGATGGAAAAGTCCAAAATATAGAAGGGGTAAGACCAGGTTAAGATGTTCTTATGGGTCTCTGATCAGCTGAGGTTTATATAAAGGTCTGCCTTGGATAGAAGGAACAAAGAAAGGAATTGGAGATTGGGGCAGGTGGCAAGGCAACACAGACCAATTTCTACCTTACAAGTTTGTATAAGCTAGGCCCAAGGTAGGCCTAATCAGAAGCATTTTTTAAAGTTTACTTATTCCTTAGGGAAATTGATTACAGTCTTAGCTAACTGTGTAAGTTTTACAGTAGGCTAGATAATTCTACATTTTTTCCTGGCACCTTCCTCCCTGAAGTTAGCTGGATATCCTGATGAAATCCAAGATCTAATTTTGTGACCTAATAATCCATCCTGCAGAGACTGCTGTGCAGCATTGCTGACTAGCCCATCTGCAATTTGTGACCGCTCTTCAGAGCCCCTCTAAGAAATGCAGTCTATTTGCTTAAGGTTTTACCCTTTACAGAAATGGTCATACTTTTTTTTTCATCTACATTTCACAAATCCATGCCAAATATTGATATTTGATAACTACAAATATCACACATAGCTTTTAATCAAGAAGGATGGAGAAAAGATAAGGGGAGTAAATAGGGCTCTGTGAGGTGGTTCAATATTTCCAAGAATGATTTTGCTAAGAAATAAAATTACTGGGGGAAAAAAATTGCACTTTGTGATGTGAATGGAAATGTGCTGAACTACCCGAAATTACCTTGCCTCCCATCTCCAGGCCTCTGCTTGTACTCAAGTTAGATGTTCATTCCCCGTATTGGTAGATGCTATCTCACTTTACAGAAAGGAGAGATTTATTTTAAATGTGGATTTCCAATATGCCATCAGCCTATCCTATTACTAGCTAAGCACATTGAGCTAACTTCTGTCTTCTATTGCTCATGGGAAACATGGAGCAGAATGTGAATTGTTGAACTGTTATTACCAATTGGATTAGCAGAAAATGGTACTGGGCAGCCACTCCAAGATTCCCCCTCTTTTGTGGGAAGTCAACCATTTTGAAGTAGAAGACTGGTTAGACTCTTTGCCTTTTGTGTGCTTAAAAATGTCAGAAATTGGCATTTCTATATTCTTTTAATTTTGGAAAGTGCCTCACATATGTCATCTCTCAAGGACTTTTCATTGACCCTGTGAGATAGGTGCTTTTGGTGTCATCAACTCCATTTTGCTGATGAGCTCATAGAAGCTCAGAGATGGTAAGTGATTTGCCTGTGGTCATACAGTCATTAAGTGTCAGAAGCCAGATTTAAAACTTGGCATCTCCTCACTCTGAAGCCAACCTTTTATTGATGAGGAAACTGATCTGTCAGGTAGGTGACTTTCCCATGGTCATACAGTTAGGAAGAGGCAGGATTTCAGCCTAGGTTTTTCGACTCCAACTCCAGTATTTCAGTACCATAACTCATTTTCCAAAGAGTCAATACATAAGTTAATTCTGATTTGCTGATAGAAAGGAGTGGACTGGGGGTGGGGGTGGGGAGTGGGAGTAGGTAGGATGTCTGCCTGGATGTTGTTTATGTTATTCTATGGTTGTCACTGTTTCCCTTGTCTATCTATTGTTTCTTCTATGCAGCAATTTCTATATATGCTTTCTTTCCCATGTAAGTTCCCTGAGGGCAGGGTTGGTTTTGTTTTGTTTTCTTTTGCTTGGATTCCTAATACTTAGCACAATCTCTGGCATATAGTAAGCACTTAATAAACGCTTGTACTGTTGATTAATACCCAGGGCAAATTGATTAAGTTCTCAGTGCCCTAGGCAAGGTTCAAAGGCTGTGAATTGTAGGGGATATAACCACCTTGTGTTAGTAGAAGTACCTGAAGAAATCTCAGGTCTGGAAACCAGACCCATGCCTTCATTATCATTCCTACTACCATTCCACTAATGTCAAAAACCTTTATTTCTTCCTTAGGCTACTTTAATAGCCTCTCAATATGTCTCTCCACTTCTAGTCTGTTTTCCTATGCTCCTCCACACTGCTATCAGATTAATCTTAATGCACAGGCATAATACAATCACTGCTCCTCAAAGACTTTCCCTGGTTCCCTCATGCCAACCAAATCAAGGCCAAATGCCTTTGCCTTGTCATTTCTGGTTTTCTACAATTTGGCTTTAACCTGATTTTCCAGTCTTAGGTCAGATTGTTCCCCATCATAAACTTTATGTTCCTAGAAAATTGGAATAACTTGTCACTCCCCTCAGAATACATCTGATTGTATTTGCAATTAAAAAAAAAAGACTTCAGTTTGAATGCTGTGCCTGAAACTTCATAGTTGTGGTGAACATAGACAAGTTGTTTAAGCTTCATAAACCTTTTGTAAAAATAAGAATAAAAATGCCTGTAGTACCTCCCTCATTGGAATGAGTTCATTTAATGAGATCGTATAAAGGACCTTAAAAACATGATAATGCGATATACATGTGTTATCATTATATTCTGTTGTGCAGACTATTTCATATTCCTGGGATGCCTTCCTCTACCAACTTATCCATCCATCCATCAAGACCATTCTCATATACCATCTTCTCCAGGAAGTCTTTCCTGACCTTCACATGGAAATTATTTTGTCCTTATATAACTCAAAGGACTTTATACTTTTATGTATTCATCATATTTTAATTTGTGTTGCATTTATTGATTTAATCAACAATCATTCAACAAGCATTTATTGAGCACCTACTGCATGCCAGACATTGTGCTATGTACTGGGGACATAAAAACAGAAATGAAACAGCCTTTGTCCTCGAGGAGCTTATGCTCTATTAGAGAGATGATAATAGAGATATAAGAATATGTAAAATAAAAACAATTTTAGAAATTTTTTATAGATTTTACATTTTACAAATTAGGAAACTGAGGCAAACAGGCTAAGTGACTTGACCAGGGTCACATAGCTAGTAAGAGTGAATGAGACCAGATTTGAACTTGGGTTTGGACTATGGATATTTGACCCTAAGACAATAGGGCATCGCTGGAATTTTTTGATTAAGGTAGTGAACTTTAAGTTCAGACCTATTTTAGAGAAACCACTTTAGCAGCTGTGAGGAGAATGGGTTGAAGTGTAGAGACACAAGGTGAGGAGATGAAATGGAAGGATATTTCCATAGTCCAAAAGGGAGGTAAACTAGGGTGGTGAGCAAGTGATTAGAGATAAGGAAATGAATATAAAGATATTTTGGAGAATAGGGAAGATCTGAATTGGGTGCATGGGGAGAGAGAGAGACAGAGACAGAGACAGAGAGAGAGAGAGAGACAGAGACAGAGAGACAGAGAGGGGGGGGAGGGAGGAGTCAGGTATGCCACTGAAGTTCCAAACTTAGGTGACTAGAATGGTGCTGACACCCTTGTAAGAAAGAGAGAAGCTTGACTGGGGGGAGGGGGGAGGATGTTTGGGAAAGATAATCAATTCTGCTTTGCACATGATGAAATTTAAATGTATATTTGCATATCTTATTCTAACTGTTTATATTGGAAATGCTTATAGGTCAGGAACTATGTCTTAATCACCTGGATGTCTTGTGTACAGTAGCTACTTAACAAATATTTGATTGAATGAAATTAGGACAAATTCAGTAGGTCTAAATAGGTTTCTCTCTCTCTCTCTCTCCCCCTCTGTTTCTCTCTCCCCCTCTGTTTCTCTCTCCCCCTCTCTCTCCCTCTCTCCCCTCCCCTCTCTCTCTCTCTCACCCCATCCATCCAATTAGTTGTCAAATCTTCCCTATTCTCCCAAACATCTTTATATTCATTTCCTTATCCCTGATCACTTCTCTGTGCTGGACTTTTGCAACCTGTAAGAAACCAAAAGACTCCAAAGTTAAGGCTGTCATTAAAGCCTCAACAGAAGCTGTTCTAAAGCACTTTTAAAGTTCACATGTAGATACTTTGAGTCTCTGTTCATGATTAGGCAGTATTCTCACCAAGCAGTTATTCTGTTATAGCAAGGGAAAGTGTTCATAAAATCCTGTGACGTTGTTGATATCTTGCAGTTGCCCATCACTCAAGAGGACTCTTCCCATCCCTGTCTTTTAGTCTCCCTTGGAGACTACTTCCTTCTCTCACACTGATACTATCTCATATTTCCCATAAATCTTAAATGTACTTTGACCAGTAGTGGCAAATACAGTATGCTGTATACTAAAGAGGCAGTGGAAAGAGAAATCCTGTAGTACACTATTCTGCTTGATGTGAAGTAATAATTTTTGCCAGTTGCACAAATGAAAGCTTCATTTCCCCTCCTATGCCCAGATCCAACAGGCACCCTTCTTTCTCCTCAAGAGCCAAGTACTCCTCACAGTACTGTTGACATATAGCATGCCTCATAGTAATGTTGACATATCGCATGCCTACATCTATCAATTCTGATACTACTCGGGTAGCATAGAACAAGTTATCTGGCCTCTGTGGGAATTAGTTTTCTTAACTTTAATATGAGGAAACTAGACTAGATGGCTTCTGAGGTCATTTCCATTTCTAATTTTTATACAGTTTCTAGTTCTAGGATGAAATTTGCTAAGTACATGCCATCTGATTAGAAGCATAATACTGGGCAGTATTGTAGCACTATAATACTAGACAATATTTTGGAGTATTAAAAAAAAACACCTTGCTCTATGTTATGGTCTTTATCCTTGATTATCTCTTAGGTTTTTTTTTGGTTGAACAAGGCCTTTGCTTGATTTTGCATTGGATGACATGCTGTTTGAAGTCTTAGGGAGTTTTAAGCACTCACTTATGTGATCTATATAATAATTGGTAGAATACTTCAGAGAGGTGAACGGAGCCTGAAACAGCTGGAGCAACCTCTTTGGATGTGGGACTGGGTCTCAAAAGCTGTATACAATTTGGAAGGCAGATTGGAAGGGGAATCATTCCATACAAGGAATATGGCATCAAGATGGCAAGGAGACAAGAGTGAATTTAGTATGTAAGAGTGGACTTAGTAAAGAGATCAGCCTAATTGTCAATGTGGGGAATTATTTAGGGTCATTTAGTATCCAGTATCAGTACAGATTGAATGGGAGTTGATGGTAATACAACTATCAATATCTGAAATGTAACACCCCTCTCTCTTGATCTAGGTAGGGTAAAATAAAACTGACCATGGAGGCTGTCTTTCAAGATTCTTTAAGCCTGTGGTCCATTTGTCTCTTTATAGATAGATATTGGTACCCATAGATAGGCTAAATTCTGTTTGTTGCCTATAGTACTTTCAGACTTTTCTTGTCCTGTACGTTTTGTATGTTGTGGCAGAAAAAAACCCCACTAAATTGTAAGAAGCCTTAAGTTCCAATGTCATTCCTACTAAAAGTTGCTTTATGAATTTGTCTAAGTCACTTAATTTATCCAAACTTCAGCTTCCTTGTCTCTAAAATGAGACCAGTAACTTTCTGACCTAGTTCCCAAGGTTGGCATGAGAATTGAATGAAAGATCATTTGTAAAAATCCTTTGAAAACTAGAGAGCACTGTAGAAATGGAAGGCAATAATTCATGTTTGCCAAGGGTCATGACTCAGAAAGCATCTTGTAGAAGTCAGATTGCATTGGTCTAAAAATAACTAAAAGGAAAAAAGAAAAGAAAAAAATGAGGGGGGGGGGTGGCATCAACCAGCTAGAAATTTAAATTCTTAGGAGCCTGAGAACTGATAGAGACACTGAAATGTCAGGGAAAGTTCAATGGAGAACAGTTCAGAATTTCATTTTCTTTTAGCATGAAGTCTTAGTGTACAGGAAACCATCCTTGGGCTTTCCTAACAATACTAAGCTCAGATGATGAAAATATAATTATTGTTTTGGGAGGGTTTTTTTGTAATGGTAATAAGCTTGGATGATGGTGATAATCTCATTATTTTTGTTTTGAACCTGTATCTAATTCTATGACTTTATCTAATGGGAGAAGTTGTTTGCTTTAACATTCAGGAATAAACATTCCTTATTTCCTCATGCTCAGTATCACAGACAGGGATTGAAAAGGAGTTCAGGGATCATATCTCATCCAGTTCATGCCTGAAGCAGAATCCCTGCTCCCCAAACAGAGAATCATCCAGCCACTGCTTGAAGACTTTCAGTGAGGAGGAAGTCTTCATGATCTAGAGCAGTCATTTCACCTTTGGATAATTCTACTTGTTAGGAAGTTGGTGCTTATAAAATCACGTCTTTGCAATTTCTATCCATTGCTTCTGGTTGGGTCCTGTGGAGCCTGGGTGAATAAATTTAATCTCTCTTTCACATGACTGCCATTCAGATATTCCCAAATAGCTATTACATCCTTCCTTAACTTCCCCTCTCCCCAATCATCTCTTCTCCATTCTAAAAATTCCAGATTCCTTCAACCAAACATCATATAGCATGGACTGTAGTGGTTGGCCCTCTTTTGTATATTTTCCATTTCCAATGTCGCTGTCCTCCCTAAAATGTGGTAGTCAGAATATAACACTCTAGAAGAGGTAGTTTAATTAGGGTATTATAATATAGGGGGATCTTCACCTTCTTCTTCTTCAACACTGTGTCTCTTTTAGGCTGGCTCAAGATGGAGTTAGCTTTTTGGACTGCCACATTAAACTGGTGATCTCTATTTCACTTGCAGTTCCCCAGAATTCTAGCTCCTTTTCAGAAAAACTGCAGCCGAATTATAACCTCTGCAACCTTGTACTTGTGAAGCCAGCCTCTTGAACTTCAGTGAAAGACTTTACTTATGTCCCAATTCAATTACAAATTTCTAAGATAAGCCATATCTAGTATCATTCTAATGATGGGCCTGATTTTAAGACCACCCAATGTATGAAAATAGGTAAATTAGGGGAGATTTTTCTGACAAAGAAATTTGCCTCCATATAAAAAGATTCTCTTCCAGGCTTAATTTAATACTGAGCCCCAAACATTATGTTAATCATTCATTTAAAATGACTTGATTTACAGAAATTCCCTTCACACAGTCCTTCAGGACTTTGGTGCTTTAAAATGATGTCTACCAGGATACCTGCCCCTGCCTGTAGTCAACAATTGCCAAAGAGTGGCTTATGTCTTGATGGATGAACCTTTTCTGAAATGTTTTCCAAACCAAGTTATTTCCAGACTCACTGAGCTGATCTGATTCTTTGAAGCAGAGCCTGAAAAGAGCCTGCAGAAAATATTTGACAAGAGAAAATGACTTTCACCCAGGTTAAAAATGAACCTGAGAACCCCTGAGGAGACCACTTGAGACCTAAGGATCTAAGCAGGAGGGCTATGGACAATTGTTGAGAATTTCTAATGCAACTTTCATCCTTCAAGTCTTTCCTCTGGCTCCACAGGGATATTGTAAACATTATGTTGCTCCATTTCAATTCATTCACACTGAGTCACTTCAATGTGTTCTAATTATTCAGCCATAAATGATTTCTTGTGCACTTTAAATGATTTCTGATGCACTTCTGTCTATCAGGCTGATGATTTAGAACTCCCAGGGCTTTCCATGGTGTGCTTCACTGATTTCTTTGAAGGTTTTTCAGAGTTATATTTATTATAGAAGATACATTTCTCTGTTCATATACTCTGTAATTACAACATATGTGATCTCCTCTTTCTAAACCTCATTTCCCTTTGAATAATAAGAAGCAGCATTTGTAGAGTACTTACTGTGTGCAAAGCTACACACACTAGATGCTTTGTATTAGGGGAAGGAGCACAAAGTTTACTTGTTTAATGCCTCTATGGATCTATGATCTCTCTGATGGGAGTCTTCAACAAGCATTTATTCAACACCTTCTGTGGGCCAAGGATTATATTATTGTTGAGGTTTTTTTTTCAGTCATGTCCAATTCTTCATGCCCCCATCTGGGGTTTTCTTGGTAAAGATACTCCAGTGTTTTGTCGTTTCCTTCTCCAGCTCATTTTACAGACGAGGAAAGTGAAGGAAACGGGGTTAAGTGATTTGTCCATGGCCATACAGACAGTAAGTATCTGAGCTGGATTTGAACTCAGGAAGATGAGCCTTCTTCACTCCAGGTCTGACATTCTATGCACAATGGGTTTTGGAGAGAGAAGAGGCACATATTAAATTACAATATGGAGTAATAACTCAACAATGGCAAAAAAAAATATATAGAATTCGACAACTTGAGTTCTTCCATGCAGATTGTGGGGGTGAAGGTGGGGCACTTTTTTAAGTAGAAACTCAATTCAGCTTCAGGGAAAGCTACAAACTCTTCTTTCCTTCAAACTTCTTTCTCTTATCCAGCAAGAATAATAGCCAGATGCTATGTAGTGAATGAGCCACTTGCCCATGAAATTAAACTAGAGTCTGAAAAACTGACCAGCAAAAAAACCAGAAACCAAACCATAGCAACAAAAACACTTACTGATCTCCTTCTGACCTCCTGCTATTACAGGTGGTCCCCAGGGCTAAGAATAATACAAACAAATGATCATTTCTAAAGAAACTACTCTTCACCCTGAAGTCCACTTTGTAAATTTGAATTATAGTCTCAAAGTTCTTGTTTCATGAGTGTACACTGAAATAAAGGAAGCTATTTTCTTTTTTTTCTTTTTCCCTAAATTATCATATTGACTTTTTCCTTGTAAAGGAAATATTAGAAGTCATATCTTCTCATGATCCATTCATTCAGTGAACCCTTAAACTCCTACTATGTGCATGGCATTGAGAATACAAAGACAGAGATGGAACAGTTACAATTTTTAAGGACCATATATTCTCTTGGCAGGAAAAAATGCATTCGTAAATAAATCAATCCAAGATGTATATATATATATGTATGTATGTATGTATGTATATAAAATCAATCAACAAATATTTATCATCACCTCCTAGGAGTACTAAGTGCCAAGGACACAAGTACAAAGAATGAAACAACTCTTCCTCACAATGAGCTTAAATTCTAATGAGGTAGACAATTTTGTAGTCGAGTCATTTTTCAGTCATGCCTGACTCTATATGACTCCATATGGGGTTTTCTTAGTGAAGACACTGGAGTGGTTTCCCATTTCCTTCTCCAGCTCATTTTGCAGATGAAAAAACTGAAGCAAACAAGTCACATAGCTAGTAAGTGTCAAAGGCTGGATTTGAACTCTAGGACTTCCTAACTTCAGGCCTGGTATTCTACCCCCTGTTCTATTTAGCTGCCAGAGGTAGACAATAAGTAAGTATGAAAACATATAGCATAAAGACAAAGTTAATAAATATTTACTTACAATAGGTTGGGGTCAAGGGGAATAGAAGATATAGGAATCAGAGTTTATGCAGAAGATGGTGTCTGAACTATAACTTAAAAGAAAAGAAGAAAAAAAAGAAGCTATATCTTAAAAGAAAAAACTCAACAATAATTTAAAAAAAGAAGAAAAGAAAAAGAAGAAAATGTGAGGGTGAGGAAGAGAAAACATTCCAGCCATGGAGATGGGATATGTAATGTCACAAGTGAAAAACAGAGAGAAGGCCAGTTGGACTTGATCATAAAGTACATGAAAGGAAATAACATATGATGACCCTGGAAAGATAGCTTGGGGCCAAGTTGTAAAGGGCTTTAAAAACTAAATGGAAGAGTTTATATTTTATCCTAGAGGAAATTGGAAACTACTGGGATTTGTTGAGGAGAGTCACATGATCAGATTTATGTCTAAGAAAAACTACTTTGACAACAGTATGGAGGATGAGCTATAGTGTGGTAGCTAGCAGATTCAGCAGATAGTGCCAGTCCTAAAGTCACAAAGACTCCTCTTGCTGAGTTCAAATCTGGCCTCTGGCATTTACCAGAGTGTGACTCTGGTCAAGTCACTTAACCTTGTTTACCTCTGTTTCCTCATCTGTAAAATCATCTGGAGAAAGGCATGACAAGTCACTCTAGTATCTTTGCCAACAAAACTCCAAGTGTTATAGGGAGTTGGATGTGACTAAAATGACTTGCCAATTACAACAACGTGGAGAGTATTTATAAATAGAAAATACTTGGAGAGGAGACCAGTTAATAAGTGAATGAATCAAGAAAAGGTTCATGTAAGAGTAGCACCTGAGCTGAACCTTGAAGAAAGTCTTGAACCTAAATTCTTAGAAGGAGGGCATGCGTTATGAGTATGTGGGATAGTCTATTCAAAGACATGGAGGTTGGAAGATTGAATGTTGTACTCAATAGCTGTATATGGAATCCAGGGTAATTGCTAGTGACCCCTCTACTTTCACTCCCCTTGCCTCTTCCCATCTAGGATATTGGGTCCATTTATATACATGCATTAGTTATTAGAGCGGGTGCTTACATTTCTGTGTGAATTTTGGTGCTGAGTCAGTGAAGTAGTTGCATTGAAACAAACAAAAAAGAGCAGTTAGTACCAAAATGAAAAAAAAACCAAACCCTTATCTGTTTTGGAAGAAAAATTGAGTGAATTTGCGGGAGGGCATGAAACAGGCATTGTGGGGAGATGGAAAAGTGTGATGACAACATGCCATCTAGTGACAGTTCTCAGGAGCTGTAGCTCCCCAATGCTTTTTATAAGCCTTCCTTCCTTCCTAATGCTCAGTGTCTCTGGGTCTCAATGACTCAGAGGGAACTTGTTCAGATCTCATCACATCAGCTTCTGGATGGCTTGTCTGTGGAGAGGCCTTGGCTCAGTTTCAACTCCTGTTCTATTAGATCAAGAATAATCTATGACAGATCACCTGTGATTTCTGCAATTGAGGCTCTGCCAGGGTAAACATGGGCACCAAGAGCTATCTTTCTCCCCAACGTTGGCTTGGCTCATCCACCCCCAGATTTGCCTTATTAGCCCTCATTTGTTGACAGTTCAGTCATCATATGCCGAAGGGATGAAGGGGAGTTGTAGGACAAATTGTCAGACTCTTCCATTTGGAGCTGTGAGAAATTGACATTTCTCTCATTTCCTTGTTAGGTGGAATGTTCACATTTTGCACCAGGAGGCATTTTTTCCATTCTTTTTTGACTAGTCCTGTGATTTCATCAGTCCAGGAAGCTTTTGTCAAGAATCTTTGTCTACCAATTCAGGTGGGCATCTTATCTAAAACCAACAGCCCTAGAGAAGTTCATATGGCAGCTAGATGGCATAGTGCATAGAGTACCAGGCCTGGAGTCAGGAGGACCTGAGTTCAAATCTGACCTCAGACATTTTCTAGCTGTGTGACCCTGGGCAAGTCACTTTACCTTATTTGCCTCAGTTTTCTCACCTATAAAATGAGTTGAAAAAGTAGCAAACCACTCCAGGATCTTGGCTGAGAGTACCCAAAAGGGGTTATAAGGAGTTGGACACAACTGAAATAATTAAACAATAACAGGAGTCTACTGAGAATTTAAGTGACATGCCCAGGATCACATTGTCAATACGTGTGTTACTGAAGACTCTGACTAACTTTTCCCGACTTCAAAAAAAGATTTCTATCACTATGTTACTCAATTCTATCACTATGTTACTAAATTCAAAGGTAAATTCAATTCCATAAGTGTTGCCTGAAAACCTACAATTTGCCATGTCACCAGGCCCCACCACTGTGCTAGAGGCCCATATAAAGACAAAAACAAAACATCTCCTACTTAAATGTTGGAGAAGATGTGGGAGAGTTGGAACACTAATTCATTGTTGGTGGAGCAGTGAGCAGACCTAACCATTCTGGAGAGCAATTTGGAACTATGCCCACAGGACTATAAAAATGTGCATTCTCTTTGACCCAGCAATATTGCTGCTAGGGTTGTACCCCAAAGAGATCATAAAAATGGAAAAAGGACCCACATGTACAAAAATATTTATAGCAACTCTTTTTTGTGGTGGTCAAGGAAAAACTGAAAAAATAAAGGTCTCCTGCCTTCAGGGAGTTTATATTCTACTGAAGGTAAGCAAATTCTCCCTTTCTTAACTCATTTGGGAGACATTTTGGAAATTTGTTTTGTGCTTTATATAATTTGAACTTTATAGCTGTGGGAAGAGTTTTTTCCATGGACTTGGCTCTGCATCTTGAGACTTCAGGATGATGGCCAACCATGTGTCTCATAGTCTGGGCAGAGAAGTTTGGTTCCAAAGCCCATCTCCTTTAAGGATTCAGTAGCAGTCACTGAGGTCCTCCACCCAAAATATCTGTGCTGCCCTCAGAAGCCTCCTTCCAGTCCTGTTGTGTGCCCTTGCTCCATCAGAAATAAAACAGCCAAACTCTGCCTCTCAAAGGTAAAGCAACCTGCAGACTTAATTTTAAGGATTCAGGCAGTTATTTTTTGTCCTCACTCCTCGAATCATCCCTTTTGTTTATGAGTACCCTACAGAAGATGGTATTTCTCTTAATCCCAATTGTCATTCTTCTGTCATTTTTCAGTTGTATCTGACTCTTTCTGACTCCTTTTGGGGTTTTCTTGGAAAAGATACTGGAGTGGATTGCTATTTCCTTCTCTAGTGACTTGCTCGAGGTCACACAGCTAGTACCTGAGGTTGGATTTGAACTTAGGTCTTTTGGACTCCAGGCCTGGAACGCTAACTACTCCTCCCTCTCTCCCCTCCCCTCCCTCATCGTGCTCCTGTCTTGCCCTCCCCTCCCCAGCTGTGCATTAAGAAATCCTAGCATAGGTAAGTTTAGAAGTCAGTTCAAACTCCTTACTTCCTTCTTTCCTTCTCTCCTTCCCTTCTTTCTGAAAGTGTATTATGCTTTTGGGAGGTTTAGTTAAAATGAGTCATCTTTGAGGGATGTGCTTGAAATCAGTTAATAACTCATTTGCTCTTAGGGCTCTTTGGAGTTTTCTATTTCTCCTAGCTCTGGAGATTATATTCAGTGAATGGGGCAAGCAGGGCTTACTGTCATGTTTATCACCGCAGGAGTTCAGGGCAGGCAGCCAATTTCAACTTCAAGGGGCAAAAGGGCCAAGAAACTCCAGTGGGCCAGATCCGATTTTAGCCCTGCGGCTGTCTGCCTCTCTGTATGATGGCTCCTTCCAGAGGGGCCTCTGGTGGTAAGGTCAGGTCTCAGAATGTTCTAGAATAAGCTTGGGCTCCTTCCATAAGGAATAAATGGAACTACTGTCCTGATGGAAAGGGTATTTGGATCTTAGTTCTTTCTGTAACCCTTTCCTCCCCTCTGGCATAAGATGCCACATCTAGGCATTTTCTTTTACTCCTGCCCCCTTTTTATGAAAACATGCTCACAAGAAGTGATTACAAATACTGTGGACCCCAAGGTCACAGGACCTGAGTTCATATTCTGGCTTGGCCCTTTACCACCCACATGGCCTTGAGTAGGTCAATCAATTCCCTGGGCCTTATAAATACCTTATTTGTATGATGAAGAGGATAGAAATTGCCCTCTGTGTTGCATCTATTTCCAAACCTACTGAAAAACTTATTCACAATGAATTGTAAATGGCTGTTAAGGTTTAGCGTTGCCTCTTTCAGAGGCATTTAGTGCCTTTTTTATGGGGCACAAGACCATAGGAATGAATTTCGACTTGTGAACTTTGAGCAATAGGGATGAACTTGTTCAAGGAGGGACCTTCCAGGCACTTTTCAATGCATCAGTCAAGAAGCCTTCATTAAACACCTACTATGTGCCACAAGCTGTATACAACCTTCTTAGTAATGGGAATGATAGCTAGCATCTATATAGTGCTTTGCAAATATATCATGTTATCTTCACAACAAGGAGACAGATAGATGGCACAGTAGTTAGAGCTCTGGGGCTGTAGTCAGGAAGTGTTGAGTTCAAATGCAGCCTCAGTCACTTACTAGCTAGGTGACCTTGGGAAAGTCACTTAAACCACTATTTGCCTCAGTTTCCAAAACTGTAAAATGGGGATGATATTATCTGCCTCCCAGGGTTATCATGAGTATCAAATGAAAAAATATTTGTGAAATGCTTATAGAGTACTTGGTAGGCATTATATAAATGTTAGCTATTATGATTAACCACTCTCCGGAGGTAGGTGTTGCTATCACCAGTTTACAGATAAGGAAGCCTAGGCATATAGAGAATAAATGACTTGTCCAGAGTCACGCAACCGGTAAATGTCTGACGCAGAATTTGAATTTAGGTCTTCCCAACACCAGCACTCTATCCTTTGCACCCAAAAGTGTCCTGGTAAATGTTAAACAATCAGATCTTGGGGGAAAAAATGTGTGCATGGCACATTTTAAAGTTTAATCTGCATTATTAACACATCACTTTGTTAAAACTAGACAGTCAACAAAACGACAAATCAAGCCATCATTGGTAGCTTTTGTTGATTTCCAAGGTGTGAATATTCACACAGAAAGTTCGATATTGTCTCTCCTGGACCCTGTGAGTGGGCTGCAGTACACTCTTGTTTGGCGCTATTTACCAGCACAAGAGTTGTAGTTGAATGTCTCCTGTGCCTAGACTGGAGGTTTGCCCTGAGATCAGACTCTGGGAGGTTGTGAGAGCCTAGTGGGTCCAGGCAAGGTTAGAGTTCTCCTTCAGGAGTTGAGCTCTCATCAGATGCTCAAGGACGTAGTGTTCGGTCAGGGTGGATTCCTTGACAATGAGACCCCAAGAGATACAGCTTGTTCTCCTTTTTGAAAATAAGGGCAGACAGAAAGCTTAGTCCCAGGGAAACCATCCTTAACATCTTCAATGTCAGAGAAGAAATGATTGTAGGAAAAAAAATTAATCCTGTAAAATTTTCTGAACTTGCCTTTTTAAATGACACCTGTGATTTCTGAGGAAGGAAACAGAGATTTCATCATCAACTAGACATAGGGTGATATCACTTCAGGAATTGGTAGGGACCCCCACCATCATTCATTGGAAGTCTTCAAACTAGGTTGGAAAACCATTTACTGGGTATTTTTGTTTTGTTTTTTTGGAGGGGGAAAGGCAAGGCAAATTGGGGGTGTGACTTATTGAAGGTCACACAGCTAGTAAGTGTCAAGTGTCTGAGACCAGATTTGAATTCAAGGCCTCCTGTTTCCAGGGTGGGTGCTCTGCTCACTGCACCACCAAATTGGGTATTTTTCAATGGTGATTTCTTTTAGATATGGTTTGGAAAAGATGGTAGCTTTTACAACTATTTTATCTTTATGAAGTTTTACTCACATCATCCAACATCACGCTAAGGTTTTGGTCTATGACAATTGCCAATACTGCCTTTATGATGTCCCATATGCCTTCAGCAACCCTAAGGCAGGGGAGGGCAGGAGTATCACACAATTCTTAGACTTCTCCAAGCAGAATTAATTTTATGCAGGTAGACAAACTTTTCTAAAAAATATAAATTGCAGATTAGGGGCCTAACTTCATTGGTGAAGGGACTTTCCTCACTGGGAGCTCCCTGTGTCTGTGAAATCACAGGTTTTGTCAAAGCAAAATGCAAACACACATAGTGTGTCAAGTAACAACCTCACTGATGTTTCATTATTACATAACTCAGTCTAGCAAGCATAAAAACATTTACTGAGATCCTACTATGTGCTATGAGAGGCAGCAGGGTTTAGTAGAGAAATGACCTAGAAGTCAGGAAGTCAGGAAGATTTGGAGGCAGGATCTAGCTCTGACACTTACTGGTAAGTCACATAACTTATTAGAGCTCTGGGCAACTCTTTAAGACTTTGTTACATACCAACCTGCAATGGCAGAGGCCTGTCCTTTCCTGATAGGTGACCAGTGAGGTCACAGTCCTGCCTGTTTCTCTCCTCAAGGTACTGTGGGAAGCACCGGGCAGGTACAAAGCCAAAGCAATAAACAGTTTCTACTCTCAGAATAACCAGTTATTTTGCCTGCTGTCAGTGGCCCCCTGTCACCAGGTTGTTTTTTTATAACATGCAATGGCACTTGGAAAATGAGATAACCAGACTTGGTAGAATTGTGTCTAAAATCAGAGTAAACAGACCCAGAGTAAGAAAGACATAAGGGTCTTATGTAGGAGTGAAGTGAAGCAGCCACAGTTCATGGGCTTTATGGTCTTTTTTGGCTACCCATAGAGTGACCTCCTCTCCTATCCCCTCCCCTCCCTCTTTCTCTTTTCTTTTCTTCCTTCCTTCCTTCCTTCCTTCCTTTCTCCCTCCCTCCTTTCCTTCTTTCCTTTCTTCCCTCCCTCCCTACTGATTTCCAACTGTGGCAGAGAATTAAGATTACTAGGGAGGCCACCTCTGCATAAATGAAGCGATGTTTTATATCAGTCAGACAGCATTCACAAGATACCCACTGTGTGTTAAACACTATGGATAGAAATATAAAACTGAAACAGCCCATTCCCTCAAGAAACTTAAATTCTACTGGGGAGATGTAAGTTATTCACAGATAAGTAAATATAGTACAGTTATAAAATGGAAAGATAGTTATGGTGGAGGTGTCTCAAAAACTAGGGACATCTGTGAGCATCTCACACAACACATTCATTCCGTTATGAATATGTATGCCTATGTATAATTATGGGCATATGTACATTTGTGAGGTTTGTTTTGGAGGGGGTGGGATTATACCCATGATCCAATTCCCAGTAGAAAAATATTTTGTTGTTGTAGAGTCATGTCCAACTTTTCTTGACCCCCATATGATGCTTTCTTGGCAAAGATACTGGAGTGGTTTGCCATTTCCTTCCCCAGTGGATTAAAGCAAACAGAAGTTAAGTGACTTGCCTAGGATCACACAGCTGTTGAACGTCTGAGGCTCCTTCAGTTCTTCTGGACTCCAGGCCCAGTGCTTTATCCACTCTATTGCTTAGCTGCCTCCAATGCAGATTAACATTTGCTCTGCAATTTAATCTTAGAGAATTGCCTGAATCACTGAGAGATGAAAAGACTTGCCCAAGGTCATACAGTCTGTATGTGTAAGAAATAGGACTTGAATTCCTGACTCTGAGGCCAATTCTGTACTCACTATCCCATCCTGCCTTTCCTTACTTGCCCTACATGTGGAAAAATCAGATGGTGATAAGGTATCACAACTACTGAAAGTCCCTATGAGAATCAGTCATTTATAATTTGCTTCTAAAAAAGGAAGATGTTGTAATTTAAGTTTGCTTCTGTTCAGTTGTTTCAGTCATATGTCTGAGCCTTCATGACCTCATCTGAGGTTTACTTGGCAAGATACTAGAGTGGTTTGCCTTTTCCTTCTCCAACTCACTTTACAGATGAGGAAACTGAGGCAAACAGGGTCAAGTGACTCACTCAGGGTCACACAGCTAGTAAGTGTCTGAGCCCAGATTTGAACTCAGGAAGGTGAATCTTCCTGTCCGGGCCCAGTGCTTTGTCCACTGCACTACCTCTCTACCCTAATAGCTTAAATGACCTTATGTGAATTATGGTTTGTTGAACCATAGAAGAATCTAGACCCGGCTCTTTAGTTGATTTTGCCCACTTGTGCTATACTGGCTGTTTGCCTGTAGCCAAGCCTCGTCTGGTGCTTAATTGATTGCGCCATCTTTCAACTTCTCATTGTGAACTAAAAGCAGTTTGTTTCAGCTTTACAAACCCAGGATGATCATCTGGGATGGTTTTAGTTTAAGGACTCCCTTTTAGTTGATGCCAGCATGAACTTTTTTGTGCCTTACTTATTGCACATATTGGATTATTGACCCAGCATCCCCTTGCTGCCAAGCAGAATTATGTGAACTGGAGAAACACCATGTAAAGTGTGTTTGGTGTCAGGTTGCTGAGAGATGCCAGCTCTTCACAGGCGTTCGATTTCTGTACTTCAGCCTAGATTGTTATTTCCACAGGACTCCAGCTGCCATCACCTGGACAGGACAAGATATCTAATATGTTTACAGGTGTTCTGGTCATGCTAGATTTGGGGTAGTGTAGAAACCACCTGTGAAAACTGGCTGGTTTGCAAAGCCCAAAGGAGGCCTGGGAGGAAACTTGATGGTTTTGCATCCTGGGTTGCCATCTTACCTTGACCTGAAGTGCAGAGTTTCATCCTAGAATGTTCAGTCTTCTCATTAGGATGATGGACAGGAAGGTGAATGCTGCTGTGCTGCTCCCCCTCCCCCTTCCCTCTGCGTCATGAGCAGTACCAGCCCAGGTACCATCAGACAGTGAACTGTCACCTTGGAATACTCTAAATGCCTGGACAAAGATGCTGATTAAGGAATGTGTTCAACAAGAGATTAGCAGGCTGTAGCAGGAAAGCTGAGGGGCCAGGGGCTGGGACCTGATTGCTTTGCAAGGTAAGCTCATGCTTTTCTGGTCTGAGATCTAATTTTTGACCTCATCTCTCACCCTAACCCTGAGACTTTGATGGGAACCTTGACTCAATCCTGGTTGCTACCAGGGAGAGATCTTATCGTGTTAGCCTTTCACTCACACAAAATTGGATTGAAAATCTTGCAGTCTGCCCCTGGACAGTGCATTTTCTTTGACTGAGAATGACTGGCTAGCAGAAGTAGCTGCTTTCTTCCACCTACCATTAGCAGGCAGCAGAGAGTACAGCTTATTAGCCAGTTGTCAGAAGACTCAAGGATAATAGAGGCGATGAGACAGAGTACAGTATCCACAACCACTTTCTAGGATCATGGGTTTTGTAGCAAGAAGACAGTTTCAGGATCATCTCACAATAATAATAGTTTGCATTTAAATAATTTGTAAGATGCTTTACATGTTATCTCATTGGATGCTCATGACAACCCTGGGAGATAGGTGCTATTGTTGTTCCTATTTTACAGATCAGGAAACTGAGGCAAACAGAAATTCAATGTCTTGCCCAGGGTTATACAGCTAGTAAGCTTCTGAGGCAGCATTAGAACTTGGGTCTTCTTGATTCCAAGTTCAACACCATGCATTGCATGAACTAGCTAGCTAGCTGCTCAAGCAATTTCCTCTTTCTCCTCCTTTTTAAAGAGGAATTGGAACTTAAGTGTCTTGTCCAAAGTCACATAGGCATTTTTGAGCCTTGCTCCTCACACTGAAACATGATGTGACCCCAACAAATAATGTCTTTGTTGTGCCTATGGTCTCTGCCATGTCAAATGAGGAGAACAGTACCCTCTTCTTCTCATCTCACATATATGGGGTGGAAGTGCTTTGACTTCACCCAGAAGAAGAAAGCAGACATGGATAGACAGCTTCATGGTTTCTGCTCTTTGATAGAGCTCTACTCACCACTTCCATTGGCTTTAGATGTTTCTCAATAGCTTTTGTCTTAGTACCTGACAGTGCCTAGAACATATTCTATTGTTATCCATGCAGATAATCAAAGAAGACTTCACTGAGGAGGTACTGCTTGAACCAGGAGTCATAGGATGAATACAATTTCAACATTCACAGTCGAAAGACACAGTAGTATAGTATGTGATATGAATCAGGGCAGGAGGTTTGGAATCATATTGTAGTGGACCTTAATTGGAAGGTGAAAGGAATCTAGAAGCTATTTAGTACGTGAAAGAAAACTGTCATCCACTAAAAAAGTGGCAGCAACCAATTGTCACTAGGAAACAAAACAAAACTCCTCTATTTGGCATTTAAGACCCTTCATAGCCTGGCTTAAATTTATCTCTCTAGTCTTATTTCCCTTATACTTTCTACCCATACGTTCTGTATTCTAATTAGACCACTTGTTTCCTGTACACTGTCATTTGCCTTTTGCCTTCGCAAAGGCCATCCTCTGTGCCTAGAATGCCCTCCTGTTTTACCTCTGCTTCCTGAAATCCCTAGTTCCTTTGAGGCTTAGCTCAAGTATCACCAGTTAGGTGAGGACTTTCGTGATGCACCTAGATATTAATGTTACTCTATGAGCACTGGGTATATAGTTTGTGTTCACTTCTGTGCATGATGGTCCTCTCCCCACCCCACCTCAGTAAAATGTAAATTTCAAGGGAAGGTGATGGCTCTGCTTTAGATTTTGCATCTTTAACACCTAGCTCAGTACTATGTACATCACAAGTGCTTGATAAATGCTTATTATTTTGAATTGGATAGTCAACAAGCTTTTGTCAAGTACCTACTATTTTTTAAGCACTGTACTATAAGTCTTGGTGATACAAAGGAAGGCAAAATACAGCTCTCAAAGATCTCACAGTTTAAAGGGGAAACAACATGCAAATAATTTTGTACAAACAAGATATACTCGATAAATTAGGCACAGTCTGAAAGGGAAAGAATGCTATGTAGCTCAGTGGATAGCGTATTTGGCTTGAAATCAGGAAGACTTCTCTTCCTGAGTTCAAATGTGGCCACAGACATTTATTACCTGTGTGACCCTGGGCAAATCACTTTACCCTATTTGCCTAGGTTTCTTCATCTAAAAGATGAGTCGCTGAAGGAAATGGTAAATCACTCCAGTATCTTTTCCAAGAAAACCCCAAATGGGGTCACAAAGAGTTGGATATAACTGAAAAGACTGAAAAACAGCTGAAAGGGAAGGCACTAAGACTGATGAGAGCTAGGAAAGACTTTTTGTAGAAAGTGCAACTTTGATTGAGACTTGAAGGAAAACAGGGCAGACAAGAGGCAGAGATGAAGAGAATTCCAAGTATGTGGGACATCTAAAACTGCTCAAAGTTGAGAGATGAAGTATTGTATTTGAGAAATAGCAAGGAAGTCAGCTGATGTCTCTAGTGATGGTGGTGGGATTAATGGAAGAAAGATATTGTTCTGCTATCAATCAATCACTGAGCATTTATTAAGTGCCAAATTTGCCAAATATTAAGTGCCAAATTATTAAGTGCCTCGGAATGAAACAAGATGGGATGGTGATACAGAGATAGAAATGAAAAATGACCCATGCCTTCAAGAAGCTTTTATTCTATAAGAATGAAAAAGAATAGGGAAGTCAAGAAAAGGAACTGAGCTCCGTTTTATACATGTTGAGTAGCCAGCCTGATAGCTAGGCATTTGGCAAAGGGTCTGGAGACTTTCCCTCTGCTCCCTTGCTTTCTAAAATGCACATTAGGAAATTAATGGTGATCGTATAATTGATCTTCCCTAACTCTCTCACCTGTTACCTCTCTCAGGCTTATGTATTTATTTATTTACTTTCAAAACGCTGCAGTATTTAGCACACTTGCCAGCTTCCAGTCCTTTTAAAATAGTCATTCTGGCAACAATAGTTGTACTGAACAAGGATTCCTGGAACTGACCCAGATCTCAGATGAGTCTTAAATCCTGGGAAATACAAATCTTTGTATCTTTAGGGAAATCCTGTTTAAGAGTCTTTTCCATTCCCCTTGGATTTGGAAATCTGAAATTAATATTTTCCTCTTTTGCCAAGTATTTTTCCTTTCCACTCCCCTGCATTTCTCTCCTCCCTTCCCTCCCTTTCCTTTCCCTCCTTCCCCCTCCTGCTCTTTTTTCCTTTCCTTGCGTATCTCTCCAATGTCTCCCTCTCTCTTCCTCCCCCCTCCATTTTTCTTTTCATTTTCCAAATAAAAAAGAGGTCTTTGTTAAAGGCAATATTCATTCCTTGGAGGCATCATGTTGTTTGTGAACTGGGGGGAGCAGGGTACAGATAAGACCTTTCTAAAGCAAGACAAGCACATCTGCTCCAAAGAAACTGAGACTGCTGATACTCTCCTCACCATCCCCTCCAACAATAAGCTACAAAAAGGCAAGTTCTTGCCTCTACTATTCCTCCTAGATCCCTCTAGGAGAAAGCTTTCTGATAGATTTTTTTTGGTGGGGTGGGTTATGCCCAACCTACCTAATACATCCTTAATACATCTCTGGGTTGAATGTAAGAGTCAGCTAGAGTAGATAGCTAGCCTTGGAAATAAGAAAAAACTAGGTTCAGATTCTGTATTTGATATTGGCTATGTGTCACTGGGCCAATCATTAATCTCTTAGTGCTTGTTACAAACTCTAAGACACTAAATCAGAGAGAGTGCTGACTTGCTTTGAAAGGAAGGGGCTCCATATCAGTGAAATCATAGGTTCAGTCCCAGAATCCCTAGGTCAGATCAGAACTCTGGGTTGTTCTGGGGCATTGTTCCCATTATCTTCCCCAGTAGGATGTGTGGGTCTGGGGATACAGGAGATGACTGAGGTTAGAAGGTAGTATAAGCATCCAATAGAGCAAAAGACAATGGTAAAAATCTTGACTCCATGTTGTATGGGTATCGATTGAAGGAAATGAGGATGTTTAGCTTGGGGAAAAGAATGCTAAGGTGGTAGAGAGATGATAGATTTCCTGAAGTACTTGAAAAAATAGAAGATAGATAAAATGTATTTTTCTGTTTGGTCCCAGAGATCATAATTAAGAACAATGGGTTAAAGTTGCAAAAAGGGAAATTGTTAGGGCAAAAAAGAGAATAATTCCTTATATTTGGAACTATCATAAAGTGAAATAGACTGCCCTGGAAAGTGGTATACTTCCTCCTCCATGATGTTATAAGAATTCTCTGGTTTTTTTTGGGGGGGGTGTAAATGCCAATGTGTTTCCCATAGCAGCCACAAAGAGTATGCATGTGTTTTTCCATGGTAAATTCACAAAATCTAAGTAACCCTCTTCCTCAAAGGCAAAACCAAAATATTTATTCAGATACCAGAAAGCCAAATCCACCATGGTAACAAAGAAGTTTATACACATCACTAATTCAAGGAGCACAGTCATCCCCAAGCCTTTCCTCCATTGCCTCTCTGCAAACAATCTCCTCTAGGCAAAATTACCCCCTCTCTCACTCAGCTACTCTTCTCAGCTCTGCCTCCTCTCTCTCAGCTTTGCTTCATTCTCACTTCCTGCTCCACCCATTCAGCAAGTTCCTCCCACCATGGGCTCCATGTGACTCAGTTTCCATCATAGCGATTAGCTGGGCCTGAGCTCAAAGCAAGTCACATAGGCTTATTAATGGGTGGGAAAGATCTTCCCATTTCATTAACATTAAGTTGGCCCAGAAGTCCCTTAAAATTCTAAATTATGTGATTCACAGATCATGGACAGTGATTTTAATTTGTTGTTGTTGATCCATTTTTGAAGATGATCACTGGCATCATAGGGTGAAGCCTTGCCTTGTGTGTGAATTGAGTTGTACAAAGTCATGAGCCTCCCTCTCCCTTTCAGAGTCATTGAAGTCCATTGGCAAGACCAAAGTCAGGATGATTGATGATGGCCTGGGAAGCAGTGGATTGGACCCAGCTGAGACCACTATTTCCAAAAGTTTGCAAAAGGATGACAGATAGTAGAAATTGTTCTTCTTTAATGAATGACCTGGGTGGGGGAAAATCGTGGGAAGACCTAGGTTCTAATCCTGGCTCTACCCTTATATAATGCTGCACAGTTCTTTGCTTCTCTAGTCTTTGGGGACTTTATTTGCAAGGAAAATGGCAATGCTTGTCTTGTCTAATTCAGAGGGTTGTTACAAGAATCACATGAGATGATGGTTGTGAAAATATTTTGTAAAATGTGAAGTCTATACAAATTCTAATTCCTATTTAAATTAAAAACTTGGAGTCTCTGACCATCCCCTCTGAAATAGCATTTGGTAGGTGGGTGGATAGGAAAAGAGACTGATTTATCCTAGATAACTCCTTTGGCTTCCAGTTTCCCTCTGCCTATGTAGGTTCCTCTACTCCTTGAGAAGCAGGAGTGTTTCTGCCTCACAGCTTGTGAAAAAAAATCACCAGCAAAAAGCATGTGTTTTTGCTTGCATAAACACCAAAGGTTGCCAGAGGCCTGGGAAGTTAAGAAAAGCCTTTGGCTGATTTAGGAAAAACTGGTTTAAAAGAAACATTGCACATTGGACAGAAGGCTAGATTTAGAATAGAAAACCTGGACTCAAAAAGTGGCTTCTACCACTTATTGGCTGTGTGACCTTGGGAAAGTCACTTTATGTCTCTGAACCTGTTTCCTTTTCTGTAAACTTAAGGGGGTTGATTTAGAAGAGTTCTATAGTCCTTTCCAGTACACACACACACACACACACACACACACACACACACACACAGAGACACATACAAATATACCAGTAAATTTTGAAGGAAAAGATTTTTTTATTTTGAATTGACAGTTTGGATAGGCTTAGACTCCAGGATGAAATGCTACATTTTCTGTCTAGTGGCAAAACAACTTAACCCAGCCAGTTCTGGGCTCAGAAACCAAGCCAGGGGTGAGCAGTGGGTGGGTCACAGCTTGAAACAGAAAACTTCTGAGAAGTACAGAGTTTCTCACTCTCCTTAGACCAAGTCTCTTTTCACTTATCCTGTCACTGGGGAGGGATGAGGACATTTATAGTAATTTCCCATCTTACTAATGAATTCAGACTGCCAGCCCCTTGCTGAAGTACCAGCGGAGGAAGGCTGCCATCCCTGTCCAAATGCATATGAATCAAATGGGGGTAGATTGGACACAGCCATCAATGAAGGGTGACAGGCCCTGGAGCCTGCCACAGGGACCCATTAGAGAGCTTGCACGCTGAATGCCAGCAACCTCACAAAACACTTAAAATCATCAGGGGGACCCAGAGGAGCTGCTGAGGTAGAAATGATCCATTTGACTATATGGAAAAACAGACCAATGTGTTTATCTAGTGCCAAATACACTGGGATGAACAAGGCTTTGGCAGGGATGTTTCCTGTACAGAGAGCAGTGCAAATTGTGTGTGACTAAGCCCTGGACCTTGGCATACATGGCATTATCAAATTTCTCCAAAAACAAAGAGCTACAGGCAATTATCAATGGTATTTATAAAAGGGGGCTGGGATGCATATCTCCATGGTGGACATTTGAAATTGACAGACATTCATGTTTTTCATTTTGGTTAACAGCTTCACTCTCTTCTTTTCTTGGTAAGCTTAATACCCCCCTGATTCCCCTTCCCCAAAACAAAACCAAGTGAATTTGCTCCTTTTAATTCATTTTATTGCCCTTTTTATATTCTAGAATGAGAGGGAAGATGGAGAAACCAAACTGCCTCCATAACCCATGATTTGAATAATGTAAAGAATTACCAGTTCAGAACTGGAAGGGACCTTACTTGTCATCTGCTCTCTCCAGTGCCTGCAATATATGGATAAGGAAATACCCAGAGTGGCTGAGTACAGCCAGCATCACACAGTAAATAGTGAAGGGAGAATCTGAATTTGAGCCCTTTGTTTCTAAATCCAGGGCTCTTTCCACCTCACCAAAACACTTCTTGGATGACCACTAAAGAATATTTTAGTTATAAATCTTTGTGGCCATTGAGTTATATTTTTTAGTCATGCCTGAGTCTTTATGAACCCATTTGGGGTTTTCTTAGCAAAGATACCAGAGTGCTTTGCCTTTTCTCTCTCCAGCTTATTTTTCAGATGAGGAAACTGAGGCAAGCATGGTTAAGTGACATGCTCAGGGTCCTGAAACTAGTGCCTGAGGTCATATTTGAACTCAAGTCTTCCCTGGGTTCAAGTCTGGCACTCTATCCGCTGCACCACCTAGCTACTAATAAGTTTATAATCCTAAAAATCCTATGAACCAGAGGGTAAAGATTGAAATCAACATTCCTGAATGCCCTAATTTTTTCTGTACTTACAGTAGAGGCCTTCAGCATGAATGAATGTGTTCAAACCCATGGTACCAAAGTAGGAATCCATCATTTACTTTATTTGTAAAGACTTATCACTATAAACTATATTTTCATTTTGGAATGGGATAATGAATTGGAGTTTGCAAGATCTGGGCTCGAGTCCTACCTCAAACATCTACTGGCTGTGTAATCCTGGGTAACTTCTTAATGCTGTAGCACCAAAAAATTGTTGTTCTCCCATTGTTTCTGTTGGTTCTGTTTCTGACTCTTTGTGATCTTGTGGACTTCTGTTCATGGGATTTTCTTGGCAAAGATACTGGAGTGGTTTGCCATTTCCTCCCCCCAGGGACAAACAGGTTAAGTGACTTGCCAAAGGTCACATAGCTAAGAAGTTTCTGAGACTGGATTTCAGCTTAGGTCTTCCTGACTCTAAGCCCAACACTTTGTTTACTGCATCATCTGGCTTCCCCATAAGTTGGATAGCAGGTGCTAATTGGCATTGCTATAGGAAGTTTCCTTACATTGAGTTCCCTACCCAATGAAATCACAAGTCTAGACAAAAAGCCATAAAACTCCCAAACCTTAGTACTTGAGGATTCAAAATTCCATTGACATAGGCTTCTCCACATCCCCTTTTGTAACAGTGTGGACAATCCTTCCAGTGTCCATACTGCCATCATACTTTTCAAACCCTTTATGACTTTAGTGTATGGTCTTTTTAAGTCAGTATAGACAAAAATATATATTACCTTCTAGCCTCTCTGAACTTAAAGAGTTTAGCACAGGGGTAGGGAACATGTGGCTTAAAGGCCACGTATGGCCCTCTAGGTCCCCAAGTGTGGCCCTTTCATGGAATCCAAACTTCACAGAATAAATCTCTTTCATAAAAGGTTTTGTAAAACTTGGACTCAGTTAAAAGGTTGCATGCAAGAACCTAGAAGGCCACATGTGGCCTTGAGACTGCAGGTTCCTCATCCCTGGTTTAGACTTTGGGCAATAGATACACAGCCATATTCATTATTGGGCCTATACTCAAAACCTTTCCAGCTTGGTAAAATTTTATCCATCTCTGGATTTACTGGCCTCTGACAACCCAGGATCACTTGCATATACCACGGAAAGGCAGCTGATGGACTAGAGAGGAGTTTTAAGCGGCTCTATAAATGTCAGTATCATAATTATTCTCTCTACTGGATCTCCTCCATGACAACTAAAAGGCCATGATGAGGAATGTACTGGATATAAGTAGGCTGCAACATGTTATAAATGAGGAATTAGGCAGGAGAAGCCATATAATGACTCTCATTGAAAGAATATATGATTGACAAAAACATGGGCTATTTCAATCTGAGAATGTCTTCACAAATTGTGGGGCATATGTATAATGGAATATTACTACATTAGGAAATAAGGATCAGAAAAGATAACATGTAAAAACACTTGGCAAACTTTAAAGTGCTGTACAAATGCTAGTTATTACTAAATAGTATACAGAGAAGCATGGAAAGACTTATATGAATTGATACATAGTAAAGCATGTAGAACCAGGGAATACATACAAAGGTATACACACTGCACAATGACTAGAACAATGCAAATAGAAACAATAAAAATAAAACAATTGAAACTGAGCAAAGTGAAACTACAATGTTCAAGCTTGGTCCCAAAGAAGACATTTGTTGTTTAGTCATCTCCATTGTACCTGACTCTGTGTCCCCATTTTGGGGTTTTCTTGGCAGAGATGCTAGAATAATTTTCCATTTCCTGTTCCAGCTCATTTCACAGATGAGGAAACTGAGGCAAATGGGGTTAAATGACTTGCTTAGGGTCATGTAGCTAGTAAATGTCCAAGGCCAGATTTGAACTCAGAAGATGAGTCCTTTTGATTCCAAACCTAGTGCTCTATCTGCTCTACCTTGATGCCCAAAGAAGACATGCAAGAATGCATTTCCCTACCTTCATTGCAGAGGTGCATGACTATATTGAGTTCTGACTATATTGTCAGGGTTGGTTGGTTACTTTTGCTAAACTGTTTCTCCTCCTCCAGTTTATTCTGTTATAAGGCATTACTCTTTGGGAAGCGGAGAGGGACTTATTATGAAGTTTAGGTGATGTGAAAATAAAATATATTAACAAAAAGAAAAACATGGAATAATACAAAAAAAACTAGGTAGCAAAGCCGACTGAGCAATGGGTTTGGAGTCAAGAAGACATGGGTTCCAGTTTGGTCCTAGTTGTGTGACCCTGGACAAATCATTTAACCTCAGGTTGTCTCAGTTTCTTCATCTGTAAAATTGCAATAATAATAGTACCTACCTCCTCGGGTTGTTGTGAGAATCCAATGAGATAATTTTTATAAGACACTTAACATAGTGTGAGGCACTTAGTAACCTCTATATAAATGTTAGCTATCATCATCATCATCAGTCATAGAGTAAGAGCAAGGATAACTGAAGGATTGCTTATGTGCTCTTTTGGTGTCTCCATGATGTGAAACAAGATGTTTAGCAGACTGAGTGGACCTCTGTTAATAAATGAATGGGAGGGGGGGAGGAACCAAGATGGTGGAGTAGAAAGATTCACATATATTAGCTCTGAACCTACAACCCATAAAATACCTGTAAAGAGGAACTCCCAACAAATTCTGGAGCAGAGGAAGCCGCACAACAATGGAGTGGAGGAGATTTCTGTTCCAGAGAGCCCTGAAAAACTGACACTAAAGGTCCATCGTGCACCAGACCTGGAGCAGAGCCCAGCCCTGCCTTGGCCGTGCAGCCCAGAGAGGAGCAGATCTAAGCAGGCTTCAGGGATGGAATCTCCAGCAGCCATGCAAGTCCATCCACCCACAGGTGCCAAAGGTTAGTGAGAGAGCATGTTTGTCTTGCCAAGAGGTGAGTGGGGTATCTCCATAACTCAGGCCCCCTCAGGAGGCAGCAGCAGAGGCAGCAGCAGACAGGGGCTCCCAAAGCAAGCAGGGGCTTGGATCCATTGTTGAAGGTCTCAGCACAAACAGCCTGAGGGAACTGAGCCCTGTGAGGTGGTCCTGCCCCTACCTGAGCAGCTGAACTGAATCTCACACTGAATAGCAGCCCCACCCCCACTGAAAGCCCTGAGACTGGGAAGCAGCATTGGAATCTCAGATCCCAAGCACTAGCTGGGTGGATCTGGAGGCAAGGTGGGTGTGGAAAGGAATCTCAGAAGTCAAGTAACTGGCTGGGAAAATGCCCAGAAAAGGGGAAAAAATAAGACCATAGAAGGTTACTTTCTTGGTGAACAGGTATTTCCTCCTTTCCTTTCTGATGAGGAATAACAATGCTTGCCATCAGTGAAAGACATAGAAGTCAAGGCTTCTGTATCCCAGACATCCAAAATAAATACTCCATGGTCTCAGGCTATGGAAGAGCTCAAAAAGGATTTTGAAAATCAAGTTAGACAGGTGGAGGGAAAACTGGGAAGAGAAATGAGAGAGATGCAAGAAAAGCATGAAAAACGGGTCAACACCTTGCTAAAGGAGACCCAAAAAAAATGCTGAAGAAAATAACACCTTGAAAAATAGGCTAATTCAATTGGCAAAAGAGGTTCAAAAAGCCAATGAGGAGAAGAATGCTTTCAAAAGCAGAATTAGCCAAATGGAAAAAGAGGTTCAAAAGCTCACTGAAGAAAATAGTTCTCTCAAAATTGGAATGGAACAGATGGAGGCTAATGACTTT
>CM053769.1:63678885-63704899 GCA_028658325.1 Potorous gilbertii
TGAGAGTCCTCTCCACTCCTGGCCTAGGTCTGCCCAGCTAGTGCTTGGGGTCTGAGATTAAAATGCTGCTCCCCAGCCTCAGGGCTTTTGGCGGCAGGCCTGGCTGCTATTCAATGGGAACTTAAGTTCTGGTGCTCAGGTGGGGGCAGGACCACCTCCCAGGCCCAGTTCCCTCAGGGGGTTTATGCAGAGACCTTCCGTAATGGAGCTACTGCAGAGCTCCTGCCTGCTCCTGGAGCCTCTGGCCACCTGCTGCTGCTGCCACTGCCTCTGCCACCTCCTCCTGAGGGGACCTGAGTCCCAGAGACACCCCACTCCCCTCTCAGCACGTCTCTCTCACTGACCTGTGAGTCTGTGGATGAAGGGACCTTCGCGGCCGCTGGAGATATTGTTCCTGATGCCTGTCTGGATCTGCTTGCACCTCTCGGTGCCGCGCAGCCAGGGCAGGGCAGGGGAGGGCTCCGCTCCTGCCCGGGGCGCAATGGACTTTTGGAATCTGTTTTTCAGGGCTCTCTGGAATGGAAATCTCCTTCACTGTGTTGCTGCGCGACTTCCACTGTTCCAGAATTTGTTGGGAGTTCTTTTTAGAGGAAATCCATGAGCTGTGGGTTCGGAGCTACCAAATGTGTGTCTTTCTACTCCGCCATTTTGACTCCGCCCCCAAAATCTTTATAAATGTAAGGCTGGTATAATTCTGAGCCTCAGTCCTTGTTTTACAAAGGATGCCAATGGACCCAGAGATCGATTATCAGAGTTCCTGTGTGTATGTATGTGTGTGCATGTATGTGTGTGCGTGTGTGTGTGTGTGTGTGTGTGTGTGCATCGTGTCTATTATAAGATGATAGGATCATAGATTTAAGATGGTAGGGTCATTGGAGGCCAATTCCTTCATTTTGTAGTTATAGAAGGTGGGGCAGGAAGAGAGGCTCACTGATGATACTCAAAGTTACACAGCTAGTAAATTGGACTTTTAACCCAGGTTTTCCTAAGTCCAATTGCAGCAATACTAGGCTGCCTCTCCTGTCATGTGAATGCAGAGGGAGGATCAAGTACAACTGGGAAGGAGGAAACTATAACTAGGTATTATGATTTAGTACACTTTACTACCCAAGAGAGTACAGGACATGGACAAGTAAAAACACTTAAGAACCAATAACTATTTTGCATTTCTTTGCCAGAATAGATAGCTTTTTTGCCTAGGAAATACTCTTCCACAAAGATGGAACCAGGTTTCTTTTAGGAATTTTCATGTAAAAAGCTCCAAAGAAACTCCCCCCAAAAGGAGGAGAAAATAAATAAAGGAAAAAAATGGGAAGAAATAAACAAAGGAGGAGGGAGGAAAAGAAGTCTTCTAGACCTCTGTTTGGATTAAGAGATAAAGCCTTGCTATTGTTTATCTAAGCAGCTAGCAGAACTAAAGGAGTTTTGCTTAATATCATTTCCCAGGAGATTAGCATCCCCTTTCACACTTAAAAGACTTCCCTGAAACCAGAGGAAAAAAAATTGATTTTTGCTATAACTAATTACCCTCCAGTTTAATAGCACAGAGCTGATGCCTGCTTTTCAACTCCCATGTCTAAGAACATGCAGACAGGGCATCTGACCAGCCTCTCCCCCACTGAGTCCTGGTGATGGCAAGATGATGAAGTAGCTACTCAGTCAATCTATCTTTCTCTCTCTCCAAAACAACTGACACTGTTCCTGCATCTAAAGAGGGAGAAGAGTGTGCTTTGAGAGCTGGGGAAGGAACTCTTCAAGTCTGGCAAAGCTGTGAGAAATAACCAGTCTGGCTTACCCAAGAAAGCTTTGTTTTTCCAAGTTGGATTAAGAGCATTATCTTGAGAATGTTTCAGAAGTTGTACAAAGCTGAGGTCATTCAGGCGCTATTGTATCCCATGGATGTGAGCAAGGGGCACACAAGACAAAGAGGACCCTAGAACAGCCATGAGACAAAGACTTTGTAAGCCAAACTTCCTTTAAACAAAAACAACAGCTTTGTGTTCTCAAGATGTCTGCATTGCTAATACCTAGAGAAGAAAGAAATGGGTTCGTTGCAGTGCATCCACCTACAACTTCAAGGAAGTGACTAATTTTTCTTTGTAATTTGCACATGATGAGAAGCAGCAATGCCTAACTCCATTGGGAAGTTATGTTAAGAGTGAATCAGTGATCTGAGCAATTATTAGCTTCAGAATCTAATTCCACATCAAAATTCACCCCTTCTCTGGTCTCAAGCCTCTAGATCCATACGGCATCCTTTCCTTCCTTCCTTCCCAAGACCAAATTGCCCATATTTTACCCCAGTTTTTCTCCTCTTCCCCTTTCTCCTCTTCCCCTTTATCTACCATAGCTAGAAAATCCACTTTTATTCACAGGCACTACCAGTCCTTCTTTCTTCCAAAACCCAGTAATTTTCATATCACATAGGGCTTGGATTTCTTTTTTCAGTATTCATAAACATTTCTTTCTTTCTCTAAACCCCGTTCACCAAAATTTTTATTCTAACTTTGATTGTCAATATCCATTTACACATATATGTGTCTGTGTTATATTTATATATACTTATATATGTGTATATGTATATTATATATACATATATATATGGAGGGAGAGAGGAAAAAAGGGAAAGGGGGAGAGAGGAAGAAAAAAGAGAGTGGGGGAAGGGAAGGAAGAGAGGGAGAGAGAGAGATATTCATCGAGGAGCTTATGAAACAATGAGCTGAGCCAACAATTGTACAAGAGAAAACTGATTGCTGGATAGCAATATAGATAGAAATTCCAAAGTTTTCTAAGCTTCTCCATAGAACCAAAACTCATCACATTCATATTATTCTATGTTATTGTAAAGGTTGTGAGTCATATGTTGTTACACTCTCCAAAGAACTAAAGTTGAGGATCATGAGAATGGAATGGAATGGAAAAGTACAGCTTGCAGTGCCTTGAGAGAAAAAAAGAAATAATGGAAAAGAAGCCAAAAAAAGTGTCAAAAAAATATATGATTTTAAAGGAACATTGGTCTATCACACAATGGGAAAAAGTGACAAAGAAATGGTCACCCTATAGACCCATATATATCCATCCTTAGGTATCTTCACCTAAGGAAAACCTGCAACACATTAGGTAGATCTATGGTGAACTTATTGGAAGACATCAATAAGAGTTGCACAAGTACGGACCAGTTTCAATTTGCATCATCAGAGAAAATACCCCACTTTGATGAGGTCCTAGATCTAATGGAATGTTAGAGTACTCTTGAATCCATGTAGGAACCATGGAGTCAGAGGATATGAGTTCAAATCCCAGCTCTGCTTACTGTAGCCTTGGGCAAATTCCATCACCTCCATGAACCTCAGTGTCATCATCTGTAAAATGAAGGATTAGGATCAGATAACAATGAAGAAACCTTCCAGCTCTAAATCTGTGGTCATATGCTCCAGATATTTTCAGCACCAAGACAAAAACCAAAACATGATTTCTACTATCTGAAGCATCTAACTCACTGCCTATTCATTAATGTTACTTCTTCGTAACATCTGCATTTGAACAAGTACCTTCTATAGAGAGGCAGTGATGGGAAAATAGGATTGGACTAGGAATTAAAAGATGACATTTCAACATTGGACAAGATACAACTTCTTTTCCTTTCTGTCTTATGAGGATAGATTAAATGGTTTTTAAGGTCCCTCCCAGTTCTAAATTCAGACAATAATGAAAGAAATTTGGGGCTTACCATGGCTAGGTGAAGGAAACATTTTGATGCAAAAGTAATGAGTCCATTAATCACTCAATAAACATCTTTGACACTTAGCTATGCCAATATATAGGCAGCTAGGTGACACATTGGATAGAGTGAAGTACCTGGAGTCAGGAAAACTCATCTTCATGAGTTCAAATCTGACCTCGGACATTTATTAGTTGTGTGACCCTGGGTAAGTCACTTCACTCTATTAAACCCTTGGGAGCTGATAAAAGCACCAAAAGAAAAAGCAGAGTGAAAAGAGAAGAATATTGAGGACAGATCCTATGAGAGCAATCACAGGAAGAATGACATGAATGATGGATATTCAAAAGACATTAAGAAGGAATAGTCATACAGCTAGAAGAGGAACTGAGAGAGAGAGACAGAGACAGAAAGAAGTGTCACAAAAATCCAGAGAGGAAAGAGTATCTAGGAAGACAAGTTGGTCAACAGTGTCAGATGTGGTCAAGGAAAACAAGAAATGAGAAAAGACCTAGATTTAACAGTTAAGAAATCATTGATAACTCTGAAGAGAATTGTTATAGTTGAGTGATGAGTCCAGAATGCCTAAGATTGAGAGTTGTTGAACAGCAGAAGCAGAGTTGATGCGTGGAGACAGTATTTTAGAATTGTACCTACCACCCCATGAGAAATTATAATTGCTTAGGTAGGGTATCTAATTCCATCACCAAAGTCTAATATCACCACCACCCCCATCCATGCCCTGATATCCTTCCAAAATATGCCTTGATATCCTTCCAAAATTAAACTAGATCCTATGATAAGAGCTGAAAGCAACCCTAGAGGCCATATAGCCTAACCTCTTTATGTTGAGAGTAAGGAAACTAAGATTCAGGGAGGTTAAATGAATTGTTTAACTAAGGTCACAAAGGTAATAAGTGTTAGAAGTTGGATTTGAACCCAATCCTCTTTCTCCAGATGCATTGTTCTTTCCAATGTACCACAATATCTTTTTGGGGCTTATTCCACCTTAATTCCTAGCCTGGGTCTTTTCATTGAACAATAGATAAAATCACACCTTCAGGGGAGGGTCACTGGACTCTGTCCATGGCTTATATCTTTTTTTTTTAATGAATTGCTAATTCGCTTCACTTCAGATAAATTGTATTCTCCTCATGTATAGATTTAACCTATTAAATTAAAGTCCTAATTTACTTTAAAAAAAAAAACACTTTAAAGCTACAATTGGACTAAAATTACACCTTTTGAAAAGATGCAATTGTTTCCTGACCATGAACTTTTGCTTTTATGAATTGCTAATTTGTTTAATGGGCTTATTCTGCTCTGAAATTTGTATCATGAAAATTGCTAGCTTCGAAGAGTCCTCTGTGTACTACTCAGTTTGTACGTTTTGTTGTAAAGGTCACATTTGACATTGTAAAGCAGTAGGCTCTTTTGAAAAGGTACAAATGCAAGAAATTAAGTGGGCCCATTGGTATAATGTCATTGTTAAGGAAAGGGGGGAAAGATTCTAAAGTGAATTTTTATTCATATTGTTTACGAGCAAAGCGAGCCCAGCTCAGCTCCACGTGAACTCCTTCTCATGACTTTTACATTATCGGCTTAGCTTACCATTCAGAGGCAGGTGATTGGAGAAAGGATTGTTAAAAATCGCGTACAGCAGATCAAGGAAGTGTATTATTTGATTAGTGCAAAAAATAGACTCCAACAGCACCTATATATAAGCATGTGTCATTTTATACAATAGATGCATGCCTTTAAAGTTGTTCATAAAATCCCCACTTTCCAAAATAATAAATAATAGTTTACATTTTTATAGCACTTTATTGTAAGAAAGCACCTTATAATTCATGTCCTCAACATCTCTGGGAGGTAAGACAGGGCAGATATTAGTAACCCTTTTCTACTGAAGAAAAAACTAAATCTCAAAGGGATAAGTGTTTTGCCCAAAATCATAGGGCTAATATGTGATGGAATTAGAACTCAGATTCAAATTTGTGCGACAAATCAAAAGTCTGAGAGGACTGAATTGAGTTAATAATTAGTTTTATTAATCATGGCTAGCAGATAATTAATAAAATGATGGTCATTTGGCTTTCTCTCATAAACCAAAGGCAACTCATGGAGGCTCTCAATGCTTATATACCTTTGGAAATGGGGTGCTCCAGGAAGGTGGAAATTGACTCTCATTGGTTAACAATTAATGAGAGAATGAATATTCTAAAGAATACATGACTCTGATCATGTCACTCATGGACAAAAAGAAACTCATTTCAAACCAGACTACTTCCACCTCAGGCAATCTATACAAAAGGATCTATCCTCCACCCAGTCAATGAACAACAAACTATGGTGGGGTAAAAGATTGCCTCTAGATAAGATGGCTTGGGTGTAGTGAATTCTTTGGGCAGGGTCAGAAATGCCCTTGAGATGTTGTACTTTGAATAAGGAAATAGAAAAAAAAAACACCTGGATTCACCCCCCCCCCATTAATTGGTTAACATAGGTGAGAAATAAAAGTTTCTCTTATCTGTGAGATCCAAATCATTAAGTAGTGACTTACAGAGTATGATTTAGTGGTTAGAGTATTAGACTAGGAGTCAAAAAGACCTGAGTTCAAACCTGTCTTAGATGCTTAATAGCTGTGTAATCACTTTCTTGGCCTCAGTTCCTAATTTGTAAAATAAAGGGGTTGGATTCAGTGGTCTCTAAGGTCCCTCCCAACTTTAAATATAGGAATCTCTGACCTTTATTTTGTAAAGACCCTGGGTGGGAGGAGGGGGAAAGAAGGACATGAAAATTAAAGCAATCTTATTATGAATCTATAAAAGTGAAACATACTTTAAATCAAGTACATTATTAATCATCCTTTGTCCATTTCCTAAATCTGGATTTTCATAGACTAGATGTCCTTAAAGGAGAGTAGCATTGAACTAAATAAATATCAGACTAGATTTATTCCTATCTGGTCCCATTCTTGATTTTGCAGACTTCAAAATCATGCCTCTACTATTTTCTAAGGCTGGACCTCCCATTAATTCTTAGGGCCTTGACGCCCTGTAACGTCCTACCACCCCAGAGACCCTCTCATCATGCAATCTCTCTCTGCAAGGTCTCTTTCCCTTCTCCTCTTGGTAAGTTTTTCCTTCAGTCTCTATTTTGTGGAGGGGCCCATGCTAGTGTGCCTTCTTTCCTCTCCTATCCCTATTCCTGACTTTTCAGATTCCAAAATCATGTCCCCTCTCCCTACATCCTGCTTTTTAACTCCTTTTTGTGGGTTATTTCCCCACTACAATATGATCTTCTGGAAGTTAGGGACTACTTTTCTTTGTGTTTATATTTGTATAACTAACCCTTAGCACATAAAATAGTACACAGTGTGTGCTTCATAAATTCTTGTTTCATTCCTATCTTTTTTCCTTCCAAGCCAAATATATAGCAAAAATGAGGGGTAACCATTCATATCCTTTACTGCGTACTCACAAGATGTTAAAAAGAATAAAGAAACTTCCATATATAGAGGATCTATAGACAACAAATTGTCTATTGAGGATCAAAGGAAGACGAAGAGGAAAGGCATGGAATCATGCGGATTGATGAGTTCTAAACTGTGCTGATGGAGGCAATGACCCTATTCTTGAGATCACAAATCTGTCAAAGTACTGAAGTATTATAATCTGAATACAAAAGTACTGCCAAACACTTGAATTATTATAGTAGTCCATTAACAAGCCTTTCCACTGTGATTGTCTGCCCCAAACAATTTTTGATACCTCTGCCAGAATAGCCTATCTTATAAATAGATCTAGTCATGTCACTTCTCTGTCCAAAAATCCTCAATGAGTCCCTATTGTTTATGTAGCACATGTTTTGGAACCAATAACCCAACTGCCACTTATGTTGACAAGCTGAGTCTCCTGAAAGTGGATCCTCCTCCCCCCGTATATTGTAATGGTAACCCAAAGGGGCAGGATATTCTTTTCAAATATTCTTTCTCCTGAGTTGAAAAGGACAAGGTCTCTGCCGGTATCCTGGGTCATCTCCAGTCATCCTGATCTATATCTGGCCACTAGACCCAGAAGGCTCCAGAGGAGAAAGGGAGGCTGATGACATTACACAGCCCTCCTTCACTTGCAAGTCATGGCATCATCTACTTGATGTCATGATCCTCTTTGAGAATGAAGGACAAATCACAACCTCCTGAGTCACCCCAAGTATGCTTCTCCATAGATTATCAGTTAATATCAATTAATCAGCAATGGTTAATTAGCTTTTAGAAAATGACATTTACTAAGATGGTAAAAGCAGGCAGTTCGTACAAAACAACTTCCCTCCAACGTTTTTGTCGTTCTCTCCCACAAGTATATACAGAGTTTGGGGAAAAGGGAGCTCAAGTATGTTTCAAAGAGAATAACAAAACTCCTGGAATTCCCTTTGCTCTCCTCAACATGTTCCCCTTAATTATTGTTTAACTCTCAACTCCTTGTGGTGTCCTGAAGCTGCATTTCCTTGGAGAATCTAGTTTGTCCTTGTCTCCTGATACAGACACAGTTGCCAAGATATGCTATTCCAGGAACACTGAAAGGATGTCAATAAGAAATACAGATCCTCTGACCTTCTGAAGTTCAGGTCATCCTCTGGTCAAGGGGGATGGGAGTGGAGAGAGAGTGGCTCTGTTCTTCCTCTCCTTCCACCAAGCAGTTCCCTGAGTATCCAAGACTTCACTGGCATTGCTCTTTCCTAGTTGACAACTGGAAATGTCCAATTCCAATTTAGCTTACTGGCTTTATCCACAATCCACAGAGTGTGACTGAGGTTCCTCAACCAATTCCAACACATTCCCTGCACAGTGTCACTGCATTTCATCCAATAGCTTTCTCTCTGTTAAAAATGATCAAAGACTTTTTAAAATTTGTGGTTTTGATGGATTGATTATAGTAGAGGGGTTCTCATCTGGCTTAGGAAATTACTTAAAAAAGGGATGACTCACTGATCCAATGTACCCTACACATACACTTTTACACTTGTAAAGTAAAATACACTGCTCTGCTTGGTGATTTCTCACATTTTCAATTTTATTTCATATTACTTCTTCTATGATACAGCTATGCTGTCCTATTTGTATCTTCCTTTAAATATATCCCTCATTTACTTGTCTTTGCTCATTTCGTTTCCTATGGCTGGCACATTTCATTCACTTATTGCAGCACTTCCTTTTTGAAACTTTATCTGATGCCCAAGTTGGCAGTAACCTTCTGTCTTGGAATTCTCTAATGTACTTTTTTTAAATGCAATACTATACATTATAGTTATTTATACACTTACTTTATACCATAATAGGTTATGAGTTCCATGTACCCAGCACAATACTTTGTAAACCAACCAAACAACAAATTGTTCTATTATTAAATGAATGAGAAGATTTAGAGTAAAAGAATGTTCTGGATAGGACAATCATTAAGATTGCTTCCAGTTGTGTTTTTATTATTCATTATTTCCACCACATCTATATGTCAGGAACAGTGTCCTATACATACCCAAAGGTGTCAGTCTTACACACCTTGGAATGGGGTCATAACTTTTTTTTTCCCAAATAGTAGTTTAGGGAATTGGAAAAGTCCTTTGTGTACTTGACAATGTCCCTCTGCCCCAGCTTGCTGTCTTGGTTCTAATGAATTCAACAGTTTTAGCCTACTTTGGGCAATATCACATATAACTTTTATAACCTTCCTTCAAGGTCCCCTGGCTCTTTATAGTCATCTGGCATCCATCCCCACTTTTGTCAGGCTTTGTGTGTAAGTTTCTGTGCCCTTTCTAAAGACTTAGATTGGACTAGGTAGGACCTCCAGTCCCTTCCATTGGGAAGTTCCATTTAATACTTCTACTGTGGATACAAGTGAACCAAGCACTAGCCTTACAAACAAAAGTCCTTAAAGGGGGTTTACTGGCACAGGTTGTCAGTTGTGTAGTCATTAAGGTATTAGCAATTGTGCAATTTCACCTTATCTAGGTGGTCCTGAGTTAAGAAGTGGGTGGGTGTGGGGAGGGGAGGGGACAAACATTTTTTTTTAGACCAGACATAACTTCATTGCCAAAGAGAACTCTTGGTGAGAAAAAAAACACTTCAATCAATGTAAATCAGTATCTGCTCTACAACTCAGTTTTAGAAGCCCTTGCTAGAGTAAATGACTTGTCCAAGGAGGTAGGATTTCAACCCAGATCTTACTTCTGAGAGTAGCTCTCCAAGAGTCTAAATTCTAGCCACACTGCCTTTCCTGAGCAAATCAGCAGGTTTGAAATAAGCATGCTGAAGTTAATCATGAAGAAGATCCTGCAGGAGGATTGGTTTGAGCCACATTCAGAAAGAAAAGGAAGAACAGGAGACGGGCAGAGACACTAGGAAAGAGAGGAAGAACCCTTGTTCCTCCTCAGAACTGACCATGCAGGTCATTACAGCTTCCCCGCCTAAAAGAAAGGAGGCTGAGCCCAAGAGAAATTAGGCAAGTACTGTCTTGTGGCAGGCGCTAAAGTGAGGCTTGATTGGACAGTTCTGGTAGGAAAACCTGAGAGGTCTCTGCAGTCCACTTCCAGGTGCAATCTCTAAAGCCAAGTCCTGGAAGGAATGTATTGACTGCCAGAGAGCTGTGATCAGAGAAAATAGTCCTTTGTGACAAGAAAGAAAAAAAGGAGTGACCCCTTTAGAAAACACATGGAGCCTCCCACCATCTATAATTACATCTAGTAAATTTTCCATTCATCTGCTTGTCAATTTCTATGCAGGAGAGGATGTTTGGCTATGCTTCTGTACAAGGGGAAAGACTCTAGGCACATTCATGCTCACACAATCCCCAATCACAGCACCTGATGGTGATGAGCATTTGCTTATGTGAAATTTTCATTTCAATCTCCCTTCTTAAAATTGGGCAATTTCACTGTAATACTACTTAGTGCTTACATAATGCTTTTCATCTTCAAAGTACCATGTGAGCGTTAACTAATTAACATTAAACAATGTTACCAAACCTCCTTCTTTTAAAAATGTATCAACCTAGAAAGGTCTGAAAATTAAGGATTTTGATCTCAAATGGATTTCTTTCATGCTGCTCAGATAATTTAGACAGCTGTTTAAAGAAAGATCTTCATCTACTGTACACTGGTTCTACATTTTAGAAGCTACAAATGAACTGTTTTCTTATCTTTTCTGACATAACAGTAGCCTCCCCCAGTGTTTTTATTTTGCAGAGTTAGGACAAACTCTCCTCTTATTTCAACTGCCATCTCTTTGCAGGGGGATTTCAATGAGGCAAGCAGTTTAAAACAGCAAGGATTCCTACCCAGTATAAAATAAACCCTCAGCACAATCTTATCCCTGATCCACTCCAGCACGGAACCAATGAGTAAACAGAAGCCCAGCAACTATATTCTTTATTGAGTCTCTCAGTACCCAGGAAACATGGACTCCGGGCTTTGAAAATCAGAGATTTTCGAATGAATATAGTTTCTAGGCTTAATATTGGCAGGTCTGAGAAATGTAGACCTAGACTGTAAGGGGGAACGCTATTCATTTATCCTTTGCTCAGATACTTTCCAAAGTTCCTTTACAAATATTTGGTATTTAGATACATGCTTAATATTTCAAAGGTAAATATAATCCCCATTGAGACCAAGTGCATTGCACTATAAAAAAGGAAACAGTTGAAATCCACATGAAGACTTCTTTTGTCAGCATGATTTGGCTCAGGAATGGGTGAAGGAATTCCTCATGTTTCTGAGTAAAATAATTTTAGTCTTTTTAACATAAAGCATCTTACAAAGAAACATTCCTCTTTACACCCACTTCCCCTAGTTCAGACACTCAGCATCTCTTGCTGGAATTATTTTCATAGCCTCCTAAGTGATCTCCCTGATTGCAGTCCCTACTCTAATTTACCTCCCTGCCAAAAATTACCTTATAAAGTACATGTCTGGCCATGTCAAAGTCCTGCTCAAAAATTTAGGGTCACTTCCTATTTTTTACCAAATAAAATAAAAATTCCTAACCCTCAAACTCAAGTCTATCCCAAATCAGGTTTCAGCCTATCTTCCCAAGCTTACTGAAATACTGGACTATGCTTCCAGATTTCACCCTGTCCTTCTCTATATCGGTGTCTCTTGACTCAGCATCATCAGTGCCTAGACTATACCAGCCCTATCCTATTATCACCTATTAAAATCCTTTTCCCCTGACTAAACCAACCTTAGATCCCACCTCTTCCATCAAGTAGCCTCTGATTATATCTTATCTCCACTAATAAATAATCCTTCCATCACATCTCTTACAAAGCTCTAGTTATACTTTTCCTAGGCAGTTACCACACTAGTTATCTCTGTATTCTACCCCAACCCCTAATGAGATGTTGAACTCCATGAGAACAGGGACTGTGCATAATATCATCTTTTTATCACCAGCATCTACTGTAGGACTATCCACATAGTAGGCATTTCCTTATTATGTTTGTTGAATTACATTGAACTAGAGTGTGACTCTCTAATACACCACTGGTAGAACCATGAGTTGGTCCAACCAGTTGAAATTATACTGAGAAAATTATTCAAATATCCACAAGCTTTGATCCAGAGATCCCATTGTGAGGCGTATTTGCCAAGGAGTTGAATGACTCAAAAAAAAAAACTCACAAAAAAATACATAAACACACATTTTTTCTTTTAGCAGCTAAGAACAAGCTAGCAAAGTATTCATCAGTCAACTAAGAAATGGCTAAAGACATTGCTTTCCCTACATTTACAAAAATATTTATAGCAGCTCTTTTTGTGGTGGCAAAGAATTGGAAATTGAGGGGATGTCCATTGATTAAGGAATGGTTGAACAAGTTGTGGTATATAAGTATAATGAAATGCTGTGTGCCATAAGATGAATGGGCAAATTTCAGAAAAACTTGCGAAGATTTATATGAACTGATGCTGAGTGAAGTAAGCTGAACCAGGAGAACATTGTACACAGTAACAACACTGGACAATGAATTAATTATGATAGACTTAGCTCTTCTCAGCAATTTAATGATCCAAGACAATTCCAAAGGACTTATTATGGAAAATGCTAACCATATCCTCAGAAAGAACAACAGAGTCTGTACACAGATAGAAACATACTATTTTAATTTTTTTTTCCATTTTTTGTTATCTCTTTCTCTTGGTTTTTCTCTTTTGTCCTGATTCTTCTTTTCACAACATGATTAATGTGGGAAAACATTTAAAATGATTGTTTATGTATGACCTATATCGGATTGCTTGCTGTCTTGGGGAGGGAGGAGGGAAGAAAGAGAGGAGGAAAAATATGAAACTCAAAGATTTACAAAAATGAATGTTGATATTTTTACATGTAATTGGAAAACACTTAAATACTATTAATGAATAAAAAAGACATTGTCTTCCATGAATATAATGGAATATTACGACTGCAAAAAATTATGACTACGATGAATACAGAAAAAAAGCACTGAACAATCTATATGAATTGATTCAAAGTAAATTAGGCAGAACAAAGAAAATAACAGAAAAAATAAAGGCAACAACTGAAACTGATTAGGCTGGAAGGGGGCATCCCAACCAGAAAGGTGGGATGAGTCATATGTGCCCATTCCAGAGACTATGATGGTTGAGTCCAAGCCTGGGGACAGAAATTATAATATGCTGAAGACGCTATCCCACCTAAACATGGATCTGGAAAAGCTACTAAAAGGAGATGGAGAAGATATCTGTTCAGAAGACCTGGATGACCTATGACATCATACTGATGCATACCAACTCTACCTGGGCAGACTGCATGAGGTGACTGAAAAATACTGTTCTGAATTGTAAGTAGGTAATGGAGAAGAACTGGCACGAACTGCTTGATGAGACTTTTTAAAGTGTTGGGTAGTTTTGTTAGAATGCTTTTTTTCTGTCTGTTATTATTTATTCTAAGGGATGGCTTTCTGACAGAGAAAGGAGGAAGGGATACATGGAAAATCTGTAAGTAGTATAAAAAACAAAAGTTTGTTGTTTTTTTTTCCTGAGGAAGAAGGAATGAGGAAGTGACTTAAAGCACATATAATCCTAACTTATTTTGCATAGTAAATAGAGAGAATAGCCTGGAATCAGAAAGTTCTGAGTTCAAACCTTGCCTCAGACACTTCCTGACTATGTGACCTTGGGCAAGTCACTTAACCCTGTTTTCTCACCTGTAGAAGAACTTGAGGAGGAAAGGCAGTATCTTTGCCAAGAAAACCCAAATGAGGTCACAGAGAGGTGAGACACTACTGAAACAACTGAACAACAACAAACCCTAACTTACAAAACAAAGTTACACAAATTCAAAATGTCCTAAGGTTATGTTTACAATTCCAATAAGAATGAAAAATGCATTTTTCTGGATACCTATAATCACTTAGGCATAACTTTTACTTGAAGGACTATCATTCATCAGAAGATAAAATAGATTTCTTCCACTTGCCCCCAAATAGCAAAATTATGAGTAATGGGTACAAAGAGGAAAATTTAGGTTTGAATTGGGGAAAAACCTCCTAATCCCTAGGATGGAGTCAGTCACTACAGAAGGTAGTAAGTTTCCATTGATACCAGAAGCCACCTAGCCTAACCTTACTCAAAAAAAAAAACCACTACAATACAAGTGAAAACAGTCATCTAGTCTTTGCTTGAATACTTCCAGTGAAAGGGAACGCAGGACTTTTCAGAGGCAGCCCATTCTAATTTTAAACAATAGCTCCAGCACCCAGAAGAATGATAGACACACCTACCTACCCCATCCTGTCAAATTCCTGGCTCATGTATAGCCCAAATGGTCTTAGCAAACCAATTCTTTTGATACTCTATACTGATTAACTTTCTGATTTGGGTATTTAGGATTAATCCACCAAGACATTTTGGAAGCTAGGTCTCATGTCCTACTAGTTATTCCACAAAGTAATGTTACTGGAATGGGAAGATCTTTTCTGTCCATTAATAGGCCTATGTGACACCTGCTTTGAGCTTAAGCTGACGGCTATGATGGAGTCTGAGTCACATGGAACATGAGTCACATGGAGGTGGGAAGAGCTTGCTGAACTAGTAGAGCAGGAAGTGAGAGTGAGGCAGAGCTGGGAGACAGGGAGGCAGAGTAGTTAATGTGAGTGAGAGAGGGAGGAATTTTGCCTAGGGGAGCTTGTTTGTGGCGAAGCTTAATGGAGAGGCTTGGGGGTGGTTGTGCTCCCTGGATTGGTGATATGTATAAACTTCTTTGTTACCATGGTGGATTTGGCTTTCTGGTATCTGAATAAGTATCTTGGTTTCATCTTTGAGGAAGAGAGTTATTTAGATTTTGTGAACTTACCCTGGAAATACACATGCATGTTCATAACAGCTGCCATGGGTATCACATGGGTGTTACACACCCATTGTCTAGTGAAAACATGAGCTTAGATCTAAGCCAAGAAAAAGTGTAGTAACTAATATACTAAGGTTACTAACGCCCCTTTTCCTTTAGAACCCTTTCCCTAATTCTGCCAGGATGAAAATCTTTCGGGATGGCATAGTGCTTAAATCCTTAATCCATTAGATTGTGAGCTACTCCATTAGACTGTGAACTCCTTGAAGACAGGGACTTTCACCTCTTTTTATATCCCTAAGCACTAAGAACAATTCCTGGATCATAGTAAGTATTTAATAAATGCCTATTAACTGACTAATTCCTCTATCCTCCTAGCAGGAAAAGACAGATTAGACCAAGAAGAATTTTGAATTTACCTGTCAAAATATTTTTCCTTACCTCATAGACAACTGGAGGAAACAACTGAAAACTTAGTCTGAGTTTCTAATAAGGAAGAAATTCATCAAAAATTAGCCTCAACGTGTAAAGCCTTCATTCTCATACTAAGCCATATCCATTTGGCCAGAAGGCTCCATTTAAAACTAAGTTCTGTCAAAATACTTTTAGAGTTTCTTCTTTATCAGAGTATGTTACAGAATCTGTTCCCTCCACTTAAACAAGCAAATTCCTGGAAGAAAGCCCCAAGAGCCATCTTAGTCCACATTATGTATTTGAATGTGCTGGATTCAGTTTTCTCCTCTGTTGTACCTATAGTACATATCTCACAGTGTTATTGTAAGGTTCAAATACACAAAGCACTTTTTAAGCTTTACATGTTATGCACATTTCAGTCACCATCATCATTTTTGCTGGTGTTTTATTGTTGTTTTTATATTTAGCTCCTCTCGAGCTTTCTATAAGTTAGAAAAGGACCTGTCTGAGCTAAGGAAATCTATACACTTTTCTCAGCTTCTAAAGGAACCTGGGAGCTTCCGAGTCTGTAGAGGCTGGGTAACCCTTGAATAATCTGAGCCTTCTTGTCTCTGATCAAACTAATAACTGTTTAGTGATAAAAACAGACTGTTTCTTTTAGGGACCAGGATCTAGTTTAACACACTGGAAAAGGAAAGTTGCTTACTAATTCATATTCTTAGCATAATTATTTCTTCCACCAAGAACTCTGGCTCTCTGTTATCTCAGACATTTTGAACATGATGATTAGAAGGCACTGAAAATGTCAAAGAATCTCAGAGTGATAAAACCTCCCTCTGCAACATTGCCAGCAAGTTGAGAGCATTCCACCCTGCATGCACCAATAGCAAGAAAAAACTCACTTCCAGAGGCATCCCATTCCAATTCTAGGTGACTCCAATTCATTATTAGGAATGTTTTTTCTTATCAAGAATAAATGTACTTCTATATCTTCTACCAATTTCACCTAGTTCTGCCCTTCAAGGCTAATCAGAGCAAGTATAATCTCTATTCCACTTGCAGGTCCTTGAAATACTTTAAGATAGCTATCATGTCCCCTTAAATCTTCTTTGCTTCGGGCTCAACAACTCAAGTTCCTTCATCTCTGGCTCATTATCCCCAGATCCTTAGGTGGAATTATTTTAAATTCCCTCACAATCTTGGTCATCCTCAAGACACACTCCAGGTTGCCAATATCCTTCTTTAAATGTGGTACATGATTACATGTTATCATACAATGTTACCTATGTGGTCTGCAAAATGATTGTCACCTCCCATCATCTCAACATTGTTTCTAGTAATGTAGCCTATGATTCCATTAGGTTTTTGGACTTTTATGTCATTCTGTTTACTATTCTGTACTTCTAGGCTGCTAAAATTCTCGGGTCTTTTTCACATAAGTGCTTGTCTAGCAATGTCAACCTCCATTCCATTAGTTGCATCACTCAATTTTCAAGCACAATTACAGGAATTTACATTTATCCCTATTAAATTTCATTTTAGATTCAGTCTTCTAGCTTGTCAAGAGTTCTCTTTCTTGGATCCGAATTCTATCATCTATATGAGCTTTGAGACATCAACAAGTTTGATAAGTATGCCTGTATCCAAGTCACTGATGAAATGTTGTAAAAAACTGGACCACGGACAGATCCCTGTAGCATTCCGGAGACTTGCCTCTAGGATGAACTCACTCCATCACTATGGTGATCTGGGACCCAAATCTCATCTTCCTTTTCTACCAGAAACATTGATTGGAGACAGATAAAGCCCAAATGGCATTAAGAGAAAATTCACCTAGAAACTTTCCAACTTGTTTTTTTGTCCTAAATAATGACCTGAGGCTAAGTTGAGGATATTGTTTTAAAGCCTGCTTTGGGGTGATTTGTCTGTTTCTCAGTGGTATGTCAGCCACTGCCCAGTGTGATGGCTTATTCAAAATATTGGGTAGAAATAAGATTCACTGTGAAATTAGCTGTAGACAAGCTCAGAAACTGCTAATGATGCAGAGATAATGAGGGGATTTGCAGAAAACACTGATATTGCATTATGATTAGTGAGCAGAACCTCACCCCTTGATGCCTGCAGGGCTGAAGCTCCCACAAGAAGTACAAATGCATATGTATTAGCAGCACATACTAGCAAATCCAGGCTCTTGAGGCCATTGGGCTCAGCCCTCCTGGTCAGGGGCTCAGAGCTCAGCTCTGATTTGCAAAAATGATTAATTTGTGGTTTTTGAGAATAAGAAATGTTTACCTTCTAGTAACAGAAAAGACCAAAACCTGGTCTTAAATCAAATTCCCCATTTACAATGACAAAATTCAGAGAAACACAAATTTGAAGACTTTTCAAACCCAGTGCCCTTTTAAACCATGCTCTTTGCCACAGCTTCCTCTTCTAGGGCAAGATTTCAGATCCTAAAAGCTCCTTTAGATCAAGACCTATTACAGAGACACACAAGTATGCTTCCATGTCTGTCTGTGTTATGTGCTGGGATATACAAACAAATACTCATATGGTAGAAACACAGTCTAATAAGTACAGGATTGAATTTCAGAACTGAAATGTAACATCTGCCATAAAGTCATGACACTGGAACAGCCATTTTCAATGACATCTGGGCTTTTATCTAATGGGATTCATATGTACATATTTACACACACACACCAAAGATACGTTTGTGTGTGCTTTTGGATAATTTCTGTGTACAAGTCATAGTCTACACATTTTTTTGGCACAGAAAGAAAAAATGCAAATTATATGCATGGCAATAAACAAGTCACCTGCATAATAAGATGCCAGAAAGTTTGAGGCTAAAACTCTTATTTACATGAAAAGCAAATTGGTATGGGAAATGTATTCCTTTCCTTCACATCCCATCACATTTATCTCTCAAAATTGGAAACCTCTACTCAGTATAATCCCTCAGTTCCTAGTTCCATTTTAATTTTCTCCAAATTTGTTGCTAGGCTTCTAAGGTGACAGGGTGAGGTCCCTAGTTCCCAGGACTCAGTGCCCCATTATCAGTTTAGGGAACTTCACAGATGCAAATACTCTCAGATGGAAATCACTTTGGAAGCTACCTAGTCCAAACTTTCATCCAACCTATCAATTCCCTCTATGATATCTGACAAGATTCTGTAACTGCTTGAGTGCTGTTAGAGGTAGGTAACTGAATACCCGATAAGACAGCCCATTCCAGTTTTGGATATCTCTCATTATTTTCTTGTTGTTTTATATTAATTGTGTTTAATGATCCCAAAATTCTCCTTGAATCACAGGTCAAACTTTTCTTTCAATTTGGTAATGTTATATGACTACAAGTTGTAGAATACCATAGCACTCATATCTGAGCAAAGAAACTCCAGAAACAATCTGACCAAAGTAGAATACAGTGAACCTAGCACCTCCCATGTTCTTGACATTAGACTTCTATTAATACCGCCTAAGATTAAACTGGGATTTCAGAGAAGCACTTCACATTTCTGACTTCCGTTGGGCTAGTAGCCAATATATATGCGAAAAGAGTCGTACATATTGGGAAAATGGGCTTCCCATTTTGCCTAACCCTGCATAATAATACTCACAGGTGACAAAAATTCTTTACTAAATTTATATATCCATTTGAATCTTCAAAAAAGTGCAGTTAAGACACATAAATAAAGCAATGGACAGCCACATGGTAGACACGAATAGGTATCATCCATTAACAAATAACCAATTAAGTGTAAGGAGTGGTGACAAGGATGTCTTTTTTTTACAGTATGATTGAAAAGAAAAGATGGGTTAATCATGTATCAAGAAGAGATCTTTTCAGTCTCCAAGGCTCACTACAGTGACTCCTTATTCTCCTTCACTCTACATAGCCAAACTGTTGCCAAATATTGTTTTTTTCTCTGCAATTACTTTCACATATGTCTCTTTTTCTCAATTTGCATATTCTAGGTCAGAGGTCCTCATCGACTCTCACCTAAACTATTGCAACAGTCTTGGCTTGATCACAGTATTATAGATTTGATGGCTTCTTTTCTCTCAGAAATCTGTAAACCGCAGGCTGACTACATGCAAGCAATACTATATTCTCATGGGCTTAGAGCTGGAAGTAACCTCAGAAATTATCCAAGTCAGCTGCTCATTTTAAAGATGAAGAACCTTAAGGCACAACTGAAGTGCCTTACTCAGGATCACATGACCAATAAGTATCCCAGGAGGGATTTGAACTTGAATGTTCTTAAAACATTGTGATCTCCTAATGCCCAAAACATTATTTGCCCTCCTTCTAGATTATTCTGTCACCTGTCACCCATGAAAGGCTACCAAACCATACAATGCATATAGTTAAAAAGAAAAATAGATATAAGCAAAAGGAAAAGAGATCCTATGAAGTTAACCACACATCCTTCAAATTTTGCAATCTCAGAGTCATTCGTGAATCTTGTCTCCTCTCTAAACTCAGCCAATATCCAATCAGTTTCTAAACTTTGTTACTTACTTTTACCTACACAACGTTTTTCCCTCACATAACTTCCAAATTAGTTCATCCCCTCATCATCTTTCATCTGGATTATTTGAACAGTCTCCTGCTTCCAGTCTCTGTTCCTTTTAAATGCATTTTCAAAATAACTGTTAATGTGACATTCCTAAAACACAGATTGGACCATGTCAATTGGACCATGGACTTTCCTACTTGAAAGCCATCAATGCCTCCCTACTCTTCTAGGATACAATAGAAAATCCTAACCCTGTTGTTCAAATGCCTCCAAAGAGAAGCCTTATTTATATATCACACACTTTTATACACATCCCACATTTTCCATTCCAGGTAAATGGGACAGCTACTTATTCCCTATATATTATAATCTCCTGCCTCTGTGACTTTGAATGACTCATCCCCCATATCCAAAATTCATTCTCTCCCTGTCTTTGCTTCACAGAATCCCTAACTTCCTCCATATCACAATTCCAGTGCCACTGTCTACACAAGGCCTTTCCTGACCCCCTCCCTCAGGTGACAGTGTTCTGTCAACCTCTTGAGAGTACTTTATATAACTTTTTAGTACTTGGCACTTATTATGTGGGTACATGTTATATCTCCCCTAGCATAACGTAAACACCTTGAGGGGAGGAACTGTCTCAGTTTTACTTTGTATTCTTATTAACTAGCACAGTACCTGCCGCATAGTAGATAAATTCTTAACATTTCTTGAACTGGATTGACTCTTTTATCCAAGTGCATCTGTCATGAAATCATTAAGGAAACAGAATGCATTGATACCCAAAGTATTGTCTCTCTATCTAACCACCCCCAAGGCATCATAGCCAATATACCTCTGCTTTCTGAAGTCTTTCTTTGACCTTGGTTAATCTTATCATCCCATTGGTAGCTCCCTTGTACTCAAGGGCAGAATGTAAGCTATCTCCTGGGGGAGGCCTCCTATGCAAAAAAAAATGTGCCCAATCCTGTGGCATCATCTCTCTTGACCCCTGGCCAGATGCTTCCCTTTCTGTCTTCTGAGGCATCAGAGCACAGAAACAGTAAAGCAAAGGCACCTTGGGTAGTAAATTTCCCTGGGTACCTCAGTCTTGTCTCCTGGATGTCATATAGAGAGTTTAGGAGAAAGCAACGCAGCCAGTTCCTTCCTTGTTTTCATGGAACAAGGGAAGAGCACTTATGCCTCCTAAGAACACTGACCCAAACACATTGCCCTCATGGATATGTTGGTGAATAATCCCTCGGAGAGGGCTTCCCCCTCATGGACCTCTTGCTTCCTAAGAAGCAGGTACCTCTGTGACCAGTTTCAGTCCCAGAAGTGCCATGTTTTCAGTACCCTTCTGGCCATTTGTTGTGATCTGCCTGCATATGTCAAGTGACCTTTCAAAGTTAAATATCTTTACCATCCTCATTTTTTCCCCTCTTAAATGTCAAAAGTTGCCATTCTGCAGCTGTTTCACAACAGATGGTGAAAACAACTTCAAAAGCCACTGAGAAGCTATATTTGGCTACTGAGCTGCCTTAGAAAACTTCAGTGGTTTCCTCTAGTCTCAGAAAGAGCTCTTCCACTCATAGTGATATACAATCATCTATCTTCTAAACAAGTACAAACAACCAGAAGGTAGGGAATGGTGAAACCAGGGAGACCTCTGCTTCCATGGGTGATAAATCTAATCATGGAAAAAGAACCAAGAACCTGGTTCCTCCCTGGGCAGCACTGATCAATAAGAGCAAAAGTCCATTCTTGAGTTTATTTGAACTCCTATGCCTTTTAGTTGAACTTTTTAAGAAGAGACAGGTGAGGCATCTTGGTATTTCCATAACCTCTGATATAAATATTTGATCCAACAAACATATAGTGAGTACCTACTTTGTGCAGAATATTGTACCAGGTACTAGATGAGATATAAAATTTAGCTAAGACACACAGGTCAATGTCACTTAAATATTCCCAGAACCAGAGCTTAATGGAGAAAATTAAAATGTCTAAGAGACCTGTGATTTTCAGAGAATCCTCTGAGATCAGAAAAAAAGTCCTGTCTCTCTACCCTACCTCAGAAAACTATTCCAAGGATCAATCCAGAGGAATGCAAGAATTAGACATTGGAACTCAATTTTCTTATCCATAAAATGAGGAGGGTGAACTAAATGACTTCTAAGTTCCCATCCAAATCTAAAGTTGTGATCCTACAAAACAGGCAGGCTGGCAATAAGCATTTATTGTCAGACACTGTGCTAAGCTCTGGCATACAAATACAAACAAAAAAGAAGGCAGTTCCTGACCTAGAGGAGCTTACCTTCTAATGGTGGAAGACAATGCAAAAAAAAAAAAAGAGTGGGGTAGAAAGGGGTTGAAAAGTGGTAGAAGTGGGAAGATGGTGTCAAAGTTCAGAGAGCCAGAAGAACAATCAGTCTGGTCTGGCTAACCTGGACCCCCCAACAGTGACCCTGAGAGGAACTTATCAGTTAGAGAAGGAGGACAGCAAGGATGTTCCAGGGCAAGAAGTCCAGAGGCACTGAAGGAAGTTTGAGAATTGGATGACAGCTAAGGCATAAAAGCAAAACCCAGAATATCAGAAACAGAGCTGGAAGGGAAATGGAGGATGGCTCACCTGGTTCTCTACTCAAAATGGAGCTTCCTGTCATTCTAGGACATCAAGTCCAAGGATGACTTACTAACTACTATCAGTAAGGGACCTATATAAAGGAGAAGTTGAACGCCTAGTAAGGTCTAGGGTTGAAATGCTCAGGGCATCCATTCCCTTCAGGAAAGGACTAATACCCAGAGATGTCCCAGGAGGAGGAAAGTTTGGAAACATCAGTCAGTATCAAGAAGTTAGATGATGCCTCAATCACAGCCTAGAGATGACCTAAGGTCCTCATAGCTTTGCTGTGTTACCCCATCCCTGCTACTGAGACTTTCTAGTATTTAAAGGGTCAGTGCCTTCTACTTTGGGCTAAAGCTTTTATGAAATTGAGTCCCCAGCAATTCATATGAGGATTCAAAGTGGAAATCCTTAGGATTCTATGAGAGGAAAATAAGTTCCTTGAGGGAATTTCATTTGTTTTTCCTTTTGCAAAAGGCAGCACAGTCTAGTGGGCAGAGAGTTAGCATTGAAAGCAGGAAGACCTTCCTTTGAGTGCTCTAGGGTGACATCAAACTCAAACAGAAATGGGGGGGCACTAAACTGTACATAAGAATCCCTACAGTCTGTGTGTTGACTCGAACTACATACAAATATTATCTATTTTTATATTTTTATTTATTTTGTTAAATATTTACCAATGACATGTTAATCTGGCTTGAGCCACACTCAGGAATGTTATGAGTCACATGCAGCCAGTGGACCACATTTTTGACACCACTATCTTTGAAAATTCTCTAAGACGATGAGTTACAGCAAAAATGTCAACCTTCTTTAGTAGAGGAAGTTTCCTCACTGAAAAGTTCTCTAAGTCAATAAAATCACAAGTCCAATCCCTGTAGCCTATATATCATTCCTTGTGAATCACAGGGCACCTCGTAAGTGACTTGTACAGAGTCAGGGCCTAATAGGTGTCCATCGAATTGAACGGATTGGAAGGAAGAGATCTAATTATCCTCCAAATTCTTAAGATTCTGAGTGAAGTCTCCATTGACTAACCACACCACTCTGTGAACAGTACTCCAAGGACCAACATGGGGTCACTTTTAAGTCTTTGTAGGGTCTATGACCGCAGAATCAACCTGATGGCCCTGAGCACCCATAAAAACTCTAATCTTGTATCCTCAATGAGCTATCAGTGGAAAATAAATAGTAACTTCCTTACTTCATTTTGAGGATAACAGTTTTTCTTTTCTCTTTATAGCTTACTGCTACTCTGACACATTTGTTTGCTCTGTTATGGGTGCTTGGGGCTTTGATAACATCATTATAAAGACATTTAATCAAACTCACGGTTTACTCTGCCAACATTTGGCATCAGCTATAACTTGCTATAAACACTAAGCTGCAAGGTTCTTTCATGCATGATCTTCCTTAGTTTATAACTAACTGTTCAAACACCACAGGGGCATATTAGAACTCACTGAGAACAGGTATTTTAATAAATAATTGAATGTGGGCCTCTTGGGATTTTTTTTTCCTTTTTGCTTAAATGAGTGTAAATCACTAGTCCATTCATACTTGGCAGTTCTCTGGAGTTTAGAGTCAGCAGTTTCCATTCTTGTGGACAGGACAAAGCTTCTCATCAGAATTTGGCAGGTGAGAAAATGGAGACAGCCTCGCTGGCACTGGCTCCATGTTGGGAAAAAAAGCTGCATTATCCAAATCACTCCTACCTCTCTTAAAACAGTCCCAAATAGAAATTCTATGGTTTTTTTTTTAATTATATAATTGAAGAGAGAGAAATGCCTAGGATGGCATAAGTGCAGGCTGCCCCAAAAATTTGGTGTGCATTTTAAACATGACTTTGGAGATTCTAGTTCCTGTATTCATGAGATGAACAGCCCTTGCAGGGTACAAATAGTCAGATAGATGACACAAACAGATGAAGGGACTGGGTCTTGAGGGCTTCCCAAGAGTCAGAAGAACTATTGAACATCTACTCAGAATCCTGGTGTCCTGATTCATACTCATTACCTTGATAAATTTGGTTTTATCAGGGGTCCATTTTCCTTCTGCATACTGAAGTCCACCATTTCTGGAAGTCCCTCTCATAATATTTTTGGGGGAAGCAATAAAGTATGAGTCTAGAGTCAGCAGAATCAGTCTCCTGAACCTCTGAATACTTTGCTCTATTACCTTGTAATGATAATAAATATAGCTCACATGCATCTAGTGCTTAAAGGTTTGCAGGATACATTCTACTGGTGGTTCTCAAAGGTTCGTGAGTTTGGTCCAAGAGGTAAATGCTAAAAATAATTTTTTTAGTAGCACCTTAACTAATAATAATTGTGAATGATATTAACAGCAATGTATCAGATTACCCTGGGGGGTTCACAATTCATTTTTATTGAGATTACTGAAAGAGGTTTAAGAAACAATAAATGCAAGGGGGAGGAGCCAAGATGACAGAGTAGAAAGACTCACATATGCTAGCTCAAAACGCACAGCCCATGGATTTCCTCTAAAAAGAACTCGCAACAGATTCTGGAACAGTGGAAGCTATGCAGCAACACAGTGAAGATTTCCGTTCCAGAGAGCCCTGAAAAACTGATGCCAAAGGTCCGTCGGGCACCAGATGGGAGCAGAGCCCAGCCCTGCCCTGGCCGGGCGGCACCGAAAGAAGCGAACAGATCCAAGCAGGATTCGGGGATGGAATCTCTGGTGGATGCAAAGGTTCCTCCTCCCACAGGTGCACAGGTCGGTGAGGGACACTACTAGGCTGGCCAAGGGGGGAGCAGGGTGTCTCCATGACTCGGGCCCCCTCAGGAGGCAGCAGCAGAAGCAGCAGGCGGCCAAAGGAGGCAGGTACAAAAGGTCTCCACATAAAACCCCTGAGGGAACTAAGCCTGGGAGGTGACCCTGCCCCAACCTGAGCACCAGAACTTAAGCTCCCGTTGAATAGCAGCCAGGCCTTCTGCTGAAACCCCTGAGGCTAGGGAGCAGTATTTGAATCTCAAACCCCAAGCACTAGCTGGGTGAATCTGGGCGGGGGTGGAGAAGAATCTCAGAAGTCAAGTAACTGACTGGGAAAATACGCAGAAAAGGGAAAAAAAAACACTATAAAAGTGAACAGATGATTCCCTCCTTCCTTTCTGACGAGGAAGAACAATGCTTACCATCAGGTAAAGACATAGGAATCAAGGCCTCTGTATCCGAAACATCTGAAATAGGTATCCCATGGGCTTAGGCCATGGAAGAGCTCAAAAAGGATTTTGAAAATCAAGTTAGACAGGTGGAGGAAAAACCGGGAAAAGAAATGAGAGAGATGCAAGAAAAGCATGAAAAATAGGTCAAGACCTTGATAAAGGAGACCCAAAAAAATGCTGAAGAAAATAACACCT